>OY821791.1:21343741-21381625 GCA_963682175.1 Triglochin maritima
ATAGGGAAGGGAACGAGATAGAGAAGGGAGGGTAGAGGTAGAGAATGAGAATGAGAGGGAGTAGGAGCGAGAGAGATAGAGGAGGAGAGATGGAACGAGAGAGGAGGAGGGCGATAAGGAGAAGAGAAGGGGAGAGGAGAGGAGGAGAGAAAAGGGGTGAGTGATAAAACAGAGATGAGGGAAGAGAAGGGGATAGGAGAGAGAAGAAGAGGGAGAAGGGGAGAGGGGAAGGTAGAGGGAGAAAGAGAAGAGGTGCAAGGAAGGGAAGGGGGAGATAGAGAGAGAACGTGTTCCCCCTCCTTCTCATCTTCCCCGTCCTTCCCTTCTCTCTATCCCCTCTCTTCCTATCCTTCTCCCCCTCTCGCTCCTCGCTTCCTTCTCTCCTTGTAAGGATAACGAGAAGGGTGGAGAGATAGAGAAGGAGAGAGGAGATGGAGAAGAGAGAGTAGAGAGAGAAGGGGAGAGGGGAAAATGGAGAAGCGAGCGAGAGAAGGAGAGGGAGAGAGTAGAAGGAGAGAGGTAGAGGGACAAGGAGAGATGGAACGAGTGAGAAGGAGAAGAGAAAGTGGATAAGAGGGAGAACGAGAGAGAATGAGAAAAGGAGAAGCGGGAGAAGAGGGGAGAGAGAAAAAGAGAGAGGGATAAGAGGGAGAGGGCGGAGAGAAGAAGGAGAGGGGGAGAAGAAGGGGACGAAGAGAAGGAGAAGAGGGAGGAGGAGGGGAGAGGTAGGCAAGAGTAGAGAGAGGGAGAAAAGAGAGAGGGGGGAAAGGGAGAGCGAGAATGAGAGATCGAGAAGGGAGAGTGGAGAAAAGAGGATAAGAGAGAAGGAAGAGGGAGAGAGGAGGAGAATAGAGAAGAGGAGAGAGGATAAAGATGGGAAAGGGAGAGAAACGGAGAAACGAGAGAAGTAGAGGGAGAAGGAGAGAGGACAGATAAGAAGGAAGAGAGAGAGCGAGGGAGTGGACAAGAGGATAGGAGGGAGATAGAGAATGAAGGAGAAGAGGGAAGGGACGGAGGGATATGAGGAGAGAGAGGAGGAAGAAGTAGAGAGAGCGAAGTGGAGGAGGAGAGGGAGAAGGGAGGAGGGAGAGAAGAAGAAGGAGAGATTGGACGAGAGAGCGAGAGAATGAGTAGAGGATAGAGAAGGGAAGGAGGAGAAGAGGGAATAGGGAAGGGAACGTGATTGAGAATGGAGGGTAGAGGTAGAGAATGAGAATGAGAGGGAGTAGGAGCGAGAGAGATAGAGGAGGAGAGACGGAACGAGAGAGGAGGAGGGCGATAAGGAGAAAAGAAGGGGAGAGGAGAGGAGGAGAGAAAAGGGGTGAGTGATAAAACAGAGATGAGGGAAGAGAAGGGGATAGGAGAGAGAAAAGAGGGAGAAGGGGAGAGGGGAAGGTAGAGGGAGAAAGAGAAGAGGTGCAAGGAAGGGAAGGGGGAGATAGAGAGAGAACGTGTTCCCCCTCCTTCTCATCTTCCCCGTCCTTCCCTTCTCTCTATCCCCTCTCTTCCTATCCTTCTCCCCCTCTCGCTCCTCGCTTCCTTCTCTCCTTGTCAGGATAACGAGAAGGGTGGAGAGATAGAGAAGGAGAGAGGAGATAGACAAGAGAGAGTAGAGAGAGAAGGGGAGAGGGGAAAATGGAGAAGCGAGCGAGAGAAGGAGAGGGAGAGAGTAGAAGGAGAGAGGTAGAGGGACAAGGAGAGATGGAACGAGTGAGAAGGAGAAGAGAAAGTGGATAAGATGGAGAACGTGAGAGAATGAGAAAAGGAGAAGCGGGAGAAGAGGGGAGAGAGAGAAAGAGAGAGGGATAAGAGGGAGAGGGCGGAGAGAAGAAGGAGAAGCGGGAGAAGAGGGGAGAGAGAGAAAGAGAGAGGGATAAGAGGGAGAGGGCGGAGAGAAGAAGGAGAGGGGGAGAAGAAGGGGACGAAGAGAAGGAGAAGAGGGAGGAGGAGGGGAGAGGTAGGCAAGAGTAGAGAGAGGGAGAAAAGAGAGAGGGGGGAAAGGGAGAGCGAGAACGAGAGATCGAGAAGGGAGAGTGGAGAAAAGAGGATAATAGAGAAGGAAGAGGGAGAGAGGAGGAGAATAGAGAAGAGGAGAGAGGATAAAGATGGGAAAGGGAGAGAAACGGAGAAACGAGAGAAGTAGAGGGAGAAGGAGAGAGGACAGATAAGAAGGAAGAGAGAGAGCGAGGGAGTGGACAAGAGGATAGGAGGGAGATAGAGAATGAAGGAGAAGAGGGAGGGGACGGAGGGATATGAGGAGAGAGAGGAGGAAGAAGTAGAGAGAGCGAAGTGGAGGAGGAGAGGGAGAAGGGAGGAGGGAGAGAAGAAGAAGGAGAGATTGGACGAGAGAGCGAGAGAATGAGTAGAGGATAGAGAAGGGAAGGAGGAGAAGAGGGAATAGGGAAGGGAACGAGATAGAGAAGGGAGGGTAGAGGTAGAGAATGAGAATGAGAGGGAGTAGGAGCGAGAGAGATAGAGGAGGAGAGACGGAACGAGAGAGGAGGAGGGCGATAAGGAGAAAAGAAGGGGAGAGGAGAGGAGGAGAGAAAAGGGGTGAGTGATAAAACAGAGATGAGGGAAGAGAAGGGGATAGGAGAGAGAAGAAGAGGGAGAAGGGGAGAGGGGAAGGTAGAGGGAGAAAGAGAAGAGGTGCAAGGAAGGGAAGGGGGAGATAGAGAGAGAACGTGTTCCCCCTCCTTCTCATCTTCCCCGTCCTTCCCTTCTCTCTATCCCCTCTCTTCCTAATCTTCTCCCCCTCTCGCTCCTCGCTTCCTTCTCTCCTTGTCAGGATAACGAGAAGGGTGGAGAGATAGAGAAGGAGAGAGGAGATGGAGAAGAGAGAGTAGAGAGAGAAGGGGAGAGGGGAAAATGGAGAAGCGAGCGAGAGAAGGAGAGGGAGAGAGTAGAAGGAGAGAGGTAGAGGGACAAGGAGAGATGGAACGAGTGATAAGGAGATACTTCCTTTGGTCCCCCAACCGTCACTCATGCCATAATCAAGAACCGCTTTGGGTTGTGGGGCTTACTTCCTAGCCCCAGTGGGAGTAGTGACTAGCGTTATAGGTCGTTGGGCGGCCGGAAGGTTGCCATGAGTGACGGTTGGGGGACCAAAGGAAGTTTTCCGTGCACCGGACACGTAGCTTACCGAATCAGTTGCGACACAGATGGGAATGCATGCTACGAAAGACAGGGTCGAGTCTGATACATCAACCGTCTACTCAATATCCTTGTACAAGTCCACAATCACTACACGAGATGAACCTGGGTTTGGTGAATTGAAGTTGGCCTCCAGTGGGAGAGGACTCCCAGTTACTGCGCGCGATCGTATACTGAGGTGCTCCCCGTCGGTTGTTGGAACGACGCGAGCCGGGCCTCGATGAAGAAAGAGTCCGGGACAGAGGTGACAAATTCCCCATCTCATTTGGGGCGGAAAACGAATCGACATCTCGATGTGATACAGCCCTTTCCATTTTTTTTGGGAAAGAACGGCGAAGTCCATCCGAACCGTCCAATGAAGAAATAAGAGGAGAGCAAAGCGCCAATGGCGCGCGAAGCGCGCATGCGGAACGGGCACGGAGAAAAAGAAAGTGTGGAGGAGAAGCAGCCGAGCTCATTCCCTTCGCTTCCTGGGCCCAAAGCCGTGCAGTCTTTCCCGGCCAAATCAAGGATTTGGGGCTGAGACAGTTATATTTATATATGAATAGACGGTACGGATATCTAAAAAAGAAGAGATTTCATTCAACCCCTTTGATTCTAAGGACTGGGCTTAGCCCCCCCGGAGCCCCCCTGCTCTGCCGCAGTGGATGGCAGAGGGTCCGTAGTACCCGAATGGAGTGATACAGGGGATGGGAAGGGGCCGGGACGGTGCCTACTACACCACACTACACTTGGCTCTACACATTTACAGATCCCACCCCTGTCCAGTGTCTGTCAGAACATCACGTTGGGGGGCTTCCTGACTCCTTATCCCCTCCCACCTTTTCCTCTTCAGGGGGGAGAGTGGAGCCTCGAGAAGCACTCTTGAGAGGAAGAGGGAAGGGCTTCATTCTCTACAGAGGTCTCTGTCCACATGGAAGCGGGGCAGAGATGGTTCAGATCAAAGACGATCAAAGAAGAAGCAAGCTCGCCTTTCAAGGGGCTTGAAAAGGGGGATGGATAAAGTGGACAAAACAGACTCAATTTCCGCAAAAAAACCTTTTGAGAAAAAACAAAGCCTCCGGTATGAGCTCCTCACCCCTTCGTAGAGCCGTGTATTGTAAGTGATCCGAACCTGCCCGGAACGAGCCCCCCTTAGAGGCAAGTGAAGTTGGTGAGCCGTATGATGGGCAACTATCTCCTGCGGTTCGGAGAGGACTCAGCTGTCCGTTAGTACTCCCTTGGTTTCGGGGTGGACCCTTTCACTCTATTTTATTATATACGCTTAGCGAAAAGAATGTTTTTTGATAGACCTAGGACATGGATTCTATATGAACCAATGGATCGAAACAAGTCTTCCCTACTAGCAATGACTTCCTCTTTCATTACTTCATCCTTTCCATATCCCTCTCCTTTGTTCGATCTGACTCATCAAATGGCACTCAGTTCATATCTGTAACGATCATTGACGACGGTTCAAAGAAAAGACCTAGTTTACTCTCCCTCATGTTCCGACGCGCCCAACTCAACAGCGCTTTCCTTATTTGGGTCCAAGGAAAAGACATCGACAGGTCGTGGATCGAAGCTCACTCAATATGCCTTTCGGTAGAATAGGAAGGAGGCTTCGGTGATCCATATCAGTGTCGGCTGAGGCGAGCGAAGGTGAGCAAGTAGGCTTGTTCAGGAGGCGAACTCTGATCTTATTTTGTGGGGAAGGCGAGCGTTAGTGAGGTCGACTGCGCCAAGAAGAGGCGAGCGTAGTGAGCATAAATAAGTAGGTATACGCTCTTCAGTAAGCCTGGTAGCGAGGCCTTCGCCTTTTGAGAATACCAATGATTAATTGCGATCTATTTGAAATGATCGGTAACTTGGGTTCCGGTGCAATGTAATAATAAGTAAGAGCTGCTAAGCTACGTCATTCGTCCATTTCCGCTTCAATGGTTAGGGAAATGCTTGATGGACTGGTCTCTCTCCCGTTGAGTTTTTGACCTACCTGACCGAAACCCTACATCTGCCGGATGTCATCACCCCTTTCAAGGTAGAACCTGTGTGTCTAGGCGTAGGAGCCCTATTCATCAATCCGTCAAGAAAGCACCTCCGTCTTTGGCTTAAGGTATTTCAATATCCCGAAGATCTGTGGTTGATTGTTACTCAGAGAATGTGTGGTAAGAGTGACTTTAGTCTGATTACAGGAAAGATCCATTCTAGAAATGATGTATGGCCTCTGGCATGAATGAATCGATCGATCCTGGTGAAATGAAATTCCGTGTCCCGAGAATTGTAAGCATGATAAGGTAAAGGCAGCAAAGCTTGTTTAGGATGATGCAAATGAAGCTTAACATAGTAATTGCATAGGTCAAGCATCAAGAAGTAGTCTCGGTGGCAGGAGAGCTGGATCGGAAGAAGGGCAGGGTGCTTGCTGCTTTCACCAGGTCCAGGAATCGGTATTAGCCGCTGTTCTAGAGTCGGTTGCTTTAATTGCTCGTGTTGAATCAGCCGGGAGTGACAGCGATTCCGATGAAAGGTTCTCGCAATGGAAGCTCTGTACCAAGGGTCGAGGGGAAGGTCGCTTCTGACTCTCGGTCTTCTGCAGTGAGCTTAACGCCCTCGGCTAATTCAATTGTTTCAGCTCGAGCGAGGGTGCTTGCAGACTGTGTTAGCAGAGCTCTTGGGGAAGAAGCAAGGGAGGATTTTTTCACATCTGAGATTCCCACTAGGGCAGGGCTATGAGAGAGAAGGGGCATTCCCGGTCAAAGCATTTATTCTAAGCCTTTCTTCTATGGGGGGCTAGGTCAGAGCTAGCATTGAATAAGAATAAGCTCGGATTCCTCTTAGCGACTATGAACGAATGCTTTCTCATTGAACAAAAAGAATAGCCGGCCTTTGTTTTTGCTGTTACAGAAGAAGCTGCTCTTGGCCTTTTGCTTGGTTCTCTCCTGTTGATTATGCCGGATCTTTTGGAGGCTCTTAGAAATGTGAAGCTTGACGCCCTCGCTATTTCATCTCCGGCTATTGAGCCAAGTGGGAGAACTGATTGCACAATTGAAAGAAAGAATAGGCTCTGGGATTAATGAATTAACTGTTGATGGTTCCGTGAGGTCCTGCTCTCGTATCCGATGAAAGCTAAATGCCTAAGCAGTCCTAGTCTTTGTTGGTGTGATCGTATCAGCTGTGATTGAATCAGCTGTTAAGGGAATATCAGCAGTTCTTGGAATCAGAGCTCTGGGAGAGAAGAATCAATAGTAGAAGTAGGTTTCTCATCAGCTCTTCTGCAAGCATCCTGGCAATGATATCCTAGTCAAGTAGTTTCTGGCTTAGATAGAAGTGGTGTAAGAGAATTTGCTTAAAAGACCGATAGCCAATGCCCTTACCTTCAATAGATCGCTGGGGCCAAGAACGAATCCCGATATCAGGTTTTCGTGTACTACTTTTCATTCCTATAGTAGATAGCTGTACTAGAACATCCTATTCTAAAGGACGATCTCTAGCTAGATAGAGCATTAACACTCTCCTCTTGCAGCGAGTAAACTCCCCTCTTGCGCTAATATGGAAGGAAAGCCTGATTGCAGAGTTGAACCATCAGACAGATGTTTTTTAGGCTTTAAGATGGATTGGGCGAACCAGCTTACTGAATTCATCGCACAGGAAGAGCCTATTCTGCAAGCATCCTCGATCTATAGAGAAGAGAGCTTACCTGCAAGCACCCTAGTCCCTCAGAGAAGAGAAGTGAACTCTGAAAGACGCTTTCTCGGCTTTCTTATGAAGAAAGGGTCACTCATATATTCTATAGGGTCAAGGGTGTCAGAGAGGAAGCTTTCTACTCAGACAAGGAAGTCTAGCTCTTGCTATGGAAGCACTCCCTAGGATCATGTTGAAGCAGCTTCTTAGACAGCGAAAGGAAATTCATCCACCCGCGAGCATAAAGAGGGCTTGACAGCAGCCCTTGAGTGCAAGAAGTTTCGGCAGCAAGTCTACTGATACCGCGTTCTTTCACTCCTAAATCACCGAATCTGTGGACAATTGTCTTGCTACATACGAAATTACTACAGTCTCAGCTGAATACCTATTGGAAGCAATAGGACTACTTCCTTTAAGGTAGACTCGGTCTTCTAGGGATTCTTGCACAGTTGTGATTCCGCTTTCACCACTAATAGACAGAACAGACAGAACGGCAATGCGAAAAAGGAAGGACCGCTACGAGGACTCTATGCCTACTTGTGTAACCCCGTCTTCTTGCAACAGACGATTCCTGATCTACGACCACCCGTCGGCCTCTGAAAGTCTTCAAAATGTGTTGAGCTTAACGCCCTCGGCGGTATGTGCAAAATTTGTATACAAGGGTGCTTGCAGATGTAGAGATGCCCAACCCATTGAGGAAGGAGTTGGTAGCAGACAAGTCATTCAGCAATGAAACTTCCATGGCGTAGATTGACCTTTCACGAATCTGTCTTGAGATCGTTATTGCATAGATAAGGTGCCTATCTCTACACGTCCACAATGAGATCAGAAAAGCAAAGAAGGAGCTTTTGTTGGTATGGTCCACTCGATGAGTATCTCTGGAATTTACGTGAAAAATTGTAAACAGATGGTCTGACTCGCTACCGTTGAATGCGTGTGGTCAACTGTGTAATCGAGGAAGCCAACATTGACTGACTTTCATGGTTAAGGTTATAAAGAAAAAGAACCAACAAGCTAGATGTCTGTCTCTGCCTCACCGTAAGGCTTGAAGGTTGAGCTGACATCTCTATTGGCCTGTCCTGTGCCAGTCGAGGCTTTAGTGGTCGTAAACCAGGCAGGGCATTCATCCGTCGGATTAGTCTAACTCGGTCAATGCATGGGATTCCCTTGGGGATTCACATAGGTTGTAGTGAGACCTTAATGGCCTAGTACGACCAGACAGAAGCAGAATCATTGTTTTCCAACAGGGATTGCTCATGAATAAGCCTTTAAGAGATCTGGACAAAAGAAAGAGTCTCACTAGATGAGCTAAAAGTAAGGTTGCACATAGAGAGGCTTCCCCAGTCAACATAGAGACTCGATATAAGCAATCATCCGAGTCCTTCACAGTTGCTGTCCCATATTAGAATGAATAGCAATATGCTTTTCACAGGCAAGTCGAACGTTGTTTTGCCCAGGTTAGCACCATAATCAATGTAAGCCAGTTGTCTCTTTAATTCCTATTCGTATACACTAAAAGAGAAGTCTTATACGTTTATAGAAGGAGCTTCAACACCAGCTAAGTCTAGAGGGAAGTTGTGAGCATTACGTTCATGCATAACTTCCATACCAAGGTTAGCACGATTGATGATATCAGCCCAAGTGTTAATAAAACGACCTTGACTACTACGGATTGGTTCAAATTGATACCATTTAGGTTGTCAGCCATAGTACTAATACCTAAAGCTGTCAACCAGAAGGCCACTACAGGCCACGCAGCTAGGAAAAAGTGTAGGGAACGAGAGTTGTTGAAACTAGCATATTGGAATATCAATCGGCCAAAATAACCATGAGCAGCTACGATATTGTCAGTTTCTTCCTCTTGACCGAATCTGTAACCTTCATTAGCAGACTCGCTTTCAGTAGTTTCCCTAAGGGGACTGGGGAGAGAAAACACCAACGAGCATCGAAATAACGCCTATACTGTATTGCAAGTGGGACGGACGAGGCCTATACTATATAGCTCACTCGCTCCGGCTAACTCTCTCGGACGGGAGGAGGTCACATTGCGAGTGAAAAACCATAGCTCGATCAGCTCCTTGCGGCGCTTGTTCCCTTGGCCTTGGTCCGAAACTGATGATATTACGGATAAAAGCACGGGCACTTTCTTCATAGTTCGTTCTCAGTCCGTTGCTTGTTCGCTCCTAAGATTCGCTCTAGCTCTAAGCCTAGGGTAATTGTTCCACTTTGTTCTGGGAGGTGTCACTTTTGAGTCACATCTCCTTACTTGATACGAAAAACACGGGTTTCTTTAAACGATGCACAAGATGGTCACCTCGCCATCTGAACATAGTTCGCTCTTCGATCCCCTCGGTTTCCCGATCTCGCCCAGAAATGCAATCCGAGTAGCTCCTTCAACTTCGACATCGGTAAGATTGCGGAAACACTTTCTGTCACCAACTAAGCGAACGGCTTGCCACGAAACTACCTCTTTCAAGCCAGCAGGCCTTCCATTGCTGCTCCATATGAAGTTCACAAACAAAGATTCAATCTCCTTTAGGACACCTCTTGGCATAAGAAAGGCAGATACTACATGAGGTTCAGACGTTCTTCACAAGCTCAATTCTACCCGCCAATGAAAGTAGAACGCGCTTCCAAGATGCAAGGCGCCGATTGAGACGTTGGATTAGTGGTTCACACATGGAGCGAGTCAGGCGCTTGGAGAAAAGAGGCAAGCCCTGGTAGCGCACCGGTAGCGCCCCCTCTTTCATTCCATATCTTCTGCTTTCAATTTTTGAAAGAAATCGAGACATTCCCTTTTCCCTGGGAGCAGAGTCCCCCTCTGGGCATTCTTCTTTTATTGAATCTCCCGAGAGTTAGAGTTCCGTGACTCTTTCGCAATTCGGATGAAAAGGACCTCGTACTGTTCCAGGGAATCGTCGTTGACGCATTCATTCGGGCGACTACAGTACTCTATCTTGATGACTACTTTCCACTTTACAGGAAAGTCTCAAGAATGCTAGGCACAGAGTCCCCGTAGAAGAATCTTCTTGCTTGATCTTCGTCAAACTCCTCACAAGACCGGCTCCCTTTCGCAGTGGAGCACCCATTTCTTCACTGGTCTCACATATCACAGGGCTCAAAGGCTGAGGTTAGGGATGGAACCTCACACCTGGGTCCCGTTGAGTGGTAGCAGCACGCACAGCTGCACATACACCAGATGTGGAGGTTGCTTTGTTGCAAGAACGGGAAATCTCTCCACAATGGCCATCTCGTCCCGAGCATGCTCTAGGGCTGCCCTTGTCTGTGGTGAGAACCGGAATCGAACTGACAGGGAGGAATCTTCTTCATCTGTGTCACAATGTGTTGGATCAATTTCTCTCTCGCCAATCATTGTTGCTGGAGATCCATTTGCTTATGGGTATATAGGGCTAGGGAATAGTATATGATGAGTGACAGGAACAGGTAAGCAAGTGAGTTAACGCCTTTCATCCCTCTCTCCGATCCGGCTCATTTCATATGTACTGAGACGGATCGGTGGACCTCTTACTTTGTATACGAAAAAACCGGGTTTCTTGACTCCTCGTTACACTTCTTCTTGCTTGTTCGCTCCTAAGATTCGCTCTAGTTCTAAGCCTAGGCTGCGTGACTCGGCACTCGGGAACTAGGGATTCCCGTATATTAGTTACCATTACGTAGACACCACTTTGTTATGAATACGAAAAAAACGTGGAAAAGGGGACTTCCGCTGCCTTTGTGACCCGGACTACTAAGAAGACTGAACTCGGTCTTGGCGGGGAAAAAGTCTTTGTCTCAAAAGCGAGGGATGTAGCTAAAAGGCGGTCGTAGGTGTGAGAGGCCGGGTAGGAGGTCCAGGGGAATTCCAGAAAGCCCGGATCGAAGCTAGGCGAGACTGCTAGTGATGTCTCCGCCCGCGCAGCATTCCTCCGCTCGCGATGATGAGCTCGCTGCAGACCCCAAAGAGACAAGAGATCCGCCCTCGTCCGAAACTTCCTCGCATTCCTAGTCCTTCGTTCCACTACAACTCTGGCACCAGCCTCGCTTTAAGGCAAGTGCCGGTCCGTGAGCACAACAAGGAAGGGATGATCCGGAAAGTGGCGCCACCAGAGTTCTTTCCGGGCTGATGAATGACAAAGACAGGAATCGCGGATCAGACGGGTGGTCCTCAGCTTTGACGCTTTCAAGTAGAGCAAGGAAAACCCGAAAGAGACTGACTGTCCGGCTATGCTTAATAGAAGAAGGCTCTCTCGATATCCGTGCTAAGAAAGTAAAGTAGACTAGAGAGGAGAATCTCGGCCAGGGGGGTCTCACATCGGGTCTCAGTTCTCACTCAGTCCACAGTTATCGCATTCCCCATGCGACTAGCGCTGGTTGTAAAAGAACCGAAGGACTAGAGCACTGGCGCAGTGGGCAGCTTTCTCCGTCTCATGCGAGTTGACAGGCCCATTCCCCTTTCTCGGACCCGAAGTGGCGGGAAAAGTGGAAAAAAAGAGCGCTTAACACATGCTCTTTCGAGTACAGGGGCAGAAGGGAGAACTGGTCCCCTCTCTCTTTTCCAAGGTTGCTGCAGGCAGGGAGACAGAAGGGGGAAGGGAGGAGAGAAAGAAGGGAGTCTTGAGCGGGCGAGAGGGGGGGAAGAGGGTTCAGAACATAGGGGGACTGTCAACACCGAGTGGCCCTGCTTCATTCAGTCTTTAGCAGACGGGGCTATCCTTTGACGAAAACGTGCTGGTCTTTCGGGCAAGAAAGAGGAATCCGGGCTCAATGCGCTCTCTTGTCAGACGTCCCTCCCCTTATTCTAGAGGCTGCCTGGGTGGCTTCGTATCGGAGTGCATTTACGCTACTCCTCCTACTCTTCCACAGCTATAGAGAAAGGCTTCATCACATTCTCGTGCGTACGGGTCAGTCTTCCTTCTTGGTGGAATCTCTGCCTCCCCCGAAGCGGAGGATCCTTTTTTGGTTCAGTTCCCCGAAAATCAGAGGAAGAAGGGTCCTCGGTAGCCTCATCATCAATCAAAGCTCGGGCGGCCATGCTTGGGATCTAGTTGAGCCCTTGTCAGTGGTCCCTTACCGTGATCTCTGTTACAGTCGGAAGAGGTAGGCTTAATTGAGGACAAATGGGATGGGGTAGTGATGTGAGGTGGGGTTCTTCTCTCTCTTCCCCGGGTCTAGGAAGTCGGATCGGATCTTCTTCAATTCACTCGGGGAATGATCCTTCTTGATTGCACGATACCCTTAAAGCGACGCACTTTCAAGCGTTATAGACAAGGAGCCCTCAAGACATGCCGAGACCATTGCCATAATCAAGAACCATGAGGTTCCAACATTTTGGACTTAATTGACTCCAGAGTTGTTCCCGGCCCTTTAGGGTAGACCCAACCCCATCCCTGGGAAAGAAAAAGGTAGCACCGAAGAAAGGAAAGAGCGAGATGGTGGTTTTTGTTGTTACCACAAAGGCTCGTCGAAGGTTTTGATATGCCAATCCAGAACATTTCTCGTCCATAATATGAGCTGCATTGAAAGGAAAGGCTTGGTCCAAACACTTTTTATCGCGGGTCGAGCTTTCTACAAAAAAAGCGATGCGAGAGCGTATTCGGTGCTTTACCCCCCCTTTCGCTCCTCTCATCGTAGATGGTGAAGACACGCCCGGTGCCACGAAATGATTGAGAACTACGACGGGGTCGAAATGCATTTTGTTCTTTGTATTCCTCCAGTATTGGATGACCGAATAATGAAAGGAGAGGCGCGCAGCGGGGAGGGTCCTTTTTAGTAGATGACTCCTCGGGCCGTCAGAGCGGGACTGATTTGGTAAAAAGAATTGGAATAACTTGGTTTTTCTGAGGGCTATCAGGAAGTCCCTGTAATTTACAAGACAAACATATTTCGGATGCGCAGATGCCCCGCTGACCCGAAGTTCTAAAGAAGGATTCTTCTTTCTCAATGGTGATCCGTCATGGTATCCATAGCGTTGCATTTTTTTCGGCTGGAATGAGTTTAGCTTCTCCCTTCGTAACCCCCCCCATTCTGCCCCCCGGCTTCTCACGTCGGTTCGTTCTTCCTCTGTACCCCCTTGCTTGAATGAAGACACCCGATCGGCCTGACTTTCCCAAATGCCCACCACCGGCCCTTCTCCTTTCCGGGTCTTGATTCGTCGCGTCGTTTCAGTTGTAGTGGTCCACGGGGAAGAAAGAAATGAATGAATGTCCCTTTGGGAAAATGTAGAAGGAGACATCTACCGAGACGAAAGCCAAAGGTGGAGATCGTGGGTGGGCGTATCGAACCGAAATAAGATCTCAGATTGATATCTTGATACACTGATTTACCATAATAATAAATAGAGTCAATGGTGACGGGAAGAGCCGATTCTTTCTTGCGGGGGCTTCCATTCACCAGTGCATTCCCCATATAAGTCCTCTCCGAACCGTGCTGGATAGTCACCCATCACACGGCTCTAAAACCCAACCCGTGGTGGATCCCGGGGGACAAAGTAAAAGCGCTTGATCCTTTGACAAAAACCCCTAGATCAAGCAGCGACGCTGCTCCTGATAGGCTGGGAGGGAGCCGCGGACGTTCGGTTCGTACCTGTTCCCTTCGGTCGGTTCGCTCAGGTAGTCTTCCCTTATCTTCCCTCACGTTCAGAGTTGTTATGGTTTGAGAAAGGAGCACCGCCAAGTCCCCCCGGGGCGCCCTTCATGAATAAGAAATGGACAGCTGAGGGAAGGCATCGCATTCCACTTCGACCGAGGAGAAGCTTCCTCTCTCTCCCGGTTGGTCAGAACTGATGAGGGGCAATGCTCCCCTAACCTGACGTGGGCCTACCAGCGAAAAAGGGGGTTGAAGGGGGTCGATTTAGGCTCCTTCCCTGCTACTGCAGGGATGCTTACGCAGGTACTACGAGCCTTCTGCCCCACGCATCGGAACTGCTCGCGTGGTTCACCGGTTCCACCGAAAACTCTCATTTGTGGAAGCGGAGCATAGTGCGGCGCCGAGCGAGAAAGGTCTCTTCTTTCGGTTTATTCACTGATCTGAACTTAGCACTTGTTTTCTTATGGATTCCCGGGGCTAGGCGTTCCAGAATAAGTAAGTCTATCCGAACCGAAGACGCACTTCTCAGATCAGTAACAGCCTCTCCAGCTCCGCTGGGCTAGGGGCCCTGGATGCGCTAGCGATCGGCACCTCCGGGGAGTGGTTGCCCGGCTTGATCGGCCGGCCTGGTGATTTTTGATGCCAAGAAGACTCTTTCTTATATATGATATTCAACAACCGGCATATACGTGGTTGATCGCATAGCCGTATCGAGAAAAAAGAGCGAGAAAAATCTTGATCAGTTTGCTTTAGGAGGTTTGACCGGGAATAAGAACGAGGAAGGGACGGTACCTAGGCCTCTGGTCTTTCCGCTTGGGCCGCAGTACTGATCATGGAGACTCTCTGAGGGGTGGAGGCAGCGGGTAGGATATCAACGGACATCTACACTTTCTTCTTTTCAGATGTCCCGGAAAGTAGTATGGCTTTAAATAAAGGGAATGAGTCTCCCGTCTTTCTGGAGTACAGACAACAATAGAGATTCTCAATCAAATACAATAGAGGGCAGGACCATAGAGCCCCCGTGGAAGTGCGACAACTCTTCTTTATAGATTGGTTTTGACACAAACGAAGGAACGAGGAGATGAGTATAGGCAACGGAGGAGGATGGCTTGACTCTCGTTGGATACTGACTTCGGTCTACTGCCCGGAGTGTAGGGGAGACCACCATCAGGCTTTCCTTCTCAGGGGTTCCGCGGGCAGGGCACACTCGCTCGAGCAACCCTACCAAAAGAGAGAGACTGTGACTCATAGAGCTGGTGGTACTCTTTCATTGATCTATTCCGTCAGTACGCAGGTCACTCATAAATATCCCAAGCAGTCGAAGCAGAAATCCCCTACTTTCCATTACCGACCTTTGCTCCGGCCAAAGTTGCTACTTCAAAGATGATCATCTCCACCTTCACCCGCCGGTATCTCCCAAGTAATCCAGTGCATGGGTTGGTTTGGACGGTAGACAAAGCGATGGATCGTCGGGACGGACGAATCCCAGACGAGGTTCGCCCATTGAAGACGACGGTTGTCTCGTAGGGGTGACGTTCCATGCCGAGAAATTCGAGAAGCTGCCTACCGAGTCCAAACCAATGGGGTGCGGTGGAAGCTCCATCAAGCAGAGAAGGCTTTCGACTAAAAAAGAGAAGAGACAAGACACAAGTTGACGACATCTTGAAGAGGAATAAGCGGCTTGTTTCGTTGAGCTCGCTTTCTTTCGTTAGCTTCCTTTCTTTAAAAATTTTGTTTGAATATAAGCAAAATACATGAAATATTTGGTTCTTCAGGGATGCTTCCAGAAATCACTTTGACGGTATGCGATCGATTAAGTATGTTGCGGTCAACACAGCTAACTCTTAGAAAGTGGATAAGAGGGAGAACGAGAGAGAATGAGAAAAGGAGAAGCGGGAGAAGAGGGGAGAGAGAGAAAGAGAGAGGGATAAGAGGGAGAGGGCGGAGAGAAGAAGGAGAGGGGGAGAAGAAGGGGACGAAGAGAAGGAGAAGAGGGAGGAGGAGGGGAGAGGTAGGCAAGAGTAGAGAGAGGGAGAAAAGAGAGAGGGGGGAAAGGGAGAGCGAGAACGAGAGATCGAGAAGGGAGAGTGGAGAAAAGAGGATAAGAGAGAAGGAAGAGGGAGAGAGGAGGAGAATAGAGAAGAGGAGAGAGGATAAAGATGGGAAAGGGAGAGAAACGGAGAAACGAGAGAAGTAGAGGGAGAAGGAGAGAGGACAGATAAGAAGGAAGAGAGAGAGCGAGGGAGTGGACAAGAGGATAGGAGGGAGATAGAGAATGAAGGAGAAGAGGGAGGGGACGGAGGGATATGAGGAGAGAGAGGAGGAAGAAGTAGAGAGAGCGAAGTGGAGGAGGAGACGGAGAAGGGAGGAGGGAGAGAAGAAGAAGGAGAGATTGGACGAGAGAGCGAGAGAATGAGTAGAGGATAGAGAAGTGAAGGAGGAGAAGAGGGAATAGGGAAGGGAACGAGATAGAGAAGGGAGGGTAGAGGTAGAGAATGAGAATGAGAGGGAGTAGGAGCGAGAGAGATAGAGGAGGAGAGACGGAACGAGAGAGGAGGAGGGCGATAAGGAGAAGAGAAGGGGAGAGGAGAGGAGGAGAGAAAAGGGGTGAGTGATAAAACAGAGATGAGGGAAGAGAAGGGATAGGAGAGAGAAGAAGAGGGAGAAGGGGAGAGGGGAAGGTAGAGGGAGAAAGAGAAGAGGTGCAAGGAAGGGAAGGGGGAGATAGAGAGAGAACTTGTTCCCCCTCCTTCTCATCTTCCCCGTCCTTCCCTTCTCTCTATCCCCTCTCTTCCTATCCTTCTCCCTCTCTCGCTCCTCGCTTCCTTCTCTCCTTGTCAGGATAACGAGAATGGTGGAGAGATAGAGAAGGAGAGTGGAGATGGACAAGAGAGAGTAGAGAGAGAAGGGGAGAGGGGAAAATGGAGAAGCGAGCGAGAGAAGGAGAGGGAGAGAGTAGATGGAGAGAGGTAGAGGGACAAGGAGAGATGGAACGAGTGAGAAGGAGAAGAGAAAGTGGAAAAGAGGGAGAACGAGAGAGAATGAGAAAAGGAGAAGCGGGAGAAGAGGGGAGAGAGAGAAAGAGAGAGGGATAAGAGGGAGAGGGCGGAGAGAAGAAGGAGAAGCGGGAGAAGAGGGGAGAGAGAGAAAGAGAGAGGGATAAGAGGGAGAGGGCGGAGAGAAGAAGGAGAGGGGGAGAAGAAGGGGACGAAGAGAAGGAGAAGAGGGAGGAGGAGGGGAGAGGTAGGCAAGAGTAGAGAGAGGGAGAAAAGAGAGAGGGGGGAAAGGGAGAGCGAGAACGAGAGATCGAGAAGGGAGAGTGGAGAAAAGAGGATAAGAGAGAAGGAAGAGGGAGAGAGGAGGAGAATAGAGAAGAGGAGAGAGGATAAAGATGGGAAAGGGAGAGAAACGGAGAAACGAGAGAAGTAGAGGGAGAAGGAGAGAGGACAGATAAGAAGGAAGAGAGAGAGCGAGGGAGTGGACAAGAGGATAGGAGGGAGATAGAGAATGAAGGAGAAGAGGGAGGGGACGGAGGGATATGAGGAGAGAGAGGAGGAAGAAGTAGAGAGAGCGAAGTGGAGGAGGAGAGGGAGAAGGGAGGAGAGAGAGAAGAAGAAGGAGAGATTGGACGAGAGAGCGAGAGAATGAGTAGAGGATAGAGAAGGGAAGGAGGAGAAGAGGGAATAGGGAAGGGAACGAGATAGAGTAGGGAGGGTAGAGGTAGAGAATGAGAATGAGAGGGAGTAGGAGCGAGAGAGATAGAGGAGGAGAGACGGAATGAGAGAGGAGGAGGGCGATAAGGAGAAGAGAAGGGGAGAGGAGAGGAGGAGAGAAAAGGGGTGAGTGATAAAACAGAGATGAGGGAAGAGAAGGGGATAGGAGAGAGAAGAAGAGGGAGAAGGGGAGAGGGGAAGGTAGAGGGAGAAAGAGAAGAGGTGCAAGGAAGGGAAGGGGGAGATAGAGAGAGAACGTGTTCCCCCTCCTTCTCATCTTCCCCGTCCTTCCCTTCTCTCTATCCCCTCTCTTCCTAATCTTCTCCCCCTCTCGCTCCTCGCTTCCTTCTCTCCTTGTCAGGATAACGAGAAGGGTGGAGAGATAGAGAAGGAGAGAGGAGATGGAGAAGAGAGAGTAGAGAGAGAAGGGGAGAGGGGAAAATGGAGAAGCGAGCGAGAGAAGGAGAGGGAGAGAGTAGAAGGAGAGAGGTAGAGGGACAAGGAGAGATGGAACGAGTGAGAAGGAGAAGAGAAAGTGGATAAGAGGGAGAACGAGAGAGAATGAGAAAAGGAGAAGCGGGAGAAGAGGGGAGAGAGAGAAAGAGAGAGGGATAAGAGGGAGAGGGTGGAGAGAAGAAGGAGAGGGGGAGAAGAAGGGGACGAAGAGAAGGAGAAGAGGGAGGAGGAGGGGAGAGGTAGGCAAGAGTAGAGAGAGGGAGAAAAGAGAGAGGGGGGAAAGGGAGAGCGAGAACGAGAGATCGAGAAGGGAGAGTGGAGAAAAGAGGATAAGAGAGAAGGAAGAGGGAGAGAGGAGGAGAATAGAGAAGAGGAGAGAGGATAAAGATGGGAAAGGGAGAGAAACGGAGAAACGAGAGAAGTAGAGGGAGAAGGAGAGAGGACAGATAAGAAGGAAGAGAGAGAGCGAGGGAGTGGACAAGAGGATAGGAGGGAGATAGAGAATGATGGAGAAGAGGGAGGGGACGGAGGGATATGAGGAGAGAGAGGAGGAAGAAGTAGAGAGAGCGAAGTGGAGGAGGAGACGGAGAAGGGAGGAGGGAGAGAAGAAGAAGGAGAGATTGGACGAGAGAGCGAGAGAATGAGTAGAGGACAGAGAAGTGAAGGAGGAGAAGAGGGAATAGGGAAGGGAACGAGATAGAGAAGGGAGGGTAGAGGTAGAGAATGAGAATGAGAGGGAGTAGGAGCGAGAGAGATAGAGGAGGAGAGACGGAACGAGAGAGGAGGAGGGCGATAAGGAGAAGAGAAGGGGAGAGGAGAGGAGGAGAGAAAAGGGGTGAGTGATAAAACAGAGATGAGGGAAGAGAAGGGATAGGAGAGAGAAGAAGAGGGAGAAGTGGAGAGGGGAAGGTAGAGGGAGAAAGAGAAGAGGTGCAAGGAAGGGAAGGGGGAGATAGAGAGAGAACTTGTTCCCCCTCCTTCTCATCTTCCCCGTCCTTCCCTTCTCTCTATCCCCTCTCTTCCTATCCTTCTCCCCCTCTCGCTCCTCGCTTCCTTCTCTCCTTGTCAGGATAACGAGAATGGTGGAGAGATAGAGAAGGAGAGTGGAGATGGACAAGAGAGAGTAGAGAGAGAAGTGGAGAGGGGAAAATGGAGAAGCGAGCGAGAGAAGGAGAGGGAGAGAGTAGATGGAGAGAGGTAGAGGGACAAGGAGAGATGGAACGAGTGAGAAGGAGAAGAGAAAGTGGAAAAGAGGGAGAACGAGAGAGAATGAGAAAAGGAGAAGCGGGAGAAGAGGGGAGAGAGAGAAAGAGAGAGGGATAAGAGGGAGAGGGCGGAGAGAAGAAGGAGAGGGGGAGAAGAAGGGGACGAAGAGAAGGAGAATAGGGAGGAGGAGGGGAGAGGTAGGCAAGAGTAGAGAGAGGGAGAAAAGAGAGAGGGGGGAAAGGGAGAGCGAGAACGAGAGATCGAGAAGGGAGAGTGGAGAAAAGAGGATAAGAGAGAAGGAAGAGGGAGAGAGGAGGAGAATAGAGAAGAGGAGAGAGGATAAAGATGGGAAAGGGAGAGAAACAGAGAAACGAGAGAAGTAGAGGGAGAAGGAGAGAGGACAGATAAGAAGGAAGAGAGAGAGCGAGGGAGTGGACAAGAGGATAGGAGGGAGATAGAGAATGAAGGAGAAGAGGGAGGGGACGGAGGGATATGAGGAGAGAGAGGAGGAAGAAGTAGAGAGAGCGAAGTGGAGGAGGAGAGGGAGAAGGGAGGAGGGAGAGAAGAAGAAGGAGAGATTGGACGAGAGAGCGAGAGAATGAGTAGAGGATAGAGAAGGGAAGGAGGAGAAGAGGGAATAGGGAAGGGATCGAGATAGAGAAGGGAGGGTAGAGGTTGAGAATGAGAATGAGAGGGAGTAGGAGCGAGAGAGATAGAGGAGGAGAGACGGAACGAGAGAGGAGGAGGGCGATAAGGAGAAGAGAAGGGGAGAGGAGAGGAGGAGAGAAAAGGGGTGAGTGATAAAACAGAGATGAGGGAAGAGAAGGGGATAGGAGAGAGAAGAAGAGGGAGAAGGGGAGAGGGGAAGGTAGAGGGAGAAAGAGAAGAGGTGCAAGGAAGGGAAGGGGGAGATAGAGAGAGAACGTGTTCCCCCTCCTTCTCATCTTCCCCGTCCTTCCCTTCTCTCTATCCCCTCTCTTCCTATCCTTCTCCCCCTCTCGCTCCTCGCTTCCTTCTCTCCTTGTCAGGATAACGTGAAGGGTAGAGAGATAGAGAAGGAGAGAGGAGATGGACAAGAGAGAGTAGAGAGAGAAGGGAAGAGGGGAAAATGGAGAAGCGAGCGAGAGAAGGAGAGGGAGAGAGTAGAAGGAGAGAGGTAGAGGGACAAGGAGAGCTGGAACAAGTGAGAAGGAGAAGAGAAGTGGATAAGAGGGAGAACGAGAGAGAATGAGAAAAGGAGAAGCGGGAGAAGAGGGGAGAGAGAGAAAGAGAGAGGGATAAGAGGGAGAGGGCGGAGAGAAGAAGGAGAGGGGGAGAAGAAGGAGAGGGGGAGAAGAAGGGGACGAAGAGAAGGAGAAGAGGGAGGAGGAGGGGAGAGGTAGGCAAGAGTAGAGAGAGGGAGAAAAGAGAGAGGGGGGAAAGGGAGAGCGAGAACGAGAGATCGAGAAGGGAGAGTGGAGAAAAGAGGATAAGAGAGAAGGAAGAGGGAGAGAGGAGGAGAATAGAGAAGAGGAGAGAGGATAAAGATGGGAAAGGGAGAGAAACGGAGAAACGAGAGAAGTAGAGGGAGAAGGAGAGAGGACAGATAAGAAGGAAGAGAGAGAGCGAGGGAGTGGACAAGAGGATAGGAGGGAGATAGAGAATGAAGGAGAAGAGGGAGGGGACAGAGGGATATGAGCAGAGAGAGGATGAAGAAGTAGAGAGAGCGAAGTGGAGGAGGAGAGGGAGAAGGGAGGAGAGAGAGAAGAAGAAGGAGAGATTGGACGAGAGAGCGAGAGAATGAGTAGAGGATAGAGAAGGGAAGGAGGAGAAGAGGGAATAGGGAAGGGAACGAGATAGAGAAGGGAGGGTAGAGGTAGAGAATGAGAATGAGAGGGAGTAGGAGCGAGAGAGATAGAGGAGGAGAGACGGAACGAGAGAGGAGGAGGGCGATAAGGAGAAGAGAAGGGGAGAGGAGAGGAGGAGAGAAAAGGGGTGAGTGATAAAACAGAGATGAGGGAAGAGAAGGGGATAGGAGAGAGAAGAAGAGGGAGAAGGGGAGAGGGGAAGGTAGAGGGAGAAAGAGAAGAGGTGCAAGGAACGGAAGGGGGAGATAGAGAGAGAACGTGTTCCCCCTCCTTCTCATCTTCCCCGTCCTTCCCTTCTCTCTATCCCCTCTCTTCCTATCCTTCTCCCCCTCTCGCTCCTCGCTTCCTTCTCTCCTTGTCAGGATAACGAGAAGGGTGGAGAGATAGAGAAGGAGAGAGGAGATGGACAAGAGAGAGTAGAGAGAGAAGGGGAGAGGGGAAAATGGAGAAGCGAGCGAGAGAAGGAGAGGGAGAGAGTAGAAGGAGAGAGGTAAAGGGACAAGGAGAGATGGAACGAGTGAGAAGGAGAAGAGAAAGTGGATAAGAGGGAGAAGGAGAGAGAATGTGAAAAGGAGAAGCGGGAGAAGAGGGGAGAGAGAGAAAGAGAGAGGGATAAGAGGGAGAGGGCGGAGAGAAGAAGGAGAGGGGGAGAAGAAGGGGACGAAGAGAAGGAGAAGAGGGAGGAGGAGGGGAGAGGTAGGCAAGAGTAGAGAGAGGGAGAAAAGAGAGAGGGGGGAAAGGGAGAGCGAGAACGAGAGATCGAGAAGGGAGAGTGGAGAAAAGAGGATAAGAGAGAAGGAAGAGGGAGAGAGGAGAAGAATAGAGAAGAGGAGAGAGGATAAAGATGGGAAGGGAGAGAAACGGAGAAACGAGAGAAGTAGAGGGAGAAGGAGAGAGGACAGATAAGAAGGAAGAGAGAGAGCGAGAGAAGGAGGGAACAAGAGGATAGGAGGGAGATAGAGAATGAAGGAGAAGAGGGAGGGGACGGAGGGATATGAGGAGAGAGAGGAGGAAGAAGTAGAGAGAGCGAAGTGGAGGAGGAGAGGGAGAAGGGAGGAGAGAGAGAAGAAGAAGGAGAGATTGGACGAGAGAGCGAGAGAATGAGTAGAGGATAGAGAAGGGAAGGAGGAGAAGAGGGAATAGGGAAGGGAACGAGATAGAGAAGGGAGGTAGAGGTAGAGAATGAGAATGAGAGGGAGTAGGAGCGAGAGAGATAGAGGAGGAGAGACAGAACGAGAGAGGAGGAGGGCGATAAGGAGAAGAGAAGGGGAGAGGAGAGGAGGAGAGAAAAGGGGTGAGTGATAAAACAGAGATGAGGGAAGAGAAGGGGATAGGAGAGAGAAGAAAAGGGAGAAGGGGAGAGGGGAAGGTAGAGGGAGAAAGAGAGGAGGTGCAGGGAAGGGAAGGGGGAGATAGAGAGAGAACGTGTTCCCCCTCCTTCTCATCTTCCCCGTCCTTCCCTTCTCTCTATCCCCTCTCTTCCTATCCTTCTCCCCCTCTCGCTCCTCGCTTCCTTCTCTCCTTGTCAGGATAACGAGAAGGGTGGAAAGATAGAGAAGGACAGAGGAGATGGAGAAGAGAGAGTAGAGAGAGAAGGGGAGAGGGGAAAATGGAGAAGCGAGCGAGAGAAGGAGAGGGAGAGAGTAGAATGAGAGAGGTAGAGGGACAAGGAGAGATGGAACGAGTGAGAGGAAGAAGAGAAAGTAGATAAGAGGGAGAACGAGAGAGAATGAGAAAAGGAGAAGCGGGAGAAGAAGGGAGAGAGAGAAAAAGAGAGTGGGATAAGAGGGAGAGGGCGGAGAGAAGAAGGCGAGGGGGAGAAGAAGGGGACGAAGAGAAGGAGAAGAGGGAGGAGGAGGGGAGAGGTAGGCAAGAGTAGAGAGAGGGAGAAAAGAGAGAGAGGGGAAAGGGAGAGCGAGAACGAGAGATCGAGAAAGGAGATTGGAGAAAAGAGGATAAGAGAGAAGGAAGAGGGAGAGAGGAGGAGAATAGAGAAGAGGAGAGAGGATAAAGATGGGAAAAGGAGAGAAACGGAGAAAGGAGAGAAGTAGAGGGAGAAGGAGAGAGGACAGATAAGAAGGAAGAGAGAGAGCGAGAATGTGCGCTTCTTTGAGGATCCATGGTGTGGGAGGCCTTTCATTTGCGAGGAGCAAGGTGCTAGATTTCAGTACGATATGGGGGTTCCCTTGGACACAAGGTTGTCCCACTTCTTGGGAGAGGATGGATGGAGGCTGCCATTCCCCAAATCGCCCTTCATGGAGGAGCTTTGGCAAAGGGTGCGAGGCATAAAGCCTACGAGGGGTGCGGATGTGCTTTGTTGGGAGGAGAGTGGAAGGAAGGCCTTCTCACTTAAGGCCGCATGTAATTCAATCCGTAGGGAGGGGCCACGAGTGGGCTGGTCCCATGGGGTGTGGCACTCCCTTGCCATACCCCGAGTATCCTTATGTGTGTGGAGAGCCATGAGGAACCGGCTTCCGACAATGGAACTACTTTGGGGACGACATACACATGTGATCTCCCGGTGTGCACTTTGCAAGTGTGCGAGGGAGAGTGTGGAACACCTCTTTTGGGAGTGTAGCTTCTCAAAAGAAGTATGGCATGGGATCCTTGATGTGTTGTACATCCGCGGAATGGGGAGTGATGGAATCCATGAAGAACTTGAAAGGATCACTTCGGCTCCAAGGAATACGTTGGAGAAAAACATGGCACGTCTAGCATATGGTTGCACCATTTATTTACTTTGGCAAGAAAGGAATATGCGTGTGATGGAGGGGCAGCAACGACCGGCGTCCATTGTGCTACATAACATAAAGGAGATGGTGAGATTGAAGGCCACAAATAGCAAGCGAAATGATCCATGTCGGTGTGAGGAGATTAGAGTGAGATGGTTGTAATGGGACTTGCCCGTGTGTGGG
This sequence comes from Triglochin maritima, assembly GCA_963682175.1. NCBI lineage: Eukaryota > Viridiplantae > Streptophyta > Magnoliopsida > Alismatales > Juncaginaceae > Triglochin > Triglochin maritima. The sequence continues at coordinate 21,367,274 of OY821791.1, forward strand.
GAGCCTATTGTCTTTGATTTTGGTAGGATACCACACTTGTAATGTGACCCTTGCATGTTAGCATCCGATTATGCATAGTCGCATAATCCGAGTTTTATAATTTTCAGCACTTGTGTGCAATATATACACATGGAGGCTCGCCTCCAATTTTGCTTTGCAAAAAAAAAAAAAAAAGAGAGCGAGAGAAGGAAGGAGTGGACAAGAGGATAGGAGGGAGATAGAGAATGAAGGAGAAGAGGGAGGGGACGGAGGGATATGAGGAGAGAGAGGAGGAAGAAGTAGAGAGAGAGAAGTGGAGGAGGAGAGGGAGAAGGGAGGAGAGAGAGAAGAAGAAGGAGAGATTGGACGAGAGAGCGAGAGAATGAGTAGAGGATAGGGAAGGGAAGGAGGAGAAGAGGGAATAGGGAAGGGAACGAGATAGAGAAGGGAGGGTAGAGGTAGAGAATGAGAATGAGAGGGAGTAGGAGCGAGAGAGATAGAGGAGGAGAGACGGAACGAGAGAGGAGGAGCGCGATAAGGAGAAGAGAAGGGGAGAGGAGAGGAGGAGAGAAAAGGGGTGAGTGATAAAACAGAGATGAGGGAAGAGAAGGGGATAGGAGAGAGAAGAAGAGGGAGAAGGGGAGAGGGGAAGGTAGAGGGAGAAAGAGAAGAGGTGCAAGGAAGGGAAGGGGGAGATAGAGAGAGAACGTGTTCCCCCTCCTTCTCATCTTCCCCGTCCTTCCCTTCTCTCTATCCCCTCTCTTCCTATCCTTCTCCCCCTCTCGCTCCTCGCTTCCTTCTCTCCTTGTCAGGATAACGAGAAGGGTGGAGAGATAGAGAAGGACAGAGGAGATGGAGAAGAGAGAGTAGAGAGAGAAGGGGAGAGGGGAAAATGGAGAAGCGAGCGACAGAAGGAGAGGGAGAGAGTAGAAGGAGAGAGGTAGAGGGACAAGGAGAGATGGAACGAGTGAGAAGGAGAAGAGAAATTGGATAAGAGGGAGAACGAGAGAGAATGAGAAAAGGAGAAGCGGGAGAAGAGGGGAGAGAGAGAAAGAGAGAGAGGGATAATAGGGAGAGGGCGGAGAGAAGAAGGAGAGGGGGAGAAGAAGGAGACGAAGAGAAGGAGAAGAGGGAGGAGGAGGGGAGAGGTAGGCAAGAGTAGAGAGAGGGAGAAAAGAGAGAGAGGGGAAAGGGAGAGCGAGAACGAGAGATCGAGAAGGGATACTGGAGACATGAGGATAAGAGAGAAGGAAGAGGGAGAGAGGAGGAGAATAGAGAAGAGGAGAGAGGAGGAGAGATGGGAAATGGACAGAAACGGAGAAACGAGAGAAGTAGAGGGAGAATGAGAGAGGACAGATAAGAAGGAAGAGAGAGTGCGAGAGGAGGGAGTGGACAAGAGGATAGGAGGGAGATAGAGAATGAAGGAGAAGAGGGAGGGGACGGAGGGATATGAGGAGAGAGAGGGGGAAGAAGTGGACAGAGCGAAGTGGAGGAGGAGAGGGAAAAGGGAGGAGAGAGAGAAGAAGAAGGAGAGATTGGACGAGAGAGCGAGAGAATGAGTAGAGGATAGAGAAGGGAGGGAGGAGAAGAGGGAATAGGGAAGGGAACGAGATAGAGAAGGGAGGGTAGGGGTAGAGAATGAGAATGAGAGGGAGTAGAAGCGAGAGAGATAGAGGAGGAGAGACGGAACGAGAGAGGAGGAGGGCGATAAGGAGAAGAGGAGGGGAGAGGAGAGGAGGAGAGAAAAGGGGTGAGTGACAAAACAGAGATGAGGGTAGAGAAGGGGATAGAAGAGAGAAGAAGAGGGAGAAGGGGAGAGGGGAAGCTTGAGGGAGAAAGAGAAGAGGTGCAAGGAAGGGAAGGGGGAGATAGAGAGAGAACGTGTCCCCCTTCCTTCTCATCTTCCCCGTCCTTGCCTTCTCTTTATCCCTTCTCGCTCTCCCTTTCCCCTCCCTCTACTCTTGCCTACCCCTCCCCTCCTCCTCCCTCTTCTCCTTCTCTTCGTCTCCTTCTTCTCCCCCTCTCCTTCTTCTCTCCGCCCTCTACCTCTCTCCTTCTACTCTCTGCCTCTCCTTCTCTCGCTCGCTTCTCCATTTTCCCCTCTCCCCTTCTCTCTCTACTCTCTCTTCTCCATCTCCTCTCTCCTTCTCTATCTCTCCACCCTTCTCGTTATCCTGACAAGGAGAGAAGGAAGCGAGGAGCGAGAGGGGGAAAAGGATAGGAGGAGAGGGGATAGAGAGAAGGGAAGGACGGGGAAGATGAGAAGGAGGGGGAACACGTTCTCTCTCTATCTCCCCCTTCCCTTCCTTGCACCTCTTCTCTTTCTCCCTCTACCTTCACCTCTCCCCTTCTCCCTCTTCTTCTCTCTCCTATCCCCTTCTCTTCCCTCATCTATGTTTTATCACTCACCCCTTTTCTCTCCTCCTCTCCTCTCCCCTTCGCTTCTCCTTATCGCCCTCCTCCTCTCTCGTTCCGTCTCTCCCCCTCTATCTCTCTCGCTCCTACTCCCTCTCATTCTCATTCTCTACCTCTACCCTCCCTTCTCTATCTCGTTCCCTTCCCTATTCCCTCTTCTCCTCCTTCCCTTCTCTATCCTCTACTCATTCTCTCGCTCTCTCGTCCAATCTCTCCTTCTTCTTTTCTCTCTCCTCCCTTCTCCCTCTCCTCCTCCACTTCGCTCTCTCCACTTCTTCCTCCTCTCTCTCCTCATATCCCTCCGTCCCCTCCCTCTTCTCCTTCATTCTCTATCTCCCTCCTATCCTCTTGTCCACTTCCTCCTTCTCTCGCTCTCTCTCTTCCTTCTTATCTGTCCTCTCTCCTTCTCCCTCTACTTCTCTCGTTTCTCCGTTTCTCTCCCTTTCCCATCTCTCCTCCTCTCTCCTCTTCTCTATTCTCCTCCTCTCTCCCTCTTCCTTCTCTCTTATCCTTTTTTCTCCACTCTCCCTTCTCGATCTCTCGTTCTCGCTCTCCCTTTCCCCCCTCTCTCTTTTCTCCCTCTCTCTACTGTTGCCTACCTCTCCCTTCCTCCTCCCTCTTCTCCTTCTCTTCGTCTCCTTCTTCTCGCCATCTACTTCTTCTCTCCGCCCTCTCCCTCTTATCCCACTCTCTTTCTCTCTCTCCCCTCTTCTCCCGCTTCTCCTTTTCTGATTCTGTCTCGTTCTCCCTCTTATCCACTTTCTCTTCTCCTTCTCACTCGTTCCATCTCTCCTTGTCCCTCTACCTCTCTCCTTCTACTCTCTCCCTCTCCTTCTCTCGCTGGCTTCTCCATTTTCCCCTCTCCCCTTCTCTCTCTACTCTCTCTTCTCCATCTCCTCTCTCCTTCTCTATCTCTCCACCCTTCTCGTTATCCTGACAAGGAGAGAAGGAAGCGAGGAGCGAGAGGGGGAGAAGGATAGGAAGAGAGGGGACAGAGAGAAGGGAAGGACGGGGAAGATGAGAAGGAGGGGAAACACGTTCTCTCTCTTTCTCCCTCTACCTTCCCCTCTCCCCTTTTCCCTCTTCTTCTCTCTCCTATCCCCTTCTCTTCCCTCATCTCTGTTTTATCACTCACCCCTTTTCTCTCCTCCTCTCCTCTCCCCTTCTCTTCTCCTTATCGCCCTCCTCCTCTCTCGTTCTCTCTCTCATCCTCTATCTCTCTCGCTCCTACTCCCTCTCATTCTCATTCTCTACCCCTACCCTCCCTTCTCTATCTCGTTCCCTTCCCTATTCCCTCTTCTCCTCCTTCCCTTCTCTATCCTCTACTCATTCTCTTGCTCTCTCGTCCAATCTCTCCTTCTTCTCTCTCTCCTCCCTTCTCCCTCTCCTCCTCCACTTCGCTCTCTCCACTTCTTCCTCCTCTCTCTCCTCATATCCCTCCGTCCCCTCCCTCTTCTCCTTCATTCTCTATCTCCCTCCTATCCTTTTGTCCACTCCCTCCTTCTTTTGCTCTCTCTTCCTTCTTATCTGTCCTCTCTCCTTCTCCCTCTACTTCTCTCGTTTCTCCGTTTCTCTCCCTTTCCCATGTCTCCTCCTCTCTCCTCTTCTCTATTCTCCTCCTCTCTCCCTCTTCCTTCTCTCTTATCCTCTTTTCTCCACTCTCCTTTCTCGATCTCTCGTTCTCGCTCTCCCTTTCCCCTCTCTCTCTTTTCTCCCTCTCTCTACTCTCGCCTACCTCTCCCCTCCTCCTCCCTCTTCTCCTTCTCTTCGTCTCCTTCTTCTCGTCATCTACTTCTTCTCTCCGCCCTCTCCCTCTTATCCCACTCTCTTTCTCTCTCTCCCCTCTTCTCCCGCTTCTCCTTTTCTGATTCTGTCTCGTTCTCCCTCTTATCCACTTTCTCTTCTCCTTCTCACTCGTTCCATCTCTCCTTGTCCCTCTACCTCTCTCCTTCTACTCTTTCCCTCTCCTTCTCTCACTCGCTTCTCCATTTTCCCCTCTCCCCTTCTCTCTCTACTCTCTCTTCTCCATCTCCTCTCTCCTTCTCTATCTCTCCACCCTTCTCGTTATCCTGACAAGGAGAGAAGGAAACGAGGAGAGAGAGGGGGAGAAGGATAGGAAGAGAGGGGATAGAGAGAAGGGAAGGACGGGGAAGATGAGAAGGAGGGGGAACACGTTCTCTCTCTATCTCCCCCTTCCCTTCCTTGCACCTCTTCTCTTTCTCCCTCTACCTTCCCCTCTCCCCTTCTCCCTCTTCTTCTCTCTCCTATCCCCTTCTCTTCCCTCATCTCTGTTTTATCACTCACCCCTTTTCTCTCCTCCTCTCCTCTCCCCTTCTCTTCAGCTTATCGCCCTCCTCCTCTCTCGTTCCGTCTCTCCCCCTCTATCTCTCTCGCTCCTACTCCCTCTCATTCTCATTCTCTACCTCTACCCTCCCTTCGCTATCTCGTTCCCTTCCCTATTCCCTCTTCTCCTCCTTCCCTTCTCTATCCTCTACTCATTCTCTCGCTCTCTCGTCCAATCTCTCCTTCTTCTTCTCTCTCTCCTCCCTTCTCCCTCTCCTCCTCCACTTCGCTCTCTCTACTTCTTCCTCCTCTCTCTCCTCATATCCCTCCGTCCCCTCCCTCTTCTCCTTCATTCTCTATCTCCCTCCTATCCTCTTGTTTACTCCCTCCTTCTCTTGCTCTCTCTTCCTTCTTATCTGTCCTCTCTCCTTTTTTTTGCAAAGCAAAAGGGAGGCTTAGCCTCTAATTTTATAAATAAATGGGTGTTTACAACCTACAAAACTTGACAAGTTTGTTCGCGGGTTTAAGCCATGTGCAAAAACAGGCCACTACTACTAAGTGTGACATTCATGAGTTACATCATTTGATAAGGAATTTCAGACCTAACTCCACGTTTCTACAAATCTCTTGTAATCCTCCTCGTGCTTGGCAATATCCTTCACTTTGTCTCCCGTACACCGGATAGTATCCTTAATAGTTTCACATATATCCACCGGTTTCTTTGCTTCCCCTTCAAAGATTCGTCGATTGCGTTCTTGCCAACATTCGTGTATCATGGCGTTGAAAGCCCATTTCCTCTCTAGTCTTTCAAGGCACCCTCCTCTTGCGTGCATGATGCGATTTGCTTCTCCCAGAAGCGTGCTAGCAATGCCGGGGCTGATATGTAAGCATGTGAGGAGGCCTCCCCAAACCGCTCTAGTGAATGAACAATGCCAAACAAGTGTTCCACATCCTCCTCCATGGTTGCACAAAGAGCACAAACCGGGTCAAGTTTTGCTCCCCTTTGGTTCATGAGTTTCTTAGTGAGGAGTCGACCCCTCATTGCTCTCCAAGCCGTGAGGGCGTGCTTGGGAATGCCATGCTTGTGCCGCACCATGTCCCCCCAACTAATCTTGATTCCCGGCGGCTTTACCCATGTCCACACCTCTTTCATGTCGAGAGTACCATCCTTACCATTTGATCTCACCGGTTTGTCCATCCCACCTCGAATGGGGATATTCTTAATCTTCACCCATAGTGTCTCCATAGCACTAGAACGAGGATATGGAAGCCGCCACTCTCCCTCCTCAATGAAAAACAAAACCTTGGTAGCCCATGGACTCCTAAGTCGTAGTGTAGCCGCTCTCCCCAAGCTTCAACTTGGAAAGGGTCCCCGCACCATGGATATTTAAAGAAGCGGATGTCCTCCCCATTTCCCACCTTGTAATGAATATTCCTTCTTGCCACCTCTCGAACTCAGAGAATCCCACGCCAAGCCCATGAGGAGGAGGCCGGTGGTCTTGCTTTCCAAATGGAGCGGTTCTTTAAGTATTTATGCCGTATACATTTCACCCATAACGAGTTCCCACCTTCCACCACAAGCCAAAAAAGTCGAAGTAGTCCTACATCATTCCATTCCGTGAGCTTCTTAAGGCCAAGCCCGCCTTCACTTTTGGGGGTGCAAACATCCTTCCAAGCTACCGCCACCCATTTCTTTGGCCCACCCCAAATAAAGTGACTCATGAGACCATCCAATTCGTGAAGTACCTTCCGGGGAATCATGAACGCGGAAGTCCAATATATGCTAAGTGAGACAAGCACACTCCTCACAAGCTCTACTCGACCGGCTATGGCGAGGAAATTTTGTTGCCAAGTGCTCAACCGGGCCTTCACTTTATTAATAAGCGCTCCACAATGACTCCTCCCCATCCGACCCGAGAATAGAGGGAGTCCAAGGTAGACAACCGGGAACTCCATGCGTTCCATCCCAAGGTGCTCAACAATCCACTCTCCATATGGCACTTCCCCTCCCATGAAAATTTGACTTTTTGAAGCACTAAATCTCAGCCCCGAGCACGCCTTGAAGTCATCGAGGACCATCTTGATTCCTTGGCCATTGTCCTTCGTTGCCCTCGCAAATAATAGTACATCATCGGCAAACAACAAGTGAGATACAAATGTGTCACCACACGCAAGGGGCTCGATTCTTCTTTCCTCCACCGCTAACTTCACCATCTCACTCAAGACCTCCATGCACAAAACAAACAAGTAAGGTGGCAAGGGGTCACCTTGCCTCAAGCCATTGGCCGCACGAAAAGGTTTCGAATTTGCTCCATTGACCGTAACAACAAAGGAGGCTTCCACACATGCCATGACAATCTTTCTCCACTTATCCGGAAACCGAAATCTCAGCATCACTTGATCTAAGAACTCCCATGAGATGGAGTCATAAGCTTTCCGAATGTCCAACTTGATGCACATACGTCCCCTACCTTTAGCAAGGTGAAGGTTGTGGCATAGCTCGTGCGCAAGGAGGATGTTATCCCTGATTCTTCTTCCTTGAACAAAGGCGCTTTGAGTTTCCCCCACAAGCTTTGGTAACAAGCCCTTCAACCGGTTTGCGAGCACCTTTGCAATGAATCTATACATCATGTTGCACAATGCAATAGGTCGGAAGTCTTCTACCTTCATGGGTGTCATCTTCTTTGGAATTAAAGTGATGGACGTATAGTTCATTTGTGCCAACATCTTCCCATTACTCAAACATGAATCCACGGCTTTGAACACATCCTTCTTGATTATCCCCCAAGCCGCCTTGAAGAATTTAGCATTGAACCCATCCGGACCCGGTGCCTTATCCACATTTGCGTTCAACACCACATCCTCTAACTCCTTCATGTCCAATTTCCGAACTAAGCTCTCTCCCTCCCTCGGATGTAGTTGGGGCAAGATAATGGATGTCATGAGGGGTTGTACCTGAAAACCATTAGCAAACAAATTAGCAAAAAACCGCCGGAAGGCCTCCCGGATCTCACTTTCCTCCTCGAGAATAAGCTCTCCCTCACACACTCTCCTCACTTTATTGGTGGCTCTCCTCACTCTTAGGTGCGCATGAGAGAACCTTGTGTTCCGGTCACCCTCCTTTAACCACTTAACTCGCGACTTTTGCCGAATAATAGATTCCTCTCGCTCAAGAACTCGATGCAACTCCTCTTTTGCCTTCACCTCAGCTTGTGCAAGAGAGTTATCCCATGGAGAGGCCAGCCTTAGCCTCCGCACCTCCGCAAGGTTTGAAGTGGCGTTACCCACCATGTTGGCGACATTTCCAAACTTCACACCACTCCAACTTTTAAGTGCTTCTTTCACCTCTTGCAACTTTGCAACCACTCTAAACATTGGTGTACCGTTGATTAATGTTGCCCAAGCCCCCTTTACCACCTCACAAAACTCCTCGTGCTCCACCCAATGATTCTCAAAACGAAACATTCTCTTCTTCCGAGACCCTTGCCCCTCCGTTTTCATTGTAAGCATAGTGTGATCACTTAAGTCCTTCTCCCCCACAATGTAGAACGTCTCCGGGAAAGCTTCAAGCCATGCATTTCTCATCAATATGCGATCGATCTTGGTTTCAATGCGTGCACTTCCTTCGGATGAGTTTGACCACGTAAATTCCCTTCCCACCGAGGGTATTTCAAGGAGTTGGAGTGCGTCGACACACTCATTGAACTCCCTTGTTGCAACCCCATTCATTTCGCCCCCTCCACATTTTCACTCGCCCTTCGGATGCAATTGAAATCCCCCCCACAATCCAAGGCTTGGCGTCACTTGGAGCAATGGATGCAAGGTCCTTCCACAATGCCCTCCTATCCATGTGCGCGTTTGCCCCATAAATTGCCAAGAATTCGAAATCAACTCCTTCCTTTTTCATTCTCCCTTGGAAGTGAAGTACTTGTGTGGTTTCGAAAGTGACGTTGAGATCAACAAGATTGGCGTTCCAAAGTACTAAAATTCTGCCGGAATCCTCAATTTCACTATTTGCTACCCATGCATGTGGCCAAATTACACGCTTGAACTTTGCTAGCCTCTTGAATTTGACTTTGTGCTCAAGAAGGCATATCACCTCCGGTTGAAGCTCCTTTATTCGACCCCTAATCATGAGGGCACGGCCGGGTCCATTTGCACCGCGCACATTCCACACTAGTAGATTCATGGATTTAAGGTGTAGGGATAAGCCCCTTTACCTCCCTTCGTGTTCTTTTGTTGCACCAACCCTTTCTCTCGTATTGCTTTAAATAACTCGGGTTGTGGTGAGATGGAATCTAAGTCCACCGGTGGTGGGGGGGGGAGCCTTTCCTCCTCGGATTTCTCTTACTAGCTAACTCGGTGGCCATCTCCTTCCCATGGTCCTCCATTATACTTTCCAAGGCCTTGAACTTTCCTTCATTAGTCCATGCAACCTTGCGCACTACCTCCTTGTCCTTCCTCACACGTTTAGGTGATTCCCACGAGCCTTCTTCTCTCATTTGTGAAATTAATGCTCTTGAGCTCACTTGATCTTCCACTTCGTGCATGGGAGGTAAATTGCACTCCATATTCTCCATATTCTCTCCATGTACGTGACTTGCATGTGTTTCCCTCCCTTCCTTTCCATTATTTCGAAATTGCTCCACTAATGCACCTTTCACGTGTGCTTCACACATGATTTCCTTATTTGCACCCTCCTTTGCTAGTGGAACTAGAAAGTGCTCTTGGTCCCCCTTGTTTTCACTCCCTCCATCACGTGATGCATCCTTATTGGCCCATTTGAATCTAGACTTCTCATCCCTCTCCTCATTGGTTCTTCCAAGAGCAAAACACCCACTCACCTTTTGTGTGTCATTGCTTTTGTCTTTGTCTTCTTGTCGACATGGCGTATTTTTGTTTGTCCCTCCTCCTTGGGCTCCAAAGCTTTCCTCCCTCAGTTCACGTGGCACTTCCTCATATGTCTCCTCAAGAGAAACACAAGATGTTACTCTCTCCCTCATGCTTCCCTCCAACATTTCCCTCCTACTCCCACTTCCATGTGTCATGTCCCCCTTTGCCCTTGCCTCCACTTCATCCTCACCCCCCTCCACGTCACCCTCTCCCTCCTCCACGTCCCCTTCTTCCCCGTCCACGTCATCATCTCTAACCCCTTTCCTCTCCTCGTTTCCACCCATGGCCCCTCGCCGGCCCTCTTCCACTTCGATCCCGAGGGCACCCATCCCTTCCTCTTCTACTTCTACTACCTCTCCTACTTCCCCATGGACGGGACCCATGCGACCACTAGCTTTCCCACCCTTCCGCTTAACTTCTACCCATTGTTCCACCGGTTTGAGTGTGGGAACAACCTTTTCGAACCTAGTAGGCACCTTCTTTCTTGGACACTTCTCCTTCTCATGCCCAAACTCCATACACTCGTGACAATACCCGGGTCTTCATTCATATTCAACATAAACACGTTGTGTCTCTCCTTCCTCGACTTGAACTTCAACCCAACTAGGATTGTGAAAATCGTGAGTTACCTCAATACAAACTCTAGCAAATGCCAACCTTCGGCCGGAAGCGGTTTGTTCATCCATGTACAATGGCCTCCCAAGTACACTGGCAATATTGCTCAAAGGTTTTTGTGCCCAAAACTTGAGGTCGAGTTCTGGCAATCTAACCCATATTGGAACCGTTGTGATGTTTGCACGTTTCAAGATGACATCCGGTGCCCAAGCTTGGACCACTAATGGGGAGCCCTTGACAAACCACGGCCCTCCCTCTAGCACCCTCTTCCTATCTTCCGCAAGTGTGAAACGAAATAACAAGAAGCCTTGGCTTCTCTTAATCACTTCCATGCCGCCAACTAAACTCCACACCCTTTGGAGATGCTTCTCCAATGTCGGCAAATGGGGTCTAAAAGCAATGAAATACCCAACAAGAACCTTGTACCACTTCTTTAGGGATTCGACAACTTCGACTTTAGAACAAAAGGCTACCTTCTCCCCTCCTTTGATAGTCGGTTGGATGAATTCTAGGACCGTGGAGGGCCCATTACTTGCTTGAAAAAGGTCGGACCACTTCCTTGGGGGAGACGTGACACTCCCTAGATGTGGTACGTGAGCTTCCTCCTCCACTTCCGAGTTTGGAGCTTGCTGCCTTGCGTGATGGGGATCTTTGTTTGTGCCACAGGCACCATCTTGTTGTTGCAATCGTGTAGAGCTAGTCGTAGGAGCCATTTTGGTGTAAAAATCGCGAGTTTTGGTGGAGAAACGAGGGTGGAGAGCAAAGGAGAACCTAGGTTCCCCATGCGCACACCCCAGAGCTTCTCTCTCCTCTCATGACTTTTTCCTCTCCTCCTCTCTGTCCTCTCTCCTTCTCCCTCTACTTCTCTCGTTTCTCCATTTCTCTCCCTTTCCCATCTCTCCTCCTCTCTCCTCCTCTCTCCTCTTCTCCATTCTCCTCCTCTCTCCCTCTTCCTTCTCTCTTATCCTCTTTTCTCCACTCTCCCTTCTCGATCTCTCGTTCTCGCTCTCCCTTTCCCCTCTTTGTCTTTTCTCCCTCTCTCTACTCTCGCCTACCTCTCCCCTCCTCCTCCCTCTTCTCCTTCTCTTCGTCTCCTTCTTCTCCCCCTCTCCTTCTTCTCTCTGCCCTCTCCCTCTTATCCCTCTCTCTTTCTCTCTTCTCCCGCTTCTCCTTTTCTCATTCTCTCTCGTTCTCCCTCTTATCCACTTTCTCTTCTCATTCTCACTCGTTCCATCTCTCCTTGTCCCTCTACCTCTCTCCTTCTACTCTCTCCCTCTCCTTCTCTCGCTCGCTTCTCCATTTTCCCCTCTTCCCTTCTCTCTCTACTCTCTCTTCTCCATCTCCTCTCTCCTTCTCTCTCTCTCCACCCTTCTCGTTATCCTGACAAGGAGAGAAGGAAGCGAGGAGCGAGAGGGGGAGAAGGATAGGAAGAGAGGGGATAGAGAGAAGAGAAGGACGGGGAAGATGAGAAGGAGGGGGAACACGTTCTCTCTCTATCTCCCCCTTCCCTTCCTTGCACCTCTTCTCTTTCTCCCTCTACCTTCCCCTCTCCCCTTCTCCCTCTTCTTCTCTCTCCTATCACTTTCTCTTCCCTCATCTCTGTTTTATCACTCACCCCTTTTCTCTCCTCCTCTCCTCTCCCCTTCTCTTCTCCTTATCGCCCTCCTCCACTCTCGTTCCGTCTCTCCTCCTCTATCTCTCTCGCTCCTACTCCCTCTCATTCTCATTCTCTACCCCTACTCTCCCTTCTCTATCTAGTTCCCTTCCCTATTCCCTCTTCTCCTCCTTCCCTTCTCTATCCTCTACTCATTCTCTCGCTCTCTCGTCCAATCTCTCCTTCTTCTTCTCTCTCTCCTCTCTTCTCCCTCTCCTCCTCCACTTCGCTCTCTCCACTTCTTCCTCCTCTCTCTCCTTATATCCCTCCGTCCCCTCCCTCTTCTCCTTCATTCTCTATCTCCCTCCTATCCTCTTGTCCACTCACTCCTTCTCTCGCTCTCTCTCTTCCTTCTTATCTGTCCTCTCTCGTTCTCCCTCTACTTCTCTCGTTTCTCCGTTTCTCTTCCTTTCCCATCTCTCCTCCTCTCTCCTCTTCTCTATTCTCCTCCTCTCTCCCTCTTCCTTCTCTCTTATCCTCTTTTCTCCACTCTCACTTCTCGCTCTCCCTTTCCCCTCTCTCTCTTTTCTCGCTCTCTCTACTCTCGCCTACCTCTCCCCTCCTCCTCTCTCTTCTCCTTCTCTTCGTCTCCTTCTTCTCCCCCTCTCCTTCTTCTCTCCGCCGTCTCCCTCTTATCCCTCTCTCTTTCTCTCTCTCCCCTCTTCTCCCGCTTCTCCTTTTCTCTTCTCCTTCTCTCGTTGTCCCTCTTATCCACTTTCTCTTCTCCTTCTCACTCGTTCCATCTCTCCTTTTCCCTCTACCTCTCTCCTTCTACTCTCTCCCTCTCCTTGTCTCGCTCGCTTCTCCATTTTCCCATCTCCTCTTCTCTCTCTACTCTCTCTTCTCCATCTCCTCTCTCCTTCTCTATCTCTCCACCCTTCTCGTTATCCTGACAAGGAGAGAAGGAAGCGAGGAGCGAGAGGGGGAGAAGGATAGGAAGAGAGGGGATAGAGAGAAGGGAAGGACGGGGAAGATGAGAAGGAGGGGGAACACGTTCTCTCTCTATCTCCCCCTTCCCTTCCTTGCACCTCTTCTCTTTCTCCCTCTACCTTCCCCTCCCCCCTTCTCCCTCTTCTTCTCTCTCCTATCCCCTTCTCTTCCCTCATCTCTGTTTTATCACTCACCCCTTTTCTCTCCTACTCTCCTCTCCCCTTCTCTTCGCCTTATCGCCCTCCTCCTCTCTCGTTCCGTCTCTCCTCCTCTATCTCTCTCTCTCGCTCCTACTCCCTCTCATTCTCATTCTCTACCCCTACCCTCCCTTCTCTATCTCGTTCCCTTCCCTATTCCCTCTTCTCCTCCTTCCCTTCTCTATTCTCTACTCATTCTCTCGCTCTCTTGTCCAATCTCTCCTTCTTCTTCTCTCTCTCCTCCCTTCTCCCTCTCCTCCTCCACTTCGCTCTCTCCACTTCTTCCTCCTCTCTCTCCTCATATCCCTCCGTCCCTCCCTCTTCTCCTTCATTCTCTATCTTCCTCCAATCCTCTTGTCCACTCCCTCCTCTCGCTCTCTCTCTTCTTTCTTATCTGTCCTCTCTCCTTCTCCCTCTACTTCTCTCGTTTCTCCGTTTCTCTCCCTTTCCCATCCCTCCACCTCTCTCCTCCTCTCTCCTCTTCTCTATTCTCCCCCTCTCTCCCTCTTCCTTCTCTCTTATCCTCTTTTCTCCACTCTCCCTTCTCGATTTCTCGTTCTCGATCTCCCTTTCCCCTCTCTCTCTTTTCTCCCTCTCTCTACTCTCGCCTACCTCTCCCCTCCTCCTCCCTCTTCTCCTTCTCTTCGTCTCCTTCTTCTCCCCCTCTCCTTCTTCTCTCCGCCCTCTCCCTCTTTTCCCTCTCTCTTTCTCTCTCTCCCCTCTTCTCCCGCTTCTCCTTTTCTCATTCTCTCTCGTTCTCCCTCTTATCCACTTTCTCTTCTCCTTCTCACTCGTTACATCTCTCCTTTTACCTCTACCTCTCTCCTTCTACTCTCTCCCTCTCCTTTTCTCGCTCGCTTCTCCATTTTCCCCTCTCCCCTTCTCTCTCTACTCTCTCTTCTCCATCTCCTCTCTCCTTCTCTATCTCTCCACCCTTCTCATTATCCTGACAAGGAGAGAAGGAAGCGAGGAGCGAGAGGGGGAGAAGGATGGAAGAGAGGGGATAGAGAGAAGGGAAGGACGGGGAAGATGAGAAGGAGGGGGAACACGTTCTCTCTCTATCTCCCCCTTCCCTTCCTTGCACCTCTTCTCTTTATCCCTCTACCTTCCCCTCTCCCCTTCTCCCTCTTCTTCTCTCTCCTATCCCCTTCTCTTCCCTCATCTCTGTTTTATCACTCACCCCTTTTCTCTCCTCCTCTCCTCTCCCCTTCTCTTCTCCTTATCGCCCTCCTCCTCTCTTGTTCCGTCTCTCCTCCTCTATCTTTCTCGCTCCTACTCCCTCTCATTCTCATTCTCTACCCCTACCCTCCCTTCTCTATCTCGTTCCCTTCCCTATTCCCTCTTCTCCTCCTTCCCTTCTCTATCCTCTACTCATTCTCTCGCTCT
>OY821791.1:21981825-22346825 GCA_963682175.1 Triglochin maritima
TGACTCGAAAGCACTAGGCATTAAGTCCCCTCGGACTTAATTTCCCGAGTGGTAGGAGCCGTGCGATAAGAGAGAACACCCTACCCACTTATTTATTATCTACACATGAACCAAAATCCCTACACTTACGGTTTAACAAAATGAGTTTAAAGGTCCCTGACTACGACAAACTTCCTTATACTAACAGACACGAATTATTTGACTCACTATGTTCAGGGTGGACTTATTTATTTTTTTGAGTACTGAAACCCGATGATTACTCTCCCCCTGAGGGAAAACCGGGGTGCATCCATATGACTAGATAAGACCTAAAGCCGGTGTAGTAGATATCGTAATGCATCATGTTCAACTCAATTTTGGGAGCTTCCTTTTTTACTTTGCCTCTCAACGGTTTTGCACATGCTAAACACACGCAAAACCCAAAATAACCTTTTATTTTGCAAACACATGGAGATTTTGAAAGAAATTTGATAATTAAAGCACTAGGCAAGCAAAAGAAGGCAAGTCACCCAAGTATCACGGCAAACAGATATATCGATATTAAATGCAGCAAACTCACATGACCCTAACAATACAAACAAAAGAAAAGAAAAAAGACTCGACTATGTACACACGTAAAACACCCCCACACTTACTTCATGCATTGTCCTCAATGAATGTGAGCATGATACTACATGGATTTATGCATGAAAAAAAGATCTCACCAACGTGAAGTGGAAAGGGAAGTGCATGGTTATGTTGATGGACCCAAACCCAAATTCCTCTCAAAACCTGTGAAATACTAAAGAAGGGAGATAAATACGTGAAATAAATGAGACCCAAAATCACAAGTGTTGGGTCAATACACTTGGAATGGGACCATGACACCACGCGGGGCCAAAATACTCATGCGTGCCCCCTCACAAAATGCACAAGATGGAAGGAGAGGTTCATGAATTAGATGCAAAGGCGTCTGATTCAAAGGATCAAACTGAAATAGCTCAAACCACTCAAGAGTTTGGGAAATATTGCGCAACGGAAGAAGAATTTCCCCCATTACGGTACTGAAGTTATGATAGTCAATCAAAACTCTCCAACCAACAGGTTGGTGCACCAGAACGAGGCCAACAACCTCATTATCCTTGCCCGACGCACCAGGCGAACAGAAAGTGGGTCTCTTACCCAAGGTATGCTCTAAGGAATTCCCAATACCCTTATTGGCAATGAAGTTTCCTTGTCCCTCGAACTTTCCTGATTCGGCACCTCAGCAACCATGGGCACTTTCCCCTCCCTCCTTCCCAGTTGGTCAACTCCGACCTCCCTCTTCGGCGATGTCCGACCAGAATCAGCTCATGAACTCCTATGTTCTGCTGCACAACTTGTCACTCTTGCGAATTTTCTTTTATGTGCTGCGGGTTGGACTTTGGTGCAGTTGGGCAGTGCGACTCTGGGTGACCAAAGGAAGCACAAGTAGTGCAAGACAGCGGTTTCCACTCATATTCAACAACAAGCTCATCTTCCCGGCCCTCCTCATTGGGGATAGTGATCACAGATGGAAAGGAGAACCCCACCATAATTTCCACGCAGACCTTGGCAAAAGTAAGCTTCCGACATTCGGTAGTATTCTCATCCATGTATAGTGGCATGACAATGACACTTGTTGTAACCTCCAGAATAGTTGGTGACCAAAAATGTAGATCAATGTCCGGAAACCGCACCCATATTGGCATGGAGGCCACCTTCTTCCTCTCAAAATGAAACACAAATGTCCATTCTTGTAGCCCCAATGGTGATCAACTATAAAACCATGGGCCACCCTTCAAAGCATGCTTCTTGTCCTCCCCAAGCATGAATCTAAAAATAATAAAATTACTATTATGCCACAACGCTTCTAAATGGCCTGAAATCTTCCATAACTTTTTAAGGTGCATAACCAAAGTAGGTAGGTCCATAACTTGAAATCCATGAAATACCCAACCATCACGTTCGCCCACTTCTTTGCATCTCATCTACAAACTTGCTAGAGTATACCCCGACCCTCTTCCCGGTAGCCTCCATTGGGGGGACGAAGTGTAGTGTAGTAGCCACGTGAGTTGTTGTGAGGAAAAGATCAGCCCATGCGCGCGACCCCCCACAAGTGCATCTTGTTGGCATCAAGCTGCTGGCTTGGACCTTGAATGGGAGGCAATTTGCCTCCAAGAGCCTTGACTTGTCATCTCCACGGCGAGAGAATCAAGTGGGAATCCTTCCAACGAACGAAATAGATACATTTAGGAGAAAAGATGATGGAGGACGGTGGAGGCGACTAGGGAATCCCTAGGATTGTCAGAGCCCCATGCATTTTCTTTCTAGTTTCCTATAAAAACTAACCTACTCTAATGGTGGAAGTGGAGAAGTTCCTTTTAGACCCTTCCCATGCTTGTTTAGGTTCTTAATAACCAACTTGTTTATGCTCATGTTAATCAACTAGGTAAGTGATTAGAATGATAGGTTTTGCCACAACCATTAGTAACTTCCTATGCATGAAAACACAATCTATGCCATATTGAATGCATTCTTCACCACCTTATTACATGTGTACACACACTCCACCCGTTAGGAATTTTCTTTACTGAATTTCATCTTTCCTTGTCAGTTGTTTAGTTTAGTTTAATTGTTAATTCACTCATATTTTAGGGTAGTTAGTTAGCATAATACACTCATTCTCCTCTCCTTTCCCACTCGAGTATGGTTGGAACAACAACACTCTTCACCGACGTCGTATTTGCCACCTCTTCACCGACGCCGTGCACTTGCGGTTATTAAAAGGATCAATCAATGTCCCATGTTAATCAACATGATTATGAATTACTTTTGAATTATGTAAACCATTATCTTTTAGTGATCTACGGTTAATGATGAAGAGCCTCTTCCTTAACTCTTCTAAAAGACGAATACATTAATCAAGGAACAAAATGTTTAGACATTTAATTCATAATAAAAACATATAAAATAAAACTTTTAGAACACACGTTCCTTTCACTTTCTTCTCAAAGGACACTTATGTCCCTCAACGCAGGAGTCTGTTAAAGCATTGGTTTGTCTTTTAAAGGGCAATTATGTAAATTAAAGGACACGTATGTCCTTTAAAGGGAATAAAGAAAAGGGACACGTCACGACATATTATAAACCGACGTGTTATATTTTCAAATTGATTTCTGGGAAAAAATATGTTTTCTTATAAATATCTCAAGAATTAAATAACAAGAATACACACAATGTACATTGTAAGCTGGGTCAGTTCATAAACATAATTAACATAAAATAATAAAAACTAGGTTAAATTTTTTTTCTTGCATTTTTTGTTATCAGGACCTTCAATCCATATTCCTTCATTATAATCCTCCCAAATAAGTAATTTATCAAAATTTCTATCATCATCATAATCTGGCTTCAATTCAGGCACTTGTGTTGAAAATGGGGGAATTTCTTCAATATCATTGATATCCTCTTGAGAAATAATCTATCGTTTTCCTTCAAAAATGACCAACTAGTGATTATCACAGGGGTCTGCTACATAAAAAAACTGTTTTGCTTGAGATGCCAAAATAAAAGGTGCTTCCTTGAATCGTTGTTTGTTAAGGTTCACCAAAGTAAATCCCAACTCATCCACCCGAAGGTCGTTGCTATTGTCCACCTACTTGCATTTAAATACTGCCACATCAAATTGGGTGTAGTTCAACACCCATATATCTTCAATTTGACCATAGTATGACATCTTTGCATATATATGATTTTTATCTTTCAAACTAGAGATATACAAAGTTTGAATAACTAAACTAACCCCAATGTTTTGCATTGTGCTTTTGTCTTCCATTTTGGTGTAAAGCGTATAAATTGATATTGTAACCAATATAAGATGTTACGATAGGATTAGGCATATAGGCCAACCACTTCAAATTCTTCGAGTCATTACGGTGGTACATCGTTTTCTTGAACGAGTCAACAAAAGTTTTGTTGTGAGCATTAACTATTTGTTGATCATTCCATGTATGATGGTTTTCATTCAGTAGGTATATGAGCCCTTTCAGAAAAGTTTGTACTATGTTAGAATTGCACAACACATAAAAATACGCCTCAGAGAGATCCTCACCCTCTGGACTTATCAACTTTGCACAACGTGTATTTGTACCACCAACCCTGTCTTCGTGACGATTATTATGAAGGCCACCACTTTTTGTATGAGTTAGGTACTCATTACAAAACTCAATAACCTTCTAGGCTATGTAGCCTTCAACAATGTTGGCATCGAGCCTCTGTCGATTGTTACAATAAACCTTCAGCACACCCATGTACTGCTCGAAAGGACACATCCACCTCAGAAATATTGGTCCAGCTAATTCAATTTCTCGGACTAGATGAACCACCCACCAAATGCACTGTGGTGTCAAAAACTGATGGGGGAAAGTACATTTCCAACTACTTTATTGTAACAACCATTGCATGATGCTACTTATTCAAGTAGTTTGGATCAAGCACTTTGTTGCAAATCTTGTTTTGGACCCGAAGTCGTTAACGACAACATCATGTATCTACATTTCAGGCTTAACCACAGTGAGAGATTGTAAATAACAAGCAAATAGGTCATGAACTATGAAGGCTAGCCTAAAACTACCACAAGGATTGATTCCATCAGTACACAGACCAAGTCTTAGGTTTCTTGATTCCTGACCAAATAATGGCAAGTCAGAAGTACTTTTCTTCCACTGGGGAGAATTTGCAGGATGCCGAAGCAACATGCAAACAAATGCTTCAACCTTTGAATTATCGGAAAAACAAGACAATAATGCAGGTCCTCAGAGTCACCCATATAGAGTATACAATTATTAGGACATGCATGTATTTTCCTATACTACATCCCCATGGGACACAATATCTTTTTAGCCTCATAAGTATGATCTAGAAGTCTGTTGCTCTCTAGAAGAATCTATTTCAACAACTTCAGCAATGCAGAGAAACTGACATCACTCCAACCGTTTGTGGCTTTCAAGGTATATAACTTTAAAAGGTCAGATAACCTACTGAATTTGGTGTAACCTGGATACAAAGATTTAGCATTGTCAGACAATAGACTACCAAGTACTTCAGGTTTAACACAATAATTATTGGCAACATCTCATATCATATCCTCTAACCGGTCAGTATGATCACCATCTTCTTTGTGTTTCTTTCATTTTCACTGTCCCATATCCAACGAGTATATCCTTCGTCAAAAACTTTCTCGAACAAATGAGTTTTTATCTCTTTTACATCTTGTAAGAACATGCTAAAACAACTCCTACATGGACATAAGACCGTTTCCTCATTTCTAGTATGCATTGTTCAGGGAAAATTGTAGAAATTCATCAACCCAACCTCATACACATCACTCAATCGACTAGCAAAAATCCATTTTCGATCCATAATTTTCTACACATGAAGAGGAATAATCTCAATGTAAAGATAGATAGATATAAAATTTGATTCTTAGGCCTCTTAAAGTTTAAATTTTGAGTCCATAAATTACCATTCCATCATAAATTTCAAACAAACAAAACTTTGATATATGCTCCTTGGGAACTAAGTAAAATGACTTAGAGTAATTAAATTTCCTTTAAAAAATGGAAGCATTGATCGAACCAGCGTGAGCTAGTGCTGGATGTAAAAAAGATGGTCACGGTTTGTCGATCTGAACGGGCTGATTGGCCGGGTAGAGCTGACAAAATGGAGGGGTGCTTGGTCAAGTGGAGCTAACAAGGGGAATGGGGAAAGAAAATGGGGTTTGCGTGCCTAGCTTGTAATTTTGTTTGTCATTGTGCTTGTGATTTTGGGTTGAATATTAAATATGACAACATAATATTAGAATTTACTAAAAAAACGTAGACTTTACCACGTCGGTTAACCTAAGTAACGACGTCGTTAATCCCTATATGGACGTAACATACTATTCGAACGACCGAACACAATTCTCTCCACGAAAACTGCTAACTAGAATCACTAGTTCGGACAACAAAAAAACATTCGGTTAATAGAGGATACGTATGTCCACCACGTCGGTTTTCGGTGAACAAAATACGACCCACGTGGTAAAGCAAACATTCACATCGGTTGTAACCTATCCGACATGATAAACCTAAAATCACGTCGGTGCACGTCGAACATATAATGGCCGATGTGGTAATGTGAACATTCATATCGGTCGTAAACTATCCGACATTATAAGACAACATTGGTGAACGTTGAACATATTTTGGTCAACCTGGTATGTCTAATATCACGTCAAATTTTAAGTTGCCGATGTGGTCCGCCTAATACCACATTGGATTCTCGCATTACAACGTAGTGATGGCAACGTAATACCCTTATTTCCGAGCAGTGTATAAATCAATCAACTTTATCTATGATTGATAAATTTGAACTAAATTTGGAACACTAAATGCCAACCCCCAACCCCCAAAAACCAACTAAACCCTTACTCCAAGAAGTATAAGTGTCAAGATATAGGAATTATAATGCAAACAACGTAACTGAGCATTCTAAAGACCCCTCATTCGGGATTAGAACTAGATTTATCTAGACTATATAGAATGTATTGTCGATAAATCGTACAACAACCCTAACCTTTGAAATGTTAAAATATAAAACCTAAAATCTAAGCCCCATGACTAAACTGAACATATTTGGTTACTAAGACATTGAAGATATATGTGAAGAGATGTGAATAACATATGGGAGTTAAATACAAGACATATCACCTCCGTACGATGATAGGTTGGTTTTGATAGCCTGGTGTCAGACCACATACTAGTCGAGGCTTGTTAGGCAATTTATCAACCCATTGGTGAATTGAGTAAGAGTCATCATGAAATTATACCCACCCATTGGGGAGTGGAGCAGGACAAAAAATTAATGCACATTCACCATGTTTTTTGTTAGTGTAAGTACTCTTACAAGCCATGAGTCCTTAAATGTGTCCAAACAAGAGTTTGTTGGCTTTTTGGCCTTAATCTATGTTTTGATGATTTAACTAACCCAATCTTAATCACAATCAAATGTAGTGGAACACACATTATCCATAGAATATATATTGTATTTGTTCGATCGTGTGGGTTATGGGTCCACAATCTCTAATCACCTTTTAATCCTAAACAAACTCTACTTGCAAGCCAAATGATGATGCAGCGGAATTAAAAATAAAATAAGCAAGTAAAGGGAAGGAAAGTGCAAACCACAAGAAGTCGGGGGATTTTTATAGAGGTTCGGCACCCCACCCGGGTCCTAGTCCTCTCTTGCAAGCTCCGCTCGGATCACCGAGCTCCGCTCACAACTTCACTAACCACTCCCCGTTCGGGGCCGGAAGAGAACGCCTTTACAATCCTCAAACTCGCGAACAACCCTCACCGAGCTTGGCTACAGCTCTCACGATCCGAGAGGGATGCTTCGGGCTTTCACCGAAACCTTTACTCTTCTTTGACAGCAACAAACTTGAGTGGGACAATCACTCTCTAAACTTGAGCACACTTGAGAAAGATTGGAATTGATCTTAAGTGTGGAAATTTTAGGCTTGGAGAGTTAGGAATGATCTCTCTAATGTAGGAGGCAAATATGTGTGGGAGAGTTGTGTTAAAATGTGTTTTACAACTCTTTATATAGGCATTAGAGAGAATAGATCCGTTGGGGTTGATTGGGTGAGTGTCGGTGTAGAATACACAAAATAGAAACTCGCAGGACCCAATTCAGAGTTAATTCGGTCGACTGGATCGGGATGAACAGTCGACCGTTTGGCAGTTTTGACCTTAGTTCGGTCGACCAGTTAGGTAACGGTCGACCGTCCAACGCTAAGACTCAGGTACACTTAAGTGATCAGTCAAACACCGAATAGGGTTCGGTCGACCGATTTGCACCAGGCACTTTGGGGTTGACAAACAATGATCTATTCGGTCGACCGAGCTAAGGTCCTGCGGTCGACCGATTTCGTCCAGGAGATTCGGGTTTGACAAGAGATGGGCATTCGGTCGACCGAACAAGGTCCTCGGTCGACCGATACATGAAAAAGTATATGGGGTATTTTTGTGTTAATACGAATACGACCGTTGGGTATATACGACAAAACTAACGGTCAGAAAAATAAGTTCACACGGTCGACTGAAACCGGGCAGTGAAAACACAAACAAGATAATTGATCCTCTGGTCGACCGAACGGTCTGTAACGGTCGACCGAAAGTGGGCAGGCAGTTTAGGTTCAGGTTTAGTGTTTTCCGGTCTAAGTTTGGGTGATCTATTGAAGTCCAAATTATGTGAAATTTTGTGTGTGACTTCTATAAGGAACCTACTGTGCGTTTGAGTTGATTTTAGCTCAATTATGCTCAATTTACATAAGTTCCTAAGGCTCAAAGAAAATAAAAAATACATGTCTTGAAAAGAGCTTGATTACATGTCTTGACTTGATTTTCCTTTTCATCCTTGAGTTTTGATCACCTGTAGAGGTTAGCACAAAGCAATATATATGCAATGCAATATGTATGCTACTCTACATGAAGATAATTAAGATTAGGTTGATTTAATCATCAAAACATAGATTAAGGCCAAAAAGCCAACAATCTCCCCCTTTTTGATGATGGCAACCTATATCTTGACTATATCTTAATACATGGAATTTTTATAAGTAAACTATGCATATAAATGCTCCCCCTATGGATGTGTATAGTTTTTGTTCAATTTAACTCAAATTCCAAGTTTTACCCCCTTAATTATCTCTCCCCCTTTGACATCCATCAAAAAATGATATTTATATATAAGAAAATATATACGATTGAAGTTCAATGTGGATGTCTTGTAATGAAGTTGCTCCCCCTAAATTTTGCACTTCATTACTCTAATAAAATGATATTCAATAAGCTTCCCCTATCGATATGAATATGATTTGTCAATTAAGTTAATTTCTATTTCTCCCCTATTAACATCAATCTATTACTACAATTAAGCTTCTGATGTTTTCATTTCCCCTATTTACATGCATTTGAAAAATTTGACTCTACAACTATGGATGTTATTCAAGCATTTAAGATTTGCAATGAATGATTAATGATATGTCAATTAAGCATGTATCCT
Source organism: Triglochin maritima (assembly GCA_963682175.1). NCBI lineage: Eukaryota > Viridiplantae > Streptophyta > Magnoliopsida > Alismatales > Juncaginaceae > Triglochin > Triglochin maritima. Next base: position 21,990,934 of record OY821791.1, read on the forward strand.
AGACTAGAACCAATTTGATCGAAAATTTAGATGATAAAAGAATTATACCAACTTGAAGCTTGAATTGGTTCTATCCTTCATTCAGTGATGTAACCGGTTTTCAATTCGACTCTTTCGCTCGCCCGGTCAGCACCGATTTCTTCCTTAAGCACCTACAAGTGTAGATTTAGGTACCCAAACAACTTTGGGACCTTGAATGTTAGCTTTGGGAACCCAAACCATTTTGGTTTTAGGAGCCCAGACATTTGAGGAAGTATGCTTTACAACTAAGTGCTTTCCATTTAAAGTTGTATAAGATGCATGCTTTTTCAATTAAGCATTGTATCCTAAACCATGTTTTTGCAAAGATTGTCTTTCACTCCCTAATAGCATGTTAAGCATCTTAGTTCCATTTGTGAACTTTTCTAGATCTTTTCTTAATTGCACATTGCAAGCATGAAGATCTAATTGTTCAACATCTATAGGTGTTGCTTTTAACTTGTCAAGAGTTGATGCATTAGTTTCAAGTTTAGCAAGCATCTCATTCTTCTCATTCATGATTATTTCAATTTGGCATTTGAGATCATTTATTTGCTTTCTAGCATTTTTGTTCTTTTCGCAATAATCTCATATTTTTTAACTAAGTCATGAAATGCATTTTGAAGTTACTCATGAGAATATGTTTCTTCTTTGGAACATGAACTATCACTAGCATATGACTTAGATGAGCAAGAATGTGATCTACTAGAGTAAGAGTTAGAAGATACCTCACTTCCTTCAAGTAAGAGTTAGAAGATACTTCATATGTGCAATTACTACTTGATAATCATAAGATTAGGCTTAGCTTGAGAAGTGTCTAAAGATACGGCAAGACCCATCAAAAACCATAAACTCATGTGAAGAGCAAAGCTAAGCATGGGAGGTGTCTAAACCTTATGGCAAAACCCATTAAAATAAAGTTTCTTCAATCAATCGAGCAAGCAACCATAAATACAAACACTTAACTAACATGTAGCATATTCAACAGGAAATTTCAGTCAATAAACATGAGGAAACTAAGCATGGGAAGTGTCTAAATCTTATGGCAAGACCCCTCAAAAGTCTCCCAACATGTAGATGATTAAAATACCCCCAATGAACATACAAACATGCAAGCTTACACAATCAAAATTTCATCAAACATTTAAACATCACAACATATATGTACATCATCTCCACCCTCCCAAAGGGGGATGAAACTACTCACTAATCATTAGACTAACATTTATCTTAAGAAGAGAAAACATTCTAACTAATTCAAGTAAGATTAATTAAACAAAATTAAGCTAAGCAAGCAATAAGATAAAAGAGACAACATTAAACTAACAAAAATTTCTTTTATTAAATGACTCACATTACAAGTAGCATCTCCCTACTTCAGTTTTTCTTCAAGGCTTGACTCTAAGTAGAGGGATTGGCCACTAGGCAATGGGTAGATTACAAGGGAGGAGGAAAAGTTCTATTTATAGGCATAAAAAAGGAAACTGGGGACAATCCCCAGATGTGGGACTAATGAAACATTCCCAGAATAGACATAAACACATAACCCATATCCGTGCGAAACCAGGACAGATTCTGCGAAAAATGGACCACCAACTGGTGGTCACTTTTTCCCGGATCCGACCTAGTTTCGGATATCTTCTTTAGTTCTTCAATTCTTCATATGGGGTTTACTCGGATCGGTTATTGGAGTTTAGGCCTCGATCTAATCGCCAAAAAACTCCTCATGATGGTGTAGAGCTTCTTGATTTGCTTCTTGGTCTTTTTTCTTTACATAAGGGTCCTTCCCTCTTGCATATCAGCCCACATGTCTCACAATTCAGTCATTTTCGTTGCTCTCAGGTCGTTTTTGTCTCTTCTTCTCACTTATTTTATTCCTTAAAGTTAAACATAAAACTCGTTACGTAGCATTGATTAGGTTAAAAATAGAGGATATAAGACACAAATATATGCATGATATAATGGCAATAAAATACTCCCACACCTAACTTTTGCTAGTCCCGAGCAAAACAAAGAAAGAGATAAATGAAAGAAAGGAAAAATCATTCGTAAAACAGGGAAATCCTAACTCACTTTCGTAGGAATCACAGTTGCACTTAGCATGTGTAACAAGCCGTTAAACCCCCTTATTGACAAGGAGGAGTGTTGTCTCCTGGGGGTTTTCAGTGGATAAACCCACAAAATCCGAACATAGTTGCATTATTCAACCTAGCAACACCACTCGATGGAGTTATTTTCGTCGATCATTTGACACGGTAATTCTATGGGCCGACTCTATATATGTAATTTGTCCACACACGTAGCCTAGGGAGACATTCGTGAAAGTTAATTAAGGTCTTAAGTGAAAGACATGGGCAACCTTAACTTCGACACTTGAGGAGTTGCTTAAGCCATATGAGTTCGCTTGTGGTGGAAGCCATGACACGATATTGAACCTCGACACTTGATCGGGCTACCACCTTTTGTTTTTTACTCCTCCATGTAACTAGATATACTCCAACAAATGTACAGAATCCAATGGTGAATTTCCTATCCAAACTTCTTGCCCAGTTTGCATCAGAATAACCAACGATGTCGTTAGATTTGTTTAGTTTCATCCATAATCCTTGACCAGGAGAATTCTTTAGATATCTAAGTATGCGGCCTACAATTTCAAGATGATGAGTGTGAGGTGCATGCATGAACTGACTGATGGTGCTAACAACATATGTAATGTCAGGCCGTGTGACACTGAGATATATAAGTTTTCCTACTAGTCTTTGAAATTGTCCTATATCTTCTAGAGGAGTGCCATCAGTGGGACCAATCTTTCGATTTGATTCCATCGGGGTTTTGGCAGGTTTAGCTCATAGTTTCCTAGTTTCTTGAAGGAGATGTAGGACATATTTACATTGAGACAGATATAGACATTTTTTAGAGTATGTAATTTCTATGCCTAAAAAATATTTTAGATGTCCTAGGTCATTGATATCAAATTTTCTTTTTAGATAGTCTTTCACAATGTTAATTTGATGATCATTATTACTAGTGATTATGATGTCGTCAACATAAACTAAGATGATGAGAGTCGTATGCGCATAATGTTTGATGAACATGGATGCATTTGCAGAACATTTCAAAAAAAACCCATAAGTATTGAGGACATGACTGAGTTTGGCATACCAGGCGCGAGGTGATTGTTTTTACCCATAAATAACTTTGTGATGCTTACATACCTAGTTTTGGGTATGATTTCCTTGATATCCCGGAGGAGGTGCCATATATACCTCTTCTTCTATATTGCCCTGGAGAAAAGCATTTTTGACATCCATTTGAAATAGATTCCACCCATGATTAATAGCAATAGAAAGTAAAACTCAAACAATATTCATTTTTACAACCAGAGCAAAGCTTTTTTGATAGTCTATCCCATTTGTTTGAGTATATCATTTAGCTACTAATCTAGCTTTGTATCTTTCAATAGTCTCATTGCTATTATATTTTATTTTGTAGATCCATTTACAACCCACAAGTTTTATTCCGGGTTGTTTGGGAACAAGTGTCCAGGTTTTGTTACTTTCTAGGGGTTTGATTTCATCTTTCATGGCTTGGGCCCATTCAGGTATACTTATTGCTTCATAAAAATTACTTGGTTGTTTATAGTTTGCTATACTAGTAAGAAAAGCACGATGGTTAGGAGAGATTTTACCATAACTCACATGCTTTTAGATGGGATATGTTACATTTTCTGTGACATAATCTTGTAGCCTGGTAGGAGGTCTGTGTTGGCTTTTTGACCTCATTACTCTAATTTTTGATGATTAACAAACTAATATTATGCACAACTCCAATTAACACATTACATACATTATATTGTCAAATTGCATATATATTGTATATTCCTAACATTATAGGTACTCAAACCAAAGGACTAATCAACTTCAAGATCAAGACTCAAGACTTGTAATCAAAGATCAAGGACTTTACGTGTAATTCTCTATTTATTTGAGTCATATGATCAAATGTACACTTAATGCACAAAAGGATAAACCCATTTATGTCGGTAGACCGTTGTCTTGTCGGTCTACCGAACTTGTCACAAACGGACGACCGAGTCTCCCTCGGTGCACCGCTCCTTAGAATCAGCAACTACTTGATATTCCCTGGAATCCTTGGTGTGGTCTACCAAAGGTATACCGGTCAACCGTTCCATTCCTTTCAGTAGCATTCAAACCATCTCTTGATATCTCGATTCGGTCTACCGAAGAGACATCGGTCATCCAAACTTGACCCATGTTTATTAACCTAACGACTAGATCCTATTGGCCCACCTGGCAAAAAGTTCTTCAGCGAACTTATCTTTTGTCGTTTAGCAACATCTTTTTATATGTCCCTAAACGGTCTACCGAGTCTTCTTTGGTTTACCAAATCCTTGTTGCTAATCAGAGCGTAACATATCTTTTCCACGTAACTTTTGACCGTTATCGCTTAATCAATTTTTGAGCTTCAATGTCAGCGGAAAACCCGTGCTTATGTCGGTCTACCGAAGGTCCCACGGTCGACTGAACTTGATCTCTACCGTCTGACCATTCTTTACTGTCCATCTTTGAATGGTGAACCGAATTGTATTTGGTGAACCAAATTGTATTCGGTGAACCAAATTTAATTGGTTGATATTAGAAAAAAGTTACTAGAAGTTGGTGAACGATTATCCGACCACTAGTTGGTCAACTGAGTTCTGCATTCTGGCCAATACACCCACATCTTGTCGGACGACCATTTGTTTCCCGATCGACTGGATATGTTCTGAATTCTGCCCGAGCTCAAGTCATTACTTGCTTCTTATTAGTCCAAATTTCACCAACTCACCATAACGGCTCTATTTGTTTTGAAAGCTATATAAGCTTCATTTAAGAGACACAATCAACACTTTACTTGACAAAAAACTTTCATACTCTTGTTCTCTCAAACTCCAAGCCTTCAAAGCCCCACCAACTCTCAAACATTAATCAAATTCACTCCAAGCTCAATTTCAAGCCTTGAGTGCATTCAAGTTAGAGTTCAACAACTTCATTCATCTTCCATTGTGTTGTAAAGCTTTGAGGAAGCACACTCTCGGGTTGTGAGAGGAGATCCGAGCAAGGCAAGGGTGTTCGCAATGCTCCGATTGTAAGAGGGTTTATCTTCGACCCGGAACGAAGATAATAGTGAATTCTCATGTAGGGATCAGAGGATCGATCAGAACTTGAGGAGAGGACTAGATCACGGTGGTGTGATCGAACCTCTATAAATCTCTGGAGTCATCTTTTGGTTTGCAATCTTTTCCTCATTATTTTTAATTGCACATTATTTAACTAAATTGCGAAATAATCTATTCACCTCCCTCTAGATTAGTGATCGATCGACTTACAGTTCGTTGTTTCTGTGTGACCTTCTCTGAGGTTCTTCGTTTTGTTGTTCGTTGTGGTGGTCGTGTTCTGTGTCTTGGTGGTCTTGTTCGGCATCTTCTCCCCCTGCATTTATTTCTCTCCTCCTCTTCTCGAGGAGTGGGACATTCCTCGAGGAAGCCTCTTCGGGTAGTGGAATGTTTTGACCAGGAGAAGGTAAAGTGCTGCAATATTCTTTGAAGTAGTGTTCACTTTAAAAAAATGTAACATCCCTAGAGATATAAAGTTTATGACATTTTGGGTCAAAGCATTTGTAACATTTTTTCCTGAAATGAATAACCAAGAAAGATCGTTTTAATAGAACTAGAATCAAGTCTATCATGTTGTTTTTTATGAACAAAGCATGTACATCCAAAAATACGAATGTGGTGAAGATTCATCTTTCTGTTATTCAAATTTTCGAGAGGTTGTTGGTTATGAATAGTGGGGCTAGGGAGCCGATTGATTAGGTAAACAACAATTAGAATAGCATTAGACCAATAAATTTTGGGAACATTATTTTGAAAAGACAAAGATCTGGTAACATTTCGAAGGTGGCGATTTTTTCTTTCTGAAACTCAATTTGTTCTAGTGTATTTATACATGTGGTTTGGTGGAAAATCCCTTTTTGTTTCAAAACATTTTGAAAATTGTGACTGGTGTATTCAGAGCCATTGTCACATCATGTAAAGTCTATTAAGGTTCTTATTGATCTCCTTTTTTTTCTTTTTTTCTTTTCATCATTCATTTTTTCTCTATTTTGGGGTATTATGAATTACACTAGTTGGTGTTTGATTCTCCCAGGGTCAAGTTTCATGCATCATTGCATGTGAGGACTTACACTTCACGCACACCTTCCCCCTAATCGCCACATAGGGCGATCCCTACCACTCGTGTAACGAGAGTTCGGTCGGTGCATCCCAAGTAAGATGACTTGAAAGCTCCAGGCACTAAGTCCCCTTAGACCTAATTTTCCGAGTGATAGGAGCCGTGCGAGAAGAGAGAACACCACTTATTTATTTATTATCTACATGGGAACCAAAACGCCTACACTTAAAGTTTCACAACAAGATTTTATGGGTCCCTGACTACAACAAACTTCCTTATACAAACAGACACAAATTATTCAACTCACTAGGTTCAAGGTGGACTTCTTTATTTGTTTGAGTATTGAATTCCTATGATTACACGCCCCTCGAGGGAAGTCCGGGGTAAATCCTTACGACTAGATAAGACTTAAAGCCGGTTTACTAGATATCCTAATGCATCATGTTCAAGTCAATTTTTGGGAGCTTCTCTTTTGATTGCCTCTCAACGGTTTTGAACATGCTAAACACACGCAAAACTCACAAAACGTTTTCTTTCGCAAACTAGCCAAGCCAAAAAAGACAAGTCACCCAAGGATCATGGCAGGCAGATATATCGATATTAAATGCAACACACTAACATGACCCTAACAATGTACACAAAACAAAACAAAATCAAAGGTAAAGACTCAACTATGTACACATGTAAAACACCCCCCTCACACTTACTTCATGCATTGTCCTCAATGAATGTGAGTATGATACTACCTGGATTTTTGCATGAAAAAGAAAAGATCTCACCAACGTGAAGCGCAAAGGGAAGTTCATGGTTATGTGGATGGACATATACCCGAATTCCAAAAAACCAGTGAGATACTTAAGAAGGGAGACAAATACGTCAAACTAATGGGGCCCAAAAACTCAAGGGTTGGGGCCACAACAACCACTGCTCATGTGTGGAGTCTTTTGTGTTTTTTGTTTTTGTTTTTTTTCTTTATTTTTAATTTTTGTTTTTTTTCTAAACAAGATATATACATGAACAAAGATATTCTCATAATCATTTGGTCAAGGACGTCAAATGAGAACATCGAGTCATGAGGATCGGAGATTGGCCAAGATGGGCCCGCTTCACTGGAACTTTGAGGTATCGTGAGGGGTGAAAGGTCAAAACTGAAAGGCTCAAACTCCTCATGATATTGGTTGGGTCTAGGCAACGTGAATGAGTGGAGTTGTGTTTCCTCACTAGGTTTAGTTGCTCGACGAACAAAACCCTCCAACCAAAAGGCGGGTGCATCAGAATGAGTTCGTCAGGCTCATTCGTGTGACGTAACACACCTGTCGCACTAAGAATGGGGCTTCTCCCCAAGTCATCCAATAAGGACCACCCATCCTCCTGTATATTATCAAGCATAAGCTCGGTCGTAGGTGGGTCCTTTTTGGAATCAAGATGAAGCTCAAAGGGCTCAACGACCATGGGACATAGGGTAAAGACACCTTCTGGTATGTGCATATGATGAGGTGTGTCTCCCTCACTAATAGTTTCAAGTGAATCATCCATCAAACACTCCCTTTGTATGATGCCAGCTCACTTTGTCGCATTGCAAAGACAGACAATGAGTTTTCGCTGGGCACACAAACATTCTCAACGGGTTGCATTGGTATTGGGGGTGTTTGTTGATTTTGTGGTGCTTTCTCAAATTGGCGGATGAGATTGACATTTAAAGGTTGGTCCAAGGACTCTTGTTGCCTACCAGAGTTGAACACATGAAACTCGACATTCATGTTACTGAATAAGAGTTTCATGAGACCATTGCTACAATTAAAAATCAAAGGTATTTGAGAGTCGGTGTTCGCAACAGGGTTGATATCGATGATGACAAAATCTACTGGAAATATAAAATCTCCAACTTTGATACACGTCCTCTATAATCCCCTTTGGGATATAAATTGATCTATCCGCCAAGTGGAGTGGTGAAAGGTCAACTGTTGATAAACAGAAGATGGGAGGAGGTTGACCACTGATCATAAATCAAGCAATACTTTACTCATGCTGGTGTCCCGTATCATACACTGAATAGTAGGACAACCAGGGTCCTTGTACTTTGTGTATGTGGGATTGGACAAAAGTGAGCTCATACTCGCATCTAAGAATGCTTACTTAGGAACATTGGTCTTCCACTTGGTTGTGCAGAGATCTTTCAACACTTTGGCATACTGAGGTATTTGTTGGATGACATCCAACAAGGGGATGTTAACCTTCACTTGTTTCAAGACATCTAATATCTTATCCATTGTGTGACTCTACCTTTTGGTTAACCTAGTAGGATAGGGAGCTTTTAGCAGGTAGGTTTTCTATGGTGCCTGAGAAGGAGGCGTTGATGTATTACCCTCACCCTCTTCCTCCCCATCATTCCCACTAAGGGGCTGCACAGATGGTGGTGGTGGTGGTGGCAAGGAAATATGATTGTCAACCTCCTTTCCATTCCTTAAGGTTACAATGCCATTGATATGGTGAACATGTTCCTCCACATAGTTCACTTGCTGCCCCTGAGGTACCAAACTCTCATTTTTCATGTCATGTTGCTAGTACATGCGGGGGTTAGCCTCGGGCTGGCTTGGTAGAGTCCCTCTCTCTCATGTCCAGACTGAGCCAATTGGCCCATCTGAAGCTCAAGAGATTTGATGGTCTGCTGATTTGAAGTGAGAATTTGACTTATGGAAGACATAAAGTTTTTCATTTAGTTCTCAATTCCATGGGTCAGGTTCTCAAGCGAATTAAACTGGGTTTTGATGTTGTTGGAATTTGGGAAACCTGGTGGGTTGGTGATTTGAGCTTGGGGTTGCTGATAAGACTGTGAATGCAAGGGAGGTTGGTGTGGTCGGTTAGGTGGCTGAGAGAATTTTGAAGGACCACCCGGGGCATTGTTTTGGTTCCATGAAAAGTTAGGGTGGTTCCTCCATCCAGGGTTATATGATGATGAATATGGGTCATTCATGTATCTATCATAGATGGCATTGACCTATTCCATCTCAGGAGGAATGGATGCACATTGGCCTCCTACATGACCTATCCTACCACATAAATAACAGGGAACTGGACAAGATGCAGACACATGTGACACATCTTGCTGGATTTGGAGCTCAATCAAATCCATACGGCGCATTATGGCCGCAATGTGTGCCTCGGTGGCCGTAGTGGTATCGACAGAAAATGCGGCCCCCGATTGAGTCAAGTTTGCATTTGCAATCCTCTCTCCTATGCTAGATGACGGTGGTGGTTCCCTCACACTTTCCCACTGCTTGGTCTTCTTAGTGAGGTTTTCTAGGAAAGCCCATGCCTCCCTTTCATACTTTCTTAAGAACTCTCCTTGACACATGGACTCAAGGAGCGTTCAGGATGGGATGTGAAGACCCTCGTAGACAATCTGACAAAGGTGCCACAACTCGATGCCATGGTGAGGGCATGAGTATAGTATCTCCTTGAACCTCTCTAAGTATGCATGGAATGATTCAGTCTCATGTTGATAGAACGAATTGATTTCGTTCCTCAGTTTTTGAGTCTGATGATTTGGGAAGTACTTCTTGAGGAATGCAGATTGAAATTCATCCCAAGTCCTAAAGGCATTCGCCTGGTTTCTGTACAACCACTTCTTGGCATCATCCTATAGTACAAAGGGGACAAGCCTAATATGGATGGAGTCTATGCTAAGTTGTTGCAGCTTGAACATAGCGCAGACCTCCTTAAATTCCCTGAGAAAGATATAGGGGTCACCCTTCCCAGTGAAGTGAGTGAGCATGGAGATAAATTGAGGCTAACCTCAAAGTGGTTCCCATTTGCCTCAGGCAATACGATGCAAGAAGGTAGGGCGGTACGACTCATGTAGCATCAGAGCCTGGGGAACCAATTGATGAGGTTGTGGACCCCCACATTCTAGATCTGAAGGTGGTGGAGGTCCAAAACCTGAGTCTTCCTCATGTGGTTGACGATTGGTAATGGTCCCAGGACTACGTAGGACATGGGACAAGGATGCGTTCGAAAGGTCAACCATCGAGGATAGGTCGATGTCAGATCTCGTCAAATGACCCTTAGCATCTCGTGACCACACTAGGTATGCACAAAGATTGCACACCCACACGGGTCAGACAAAAAAGAAAGAATAACTCTTTTTTTACCAAAGCGGAATGTGCGTAGAGGAGAAGATGGGAGGACAAAGATGAGAGGGAATAACTCAGGAGAGAAAGGAAGAGGTCTTTATGCTACGGTGGGTAGGTACTGGTAGAAGCACACAAGTAAGCAAGACTCAAACAACTAAGGTTGCTATAGGTCATTACAGCTAGACGACACCTAACTGCAATGTCACGCAGCCTCAACACGCCTCCCCTCCCTACGGCAAAGACCACAACCTGATGCACCACCAGCTGCCTTGGTGTTGGTCTGCTCTCCACCCAATATTCTCCATTAACACAATAATCTCCATTAATACATACCAAAAACCATGGGGGACAACTAGGGCAATGGGGAGTCTTCATGCAAGGAAACTATTCAATGCACAATATTCTCCATTAACACATACCAAAAACTATGCAATTCAAATGTGTGCATGCTAACTACGTGCTACATCACCTGCTGAGTCAGCCCCACTCCTACGAAAAAAATCCCACAAGTTAAAAGGATTTAGCTCACACTCCAACCAACAAGAATGAGCCAAATTGTGCACCCGCCCGGAGAGTCACACCCGCCGAACAAGTCGTATTCGCTCGCCAAAAAAGGAAACTTTCCCCCTGAAAGGAAACTTTCTCAAAACAAACTATAAACATACAAAACATCAACATGCAATCAGATAATACATAAACTAGCATGAAGATGAAGAAGGACTTCATTAATAAAGCAAGAGAGCGGATCTTACTGGTTCTCTACTTCATTCTTGAATTCTTTGAACTTGTCAAAGGATTCACTTTTGTTCCTCAACAGATAAATGTAACTGTAACAACTATAATCATCCGTGAACGGTATGAAGTACCTATAACCATCTCTTGCACTTGTACTCATTGGACCACATACATTGGAATGTAACAAATCCAGCAAGTTATTTGCACTTAGACCTTTCTTCTTGAAAGGTCACTTGGTCATTTTACCCATGAGGCAAGGTTCACATGTCTCCAATGATTTAAAATCAATTGGACCAAGAAGATTAGCTTCCTGCAATTTCTAGATGCATTTTTCATTGATGTGACCAAGGTGATAGTATCATAAGATTGTATCATCTATGTGACTTGTCTTAAGTCTTTTGTTATTTATGTTTAAGACATGTCTATTATTCAATTCAAGCAAATAGAGTCCATTTCTTAAAGCATTTGCATAGAAAATTCTATTCTTCGATAAAGACATGCAAGAATTTTAAATATTTATTATAAAGTCATCCATATCTAAACATGATACAAATACGATATTCTTGCTAATCGAAGGTACATAATATACATTCTTTAAACTTAAAATTGAACCACTAGAGAAATGAAGATCCACGAAGCCTAGTGCAATCGTAGGGGCGCTTGCACCATTTCTGACCTTCAAAATCATATCTCCAATTGTGAGGTACTTCCTATCCTTTAGTAGCTGCACATTGGAAATTATGTGAGCACAAGATCCGGCATCTAATACCCAATCATGGCTAGAGGTGAGTAAATTTATTTCAATAACAAATATACCTTTGGCCTTATTGGGGCGCTTATGCTCAATCACTCCATTGTCAAGGTCATCCTTGTACTTGGGGCAATTTGGGCGGATGTGTCCTTTTCCACCGTAGTGGAAGCACTCCGTATTGGGGGTTGGAGATTTCTAAGGTTTCTCAATCATGGATCGCACAATAGGTTGACTGTTCGACATGCTACAAAATAATTTATAAGGTTTTATGTAATTTTATGTTTATAAAATTTGTACCGTAAAAAAAAGTCCATAGTTACATTCATACAAGATCCTATCATTCATAACATAAGCTAGTTAAGGGCTATAAAATATGTCATAAACTCAAGGTAGGAAAACTTTTCTAATCATAACCATTGATATTTTGCAATCTTTTACATTTTTCAAACTTTTATGATTCTTTTCGTTTTAATTAAGAGGAAATTTGATCCATCCTCCTTAGAAAAACTTTCTTTCACAAAACCGAGCGAAGGCTCCTAGTTTTTCAAAGCGTCCATATTCCTGAGTGCAGGTTCGGTGATTCATGTCAAGTTAGACGAGAAAGATACCAAAATCTAAGAATTTACGATCTATTCATTTGATATTTCGTTTTTAGGGGAGGGATTTTGTTAAGAAAACTTATTTCATTTGATACGAGATATGATTATTTATTATATCCATAAACAAATACACTTTCTGTCCATTAAAGGTGAAACTCACTTTACGTATTTATCAATGTCATAACAATGTATATCCCAATATCTCTCACTATTTCAAAAGATTGATAAAATTATCTCCCACTAAGGGCGAGTAGAACATCCTCGATCGATGACTTCTAGAGGATGGAATAAGAAAGAAAGGTCTTCTTAATTTTTAGTTTGGATAGGTAAACTGTTAGAACCATGCCCACCTTTATTTTTTTTGTTGAACAATTGATTTTTCTATTATTATTCTTGTTCTTCTTCCTTTCTCTCTCTCAAACCATTGCTTTTTCTTTAACTCATCAAAGTTTATTCCCGTTACTCGATTTAGGTGTGTGTTAGAGTGGTGTGGCTAGCTGATATTTAGCTAGAAGATCTTCATGAATCCTAGGATGTCAGCAACTAGTGAATAGTTGGTAGCAGACCCTATGGTTGAGAGGATGGGCGACCCAAGAGAACTGGGAAGTCTTCTAATGGGTCAATCTTTCTTTGACTCCACCTTCACGTCTTCTTTACCCTCACTTGTCCTTCCACCTTCATCTCACTTTTGAAGGCCATTCTTTCATCACTTCTTTCTTCTTCTTGCGGGTCCGTGTGTGCAAGACTTGGTGGCAATCGACAAGGTTGGTTGAGGGTAAGCCTTGGTGGGTATCTTGACAGCAACTCGTGTAGACCTTGCATGTCTGCTGGGGTTTCAATTGGTGCTTTCTAGTTTTAGTAAATCTCCGTACTTCGACACCACTACTTCTCGAATCAGTTAAAAATACAAGTGCACGGTCGCGTTGAAGTAGTGGCTAGTATGGGTCGGTCCACATGGAGCTCGTGTGGTCGGATTCACTATACTCGAGTGGGGGAGAAGAAGAGAGAGATATGATAGAAATTAAACTAAATGCGTGCGAAATTGGAAAAACGATCAATGAAAACTAAACCCCTCAGGGAGGGGGGGGGGGGGTAGAGAAAGAATGCGAATACGAAAATGTATGTTGTGTGGGTGTTCAAATGTACCATCAAAACATGTGACACATGAAATCCATAAAACTCAAATTCAACTTTGCCTCCACATGAAATAAGATAAAACATGATCATTAAAACATACAAGACAATAATTGAAATAAGAAAAAATGTTCACATTCATAATGCATAATTAAAACATACAAGACATTAATTTGGATAAAGCAAACATGAGCACATGCATGCACATGACTTGTTTCCTTCTTCCACTCCATCCTTATCCTAACCTCATCATTCCCCATAAAATAGGCCCACTAATCTAAGCATGTGCCAAGCTTCAATCAAGAGCATTAGCACATCAAAGATAAGAGTGAAATCCCATTAGATGGTTATGGAAATCATGTAAGGCTCAATGGATTAAGATTAACACACACACATGCTACTACATCACATAATAAAACCACCTTCTTCTCCCCCCCCCCAATGGGAATGGACTACCCACTACTCCTCTCTACACTAAAGAATGCATAAAAATATCATGAACCCATAATGGAAAATGAAGGAAAACAAGATTAAGCAAACAACAACATAAAAGAAAATGCATCAAAGGAAAACCATGTAATCAAAGAACAACACTAACACTTGATTGAAAAGAAAAGATTACAACAAAGTTTCTCCTTCTTCTCCTCTTACACTAATCAACAACCAAATAAACCTAAACTAATGGAGGAGCAAGAAGAAGAGGGAAAGGAGGGATTACAATGGTATATATAGACTAATACATGGTTAGGATTAATCTGGGAATAATCGGATGGCTCTAAATTACATTTTATGGTCTGAGAATGCTTTAACCCGAATAGCCGACCCACGACCAAAATTGGAGGTCTTTTGGACCCTTTTGATCTGCCAGTGGTGGATCAAATTGGTCTGATCGAGCTGCGATTTTGGCTTCTACTTTATTTCTTCATTTGGCACGTGGGGTGAAGTCCTGATCCACTGGTTTGAATCACTTTGATTTTAATTGGAGAAATACTGATTTGATTCAAGTCATGTGGCACAACATTTTGTCCTTTACCATCATGTCCATCTGGGTTTTCACTTGGGTCATTCCTGATTTGCGATCCCATCCTTGTGCATTACAAATAGGTCCTGAACCTTCCAAATCAGTCCATACTTGTTACATTTAGGTCATTTTTTCTCCCTTCCTCTTCTTTATTACCAAACTCCTGAAACACTACAAACAACAACTTGAGTAGTACAATATTGGGGTAAAATAAAAGATATATAGCATGAATATGATGCATGATATGCTACTAATCAACCTCCCTCGCTCCTTCTCTTTCCACTTGCTGCAGGAGTCGCTCGCAGCGTGTAGAGCATGGTGGAGGTGAGTGGGAGGCTTCCAGTGAACTCATCTGTGAGGTATGCCATGGGTTTTAAAGATGTTGGGGGTGAAGGTTGGTGGGGTTGCACCACGATTTTTCTAGTAGTGGAATTTTGTTGCACCACTAAATCGGCCGGGGTGGTGGTGCGTGCACCACATGGTCGGAGGCATGTAGCCCTCTGGCCGGTCACTGAGGTGACCGGCGTCGAGTTGGGCGTGGGTCGGACACGCATGTGGGACCGTGCAAGCTGGTTCTTCGAGCACTTGTGCATGTGGGTGGCTCGGTCTCGCCGATGTTTGGTTGAGGCTGGTCGATGCTACTTGTCGGGGCTGGACTCGGGAGAGGTTCTGGAGCGAGTCACTTGCGATGGGGCAGCCTCTCGGCTGCATTGACGTTGTGTGGTTGCTTGGGTTCATGTTAGAAATATGTAATGGTTGTCCTGTGCACTTGTCTTGCTTGTGTTAGCATTAATCTTTTGTTGCATTGATCTTTTTGTTAGTATTGCATGAGTAAGTGAATGAATGAATGAATATATGTATATATATACATGATTATTTTAATGCCTTGAACTGTGAAACCAATTTAGAAAAGCTATTCAATTCGTTATTCATGTATTGTGATGAAACATGTCAATTCCAGCTGCCATGGAAATTATTGTTAATTCAACCTTGTCATATTCATGCATGGTTACTAACACGTTTTGTCTATGCTGCAACTTGTTCATAACCAGGATTCATTTCAATCAAATTGTTATGAGTTGTGATATGTCCTGGCCATACTCGATGGCGCGTTGCCTTCACTGTTGCTGCACTTCATTATTTACCTTACCATGTCCACTTGCATATGTCCTGGTCATACTCGATGCCAAGTACCAGGGCTGTACCATGTTGAATATTACCTGGTCAGGTGGAGTCTAAGGAGGTAGTATCATGTATAAGTATGAATATAAAGTCATAAGATACTTGTCGTCAAATTTAATGTTTACTTGAACATATATGTCACATGTACGTTTAGTCATACTGGTATATTCTCATGAAGATCATAACATATGGTATGACATAGTAAATTTGTTGCAACCTTTCTCTTATAGGTAGAACTATATACTTGTTCTATTTAGAAGTTTAATTAATTGTATTCATGTCCTTAGTGAACTTGTACTATATTCCTTGATACACTACCCATCATGCACCTTTATATGGATATTAGTTGTAGTTTTATTCTTTTCGTATGATTCATATTATCAATGGTGAGTAGACCACGTGCTAGCATGTTTTCCCTTGGAAACCCTTGTCCTCGCTTCGTGCGTGAGGTGACGGCAGGCGCAATGGTTGCACCTGCCCAGGGACCGCCGAGTGGGAGTGTGTGGACGTGGCGATACCACGTGCCACGTGTGCAGTCCAGTATGTGGACTTGGATGGTTTTGAGACACGACGAGGTCGGCGTCGGCGTCGACACTTGGTGTGCGGGAGGTGGCATGGCCACTGGAGGTGGCACACTCGCGTAGTACCTTCGGGTGTTAGAGTGTCAGTTGGAGTTAGCCTGCACTTGTGAGTAGATGAGGCTCTACGGAGTTTCCACTCGACCAACTCTTGTCCCTTGAGGCTAGCGTAGCTTTGGTAGCACCCGTGGGGGGGACTGCGTTGCTTTGGTAGGATGCACGCGTTGGACGCGAGATCGTGGTGCGAGTTGGAGTCCTGGTGGAGGACGATCGCCAGATCTGGCGTTGGGGAGTGAGAGTCACAGACTAGGGCAGTTAGAGTAGCCTGGGTTTTCACTTACGGTTGTGTTGTCGTTCCCGTGGCATATTGGGTTTTCTTTATTGAAAACTCAGGTAGTGTTTTTGAAACCTTGTAGGTTCGAGCGTTTAGGTACTGGAGAGCTGGTCTGGTGGGAGCTTGAGGATGTAAACATGGGACCAGATTTAGCATTTTATGTTCTTCTTTAGTTGATGATGTATTTTGACCTTCCACAATTGTATCAAACTCTGTTGCAGACTCTATAATTTTATGTCGGAGCTCCGACTTTTTTGTGACTTTATTCAGTATTATTCCCATTCGTATCTATTGTCGTATTTATATTTCTGGTTGTGGCCCTGTGCAGATGGGGATGTTACATAAACAATTTATATGTGATACTAGAATTTAGATAATCATGTAGGCATTCATTCATACCTATCCTAACCAATCAACCATTCAATCACATACAAGCCAAGCACATAAACATAAAATAAATCCATTCACACATCAGTGTGAGTTTATATATTCTCACGTCCTTGACTTCCGCTTCTTCTTCTTGCACCGTGGATGTACAAATTGCACAATATTTATCACAATTTGAATTTTATCGAAATTAAATTGGCTAGTGTAATTTCTATGTAAAGTCTTCATGCATGCATACAAAATAAAAGGCTTTTAGATATACATCAAGCGCGTGAGACTAATTAATAAAAAATACTTTATTAGTTGCACAAATGACATACATTCACATATAGTTTAAGATATAAAATATTTTAACCGATGTTTATTTGTATTTCCCAAAGGAAAAAAACTTTAAGGAAAATAAACTTTTTTGCCCCCTTCAAGTTTTGTCAATTTCTAGTAAAATAATCATTTTAACCAAACAAAAATTCTACACAATTAGACACAAGTCTAAAACTCGATTCTAATTTTCATATGACATGTTTTAAAACATTTAAAACTTTCAAAGGAATATATTAGAATAAAAATTGACAAATGAATCCTAAATTTCAGCATTGCTGGAATTTCAAGAACAACTCTAATTTTGCGATTTTTGTTTCACCTTAGAGATCCGAATAATTCCAATGTTCTTTGTGATTAATCTATCTTCTAACATTACAAACTAACGTAGAAAAATAAGAAACAAAAAAATCTATGATTCCATTTGATGCATCCATTAAAATGCAAAAAGGATCAAAAGAGCAAACCAATGAAATATTTGATTATGAGATGGCAAACGAAACCTTATTAAATAGTCTAATCATTGAAAATATGAACCAAAAGATCTAATACCATTGTTGGATCATCATCTCATAACCTCCATTGACAAAGTTGGATAAAATCCAGCCCATGATCAGAAAAAATCTATTATTAATGTAGGCATAATAGTGGGCAAATGGTCGACCGAAGCTACCAATCGGTCGACCGACCGGTTACCTACTGACAATTTTGGTCAGACGATAAACCTAGATAGTCGATCATTTCGCTACTAGGAAAACTACCTGTTATTTTTGGTCGAACTGTGTTTCATTGCGGTCGACTGATCCCTTACGAAGAACGCTCCGAATAATTTTGGTCGAACCCCGAAATACACTGGTCGACCATTCCCTTTCCAGGAATGCTCCTCATAATTTTGCTCGAAATGTGCGTACAGCCGGTCGTCCGTTTCCGAACTCAAAAGTTTCTGTTAAATTTGGTCGACCGATTCCCAAAAAACGTTCAACCGTTTTTCACTATTTTTGCCTTTACAAATTTTGGATCAATATCCGACAAAATTTGAGCTATGGGGTTTTAGCAAATTCATCTATTATAATGTTGCGGATCAAATTATATTATGTAACATATTATCGTATATAATGTTAAAACATTATACCCGATAATATATACATCTCATATAAATTTATTTGTTATTTGAACCATGTCGTAATCACTACATATTGATTTTATTATTTTTCCATATGTATACTATTTCACATCGCATTAAATTTAACACATCACATAAAACATAAAATCACACTTCTTGTTTCCTAGTTATGTGGTGTGACTTGTAGGAGGATCTAAGTTATATTGGCGATGAGATAAAATACTTTATATCATAAACTATAAGCAGTATCTAGCTACACATTATAACTATCCAAATAACAAAGATATTTTGCTCACTGGAACAGAACACGATCCATTTGTGATAAGAAATAATATCACTTGTGTTTATATCTTGCCTCATGATATTAGGAATATTGTACAAAGTAAGAATGTGTCATCTTTGTATTATATATTCCTTTTCTTGATCTCTTATGCTAATTACAAATATGTAAATATACACAAGTTACATTGTGCACATTATAATTTTGCTTTATCAAGGGGGCCAATAACATCATCACTCAAGTCAAGAGGGGCAATGATTATCTTTTGACATATGACTTTTTCCCGCATAAGTTACATACAACCAATTAATATCTTTATCACTATACGTAATGATAACTTTTTATAATAATAAAATTATACACTTGTCATGTGAAAAAGACACAGGTCTCACATCTTAGGATTCAAACACACAATAAAAACATTAATGACACAAACACAATTCCATAATGTTTGATTTATTAGGTCTATTCAATATATAAAAGAAAACACATTCTATTTTATATACCCATGTTGTTAAGTAATTTTGATTTATGTAAATCATTATCTTTTAGAGCTCTAAGGTTAAGGGCCAAGAGCCTCTTCCTTAACACTTCCAAAAGACACATACATTAATCAAGGAACAAAATGTTTATACATTCAATTCATAATAAAAGACATATAAAGAGTACTTTTATAACACACATTCGTTTCACCCCCGACCGACCCCAGCCACCTCCACTCTACCCCAGCCCGACCCCCGACCCAAGCCTGAGGAAATTTCTTTGTAGATTAAAAAAATCTTTTCTTAGATTTTGTTAATTGATTTGATTTATTTATTAATTAGATTTTGTTAACTAATTTCATTTTGTATGCTTTATTGCGTGATTTTGATTTTGATTGGTACAATTATTTCAATGTCATAAATTTGAATGTAATAAATTTGCATGTGATAAATTTGAATATGGTTTGATTATAAGATGTTTAGGAATTTATATAATTTGTTTAGAATATATTTGTATGGGAAATGGATAGAGATATAAGATGAGGTGGGCAGAATCGAAAGAAGATGAAGAGTTCAGGTAGTTAGTTAGTTATTGTATAATTAATTAGGTTGATAAATAGTTTTCTTGAAGATATCCAACATCTTTTCTTGAGTTTGCCTCGAGATGAGTTTGCAAGGAGGAGATGTTGGCAACAGAGGTAGAGAGGAAGAGGAATAGAGGATGAGTGTGAAGAATAGGATCGAGGGATTATATAAAGGGTGAAGAGGTGAGTAGATTTAGAAGTAACTGTGAAGCTCATTTACACCCATTAAGTAACTTAGTCCCCACGGAGCACTCCCAATTTAAAAGTTCCTTGATTAATTGGATAAAAATTTAGAAATAGGATCAAGAGAGGACAATCAAACTAAGAGTGCGGTCAATAAAATGAGATGAGACATTTCATTATCATTAAAGATTATTTGCAATGGTGTAAAGAGTGTTGAAAAGTAGGGAGAGTTAAATTTTGATGGTTTGATGCTGATGAGAATGATGGTTTGAGTTAAATTTTCATTATTATTTGACGCTGATGAGAATGCGGTCAATAAAGTGAGATGAGACAATTCATTATCATTAAAGACATTGATGCTGATGATAATGATGGTTTGAGTTAAATTTCCAAAGAATTGTTCGATTTTGTTGATGATGGTTTGGATTTTTCTTGGTCCATTTTGGATTTCTATTATTATTTTAAAGAAATACAAGGTGTTCAGAATATCAGGTTTGGAACAAGGTTGGATTTTGATCGTGGTGGTTTTCTCGATGTGATATTTGGTGTTTTATGTGTTTTATATCCTCCACTTAGAGTTAGGTATTTGGAGGATCATGGGAGGTTTTGTGGATATTTGGATTTTTGTTTAGATGTTGATTGTGATGTTCTAAGATATTGGTGTTGAGAATTTGTGTGTATCATTGCATGTAGAGAAGTAAAATGATGTTTGGAATGAAAAATAGAAGCTAACTCTTATGATATGTTTATGTTTTAGTGATTTTTTATGATTAAAGTGAAAAATAATTTTTGACGAAATTATGATAGATATTGTCACAAGGTGGATATTTTTTCGTGTCAATATAGGTCTTCAAAGAAATTTGTTTAGTAAAAATCTGGGGGAGTTTCTATCGAACTTTATAAATGTTTTTATTAAATGTAGACGTGTTTACCATTTAGTTATATTGGGTTGGATTGAGTGGCATGTGCTAGTTTGATTAAGTTAGTTGGATTTTGTTGGATCGGCTAGTTGATTGTGTTACATTAAGCTGAATTGGATTCGTTAGTTGGATTTGTTATTGATTTGGTTAGATTGGTTTTTGCTAGAATGAGTGGAATATGCCAGATGTGTTAGTTGACAATGAGTTAGTTGTGGTAATTCGGGCAAAGATTGAATTTAGGATTGTTGTTCGATGTTAAGCTATTATATTGATTTGGTTCTGCCAAAATCACTATAGAAATGTATTTCCTATTCCTCAGAATTTTTAACATGTTGTGTTTAACATGTTTGTCCATTTTAAATCAATAGAATCATGGTCACAGATAGAAGTTGGATCTATAAAAGAGAATTAATCTTACATTCATAGAGAATCTGAAGTCATTTCTCACAACCAATACATTCGTGATGGGAAGATCTTATGCGCTTGCAAGAAATGTTGTAACAAGTGGCGACGAGAGGCGACGTCATCAACGATGTCATCGTAAATGTCTTTGCTCGTAATTATGAGCTATGGGTTTTTCACGGGGAAAGTATTGCAACTTCGAGTGCCCAAGTAGTCACGACAATAACAACACAACCAACAAAAAATGAGTCAGAAGAGGATGAAGTTAACAACATAGAGGGGATTATACACGATTTGGTCGAAGGTGGTAACGCCACAACCGATTTGTGGAGACTGGAGATCGCAAAATATGTTGATAAGTTTCCGACCTATATGATGGACGGAGATCAACCGTTGTATCCCGGGTGCAAACCAAAATTGACGAAATTATCGTACGTCATAAAAGTGTTTCACCTGAAGTGCACAAGTAGAAGGTCGGACACTTCATTTGATAAGTGGTTAGCGTACCAAGTAGAATTACTTCCAGTCGGAGCTAGTTTGCCAAATGATACATATGGGAGGAAAAAGTTTGTTGCCAACTTTTTTAAAGAAGTACCTCCAACCGCTTGACGTACCCGTTCGAAAGATATATGAATAAGTTGCAATCTTTTCAAAGGAATATAAATAACTTGAAGGATCAATTGCTGAAGGTATTCTGGTCAAGGAGTGTATGACCTCTTCCCCAAGAGATTTATAGAGTGTAGAGATAGTATTAAACATGCCTTCGAGGAACAATGTAGGTGAAGGACCCTTACGTAAGGGTCAGATGACTGTGCTTGATCTAGACACTACAACAATACAGGGATACACCAACAGTGGGTATTTGTTGGTGCCTATCACCGTTTGTTGGTGTACCACAACATCGACAAATATAGTGCCATCGGTGTACTTACGTTGGTGTATATCTACTCTGACGGATCGACCAACGGAGACTCCCTGTCGGTGTTACTTTTGGCATGACAATTTCAGCCATTTTTTTTTGCTTGCTTTCGTCGTACCGTAGAACACTGACAAATGATCTATCCGTGTAGGTTCACTGACGGAGGTATCCATCGGTGTGCGTTACACCGACTAATACGTTCTCAGACAGTTGTAGAACATACACTAATGGATAGGTATTGTTGGCGATAAATATTGGTTACATACATCGACAGATATGTTTCGTCGGTGTACGTCTACAAATGTTAGTACTATCACCGACGAATATAGTCCGTCGGTGTATGTCTTGTCCAAAACCCAAAAGATCTTCTTTGCTCTTTCAGATTCTGGGTTTCCCTGTTCATTCATCAAACATTCATACACATCCTTCAAGAAGTATTCATACACATCCAATTCAATCATCACTCAACAACAAGCATTCATAGACATCCAACTCTTTAAACAATAATTCATACAATTTAAACACAAAAGTAATATATATATTGACTTATCTAAAACAATTCAATCAAACAAGTTGTAATTTCATTACAATTACCATCTAAATTCAGTAAGTACTAGAAATGAGTTTAACCATAAAAACTGACAGTGAACATAAAAAACTAAATTACTAAACCTCCTGCGTAGGTTCCGCCCGATGGATCGTCATCGTTATCTTGACTTGGTCACGGATTTGGCGTGCAAAAATTCTGCACGATTAAAACATTAAACATTAAGTCACTTAGAACATTATGATGTATATAAATTAACTTAGTAAATGTAATATAATTTACTAAATTATAAATACAATACCTCGGGATTAAAACCTCCCCTCTCCATGAAAAGTCGACCATCGACGTATACCTCTCAAGGTGGTTTTGCATATTCTCTAACTTGTTTTGCATCTTCACTAGTTGGCTTAACACCTTCTTCATCTCCTCACCTTTCTCAACCTCCACTCTGGCGTTACTCTCTGCTTGAGATGGCACTCCGTGTGGGCCATACATCTCAGTTGGTGTGATGAGACTTGAGTACCTCCTCACACGCCCATGCTCATCATCAAGAACAGTTTCGACCGGATCGTAGGTGCCAAGTGCCGTATTGATAGATCCTTGAGAGCTCGTCCTACCCGACCCTCGTAAAGATTCCAATTGTTCCTAAAATAAGAAAACATTATAAATTCACAAAGAAAGTAACAAACAACACTAAGTAATTGAAAACTAATAATAATCTGAAACTTACAATAATGGTTGCAGCTTCAGGGAGTGTCTTGTCACCAAGCTGGATGTACATATCGATACGATTAGGCTCAAGAGTGAACTCTATCTCATTTTTAATTGTAGAGCCCCAAACATAGAGAAGTTGTGTAGATCCACAACCTCTGCTTGTACTCGCGGTACCTATGCCCTCCTGGCTTGGAACGTCCTCACCATCGGTAGCACCGTCAGCTATCTATGGGGTTGTAGGATTTCGTGTTTAATTGTACATATATATTTTCGAAATTTTTATGCACAATAAGGATCAATTTACAATTTTCTATAATTTATTTCATGCATGCATCAATTTGCTTCAATAACTTTATTAAAACAAATATGGGACTCCGAAATTTATACCTAGAAGTTCTCTAAAACTTCTTGATGATCCGGAGATGTTGAGGATGCTTGTCGCTGCACCGGATGCCTCCGAGTATTCACCAAACTCTAAACAAGATCGGAGAGAGGGAAGCTAGTCTCTCAATCTCCGATAGGATTTAGAATCTAATTACTAACCCCTCTTTAGTTCCCTTGAGAAGATGATCTCTGAAGAACTAAAACTAAACTTAAGAATTAAGGAAATTTCGTGGAGAATTATGGAGAGAGAATTTTGCACAAGAAAATAATGAATGAGATTAATGAGGTAATGAGATAAACTTGTATTTATAAGCTCTTTCCAAATTACCTATTCATGTGCAACCCCTTGCCCATGATTTCATGCAAAATTCCATCTAACCATCCATTATTTGCTAACAAATAATCTTAGCCACGAATTAAATCAATTATGGACCAATTCCATGCATGATCTAATTAATTCTTAAATTAATTCTGCATAAAACCATCTGGCCGGTCGACCGTTTGCGAGGTCCGGTCGACCGCGTAGACCGAGTTTCGGTCGACCGTTTGACATTCGGTCGACCGTTCTCAACAGTAGAATATTTCATCGCAATGTTCGGTCGACCGACCGATAGATTCGGTCGACCGTTCCGAACAGACGAAAATTCCCTGTTATCGGTTGAGACGCTTCCGGTCGACCGTTTACTGTTGTTCGGTCGACTGGTTGTGCACTATTTTGCAGAATTGTCAAATTTCAGTTTAACCCCTACAAAATTTGACATTTCAGGATTAGTAGTAAATTCATAACTTATGTAACATATTATCCTATGTAATGATTAATCATTACACCCCATAATATTTACATCACATATGAATTTAATTTAGATTCTAACTATGTTATTAATCACAACATAATTTTGATTTTGCTTGTTCACCCCATGTGTCGTATTTTTCACATGAAACCCGACACATCCTATGAACTCAAAATCCCCATTTCTTGTTTCCCAGTTTTGTGGTGTGACCTATCGGAGGATCTAAACTAAGTTGCCAGTGATATAAAGAACTTAATATCACAAGCTATAAGCGGTATCTAGCTACACATTATAGCTCCCAATTAGTTAGATGTCTTAATTCCACTCGAACCAAAACCCGATCCATTTAGTGATGGAGTGCACCACTTGTGTCCGTCCCTTGCCTCATGATATTAAGAATACACACAAAGTAGCATTGTGTCATCTTTGTCTTAGTATTCATTTCTTGATATCTTTAAGCTAGTTATAAATATGTGACTTAACTCAAATCACATTGTGCACATTATAACTTTGCTTTATCAAGGGGCCCACTAATATCATCACTCAATTAAGAGGGGCAATGATAATCTTTTGACTAACTATCTTCTCCAACAAAAGTTGTACTTAACGAACCAATGCCTTTACACTACACTTATCGATAGCTCAAGACACTAGTCTAATCAAGCATTTCTTAAGTGATTGGATATAAGTCTCATATCAAAGGACCAAAGACACAGTAAAATATTAATGACACAGAAACACATTTCTATAATATTTTACTTATTAGGTCTATTTAGTATACAAAAGTAATATTTTCCTCTTTTGCATACCCGTGTTGTCACTCACTTGTAGAGCTACAATGATCTATGACCAACACGACAATCTTAACTCGGTAATTAATGTCCCATGTTAATTACCATGATTGCGAATATCTTTTGTTTTATGTAAACCAATATCTTTTAGAGCTCTACGGTTAAGGACCAAGAGCCTCTTCCTTAACACTTCTAAAAGACGAATAACATAAACAAGGAGCAAAATGATTTCTCATTCAATTCATAATAATTGACATTTAAAAGTAAAACTTTTAGAACACATTCCCTTCAATCTCCCACTTGTTATTAAAGTTTTGTTTCACATACATACTCAATGTATAAAACAATAATAACTAGGGTAAAACCCCATTACATATCAATCATCAAGCCAATCTACATGGTTCCTCAATCCCATGGACTCGAAATGCATTTCGCCCTTGGCTTGGGATAAGGGTTTTGTGAATGGATCAGCTGTGTTGCTGTTGGTGTCCACCCATAAAAGATTTATTTTGCCTTCGTCGATGAGGTCACGTGTCACGAAGTACTTACAATCCATGTACTTCACTTTGTGGTGTGATCTAGGATCCTTGATTTGCGAGATAGACGCACTATTATCGCAAAATAGCTCAATGGGTCCCTCGCTCGTGGGAACTACTCCAAGCTCTTCAAGGAACTTCTTGATCCACACTCCTTCCTTGCTCACTTCAGCGACAGCCATTACTTCGGAATCAGTGGTTGAGTCGGCCGTAGTGGTTTGCTTCCTGCTACGCCAACTCACAGCTCCACCATTCAGAGGAAAGATGTATCCTGATTGCGACCTTCTATCGTCTGGATCACTCATGAAACTCGCATCCGAGTACCCTTCGGCTATCAATTCCCTTTGTCCTCCATAAACAAGAATCTTATCCTTAGTCCGATTAAGGTACTTCAGGATAGTCTTGACCGCAGTCCAATACTCAGGTCCTGCGTTGGATTGGTGACAAATTGTCACGCTTAGAGCATACGAGACATCGGGTCTTGTGCAAGTCATCGCGTACATGATCGACCCAATTGCCGAAGCATAAGGGACATCCTTCATGTACTCTAAGTCCTTACGTGATTGCGCACGTTGAGACTTCTTGAGTTGCACACCCATACTCATTGGCACACTGCCCTTTTTGGAGTTGTTCATCATGAACATTTCCAAGACCTTGTCAATGTATGCACGTTAACTGAGGCCAATGAGTCTATGGGATCTATCTCGATATATCTTGATTCCCAAGATGTATTGAGCCTCACCCATATCTTTCATTGAAAATGCAGATTTCAATGAACTTCTCATTTGCTCAAGCAAAGGAATATGATTGCCCATTAGCAATATGTCATCGACATATAAGATCAGGAATACTACATGGCTCCCACTAACGTTCTTGTATACACAAGGTTCTTCCTTACTTTGAATGAAGTGAAGCTTCTTCACTTCCTCGTCAAAGCGTTTGTTCAAACTCCTTCATGCTTGCTTCAATCCACAAATGGATCTTTCAAGCTTGCATACCTTCTCGTTATTCTTTGGATCTTCAAAACCTTGAGGTTGTACCATGTACACATCCTCCTCCAAGTTCCCATTAAGGAACGCCGTTTTGACATCTATTTGCCATATTTCATAATCATGAAACACGGCAATAACGAGCATAATCCGAATAGACTTGAACATGGCAACCGATGAAAAAGTTTCATCATTGTCAATTCCTTGAACTTGAGTGAAACCCTTCTCTACAAGCCTCGCTTTGTAGTTGTCAAGTTCCCATCCATGACCATCTTCCTCTTAAAAACCCATTTATTTTGAATGACCTTTTTCCCTTGACGAAGGTCAACCAAGTTCCACACTTGATTATCATACATGGATTCTATTTCGGATTCCATGGCCTCGAGCCACAGTTTGGAGTCTTCCCTTTCCATTGCTTCTTGGAAGGTCAAGGGATCATTGGTATCTAGTACCATGATCTCATGAAGTCCCAAATATATATCGGGTTTCTTCCTTTCCCTTGTTGACCTTCTTAGTTCCTTTGGTTCTTCTCGTGTCTCTTGAACTTCTTCCACAATTTCTTGAGGAGTGGGTTCATGTTCAACTCTTGAACGTACACTAGGTGGGGATGATAGAGATTCTCTCACAATTTCTTGCGAGGGTCTCTCACTTACGCTCCCACTAACCAAAGGAATCTCGGTTGGGCCTTCATGATCTTGAATGTCATCATTCATGTCATGATCTTGTAGAGTATCTTGAGTTTCCTCAAGCACAACCCTACTCCCACTACTTTTCACTCTTTCCAGAAATTCCTTTTCCAGAAATGTGGCATCCCTCTCTACAATCACTTGATTGGAGGTGATATGCCAAAAGTAGTACCCTCTTGTCACACGAGGATAACCAATAAAGAAGCACTTATCCGCTTTTGGTTGAAGTTTGGTCGACATCAATCTCTTGACGTAAGCCTCACAACCCCAAATCTTGAGAAAATTGAGCTTGGGTGTTTTACCACTCCACATCTCATAAGGAGTTTTCTCCACGGATTTGGATGGAACATTATTTAGTGTGTAAGCCGCAGTTTGTAGTGCATAACTCCAAAAGTAAAGAGGTAATTCCACATGACTCATCATTGACCGAACCATGTCGAGCAATGTCCTATTCCTCCTTTCGGATACCCCATTCCACTGAGGTGTACCGGGAGGGGTGAGTTGAGGTACAATACCAAACTCCTTTAGGTATGAGTCAAATTCGGCACTTAAGTACTCACCTCCACGATCCGTTCGTAGAGACTTGATTTTCTTGTCGAGTTGGTTCTCTACTTCATTCTTGAATTCTTTGAATTTGTCAAAGGATTCACTTTTGTTTCTCATTAGATAAACATAGCCATAACGACTATAATCATCCGTGAACGTAATGAAGTACCTGAAACCATCTCGTGCACTAGTACTCGTTGGACCACATACATCGGAATGTATCAAATCCAATAAGCCACTCGCCCTCGGGCCTTTCTTGTTGAAAGGCTTTTTGGTCATCTTTCCCATTAAACATGGTTGGCACGTCTCCAATGATTTAAAATCAAGTAGACCAAGAAGGTTAGCTTCTTGCAATTTCTTGATGCGGTTTTCATTTATGTGACCAAGACGATAGTGCCACAAGAGAGTATCATTCTCGTGAGTGGTTTTAAGTCTTTTGTTATTGATATTAAAGATTTGTTTATTATTCAATTCAAGCAAATAGAGACCATTCCTTATGAATGCATTTGCATAGAAAACACCATTCTTCGATATAGACAAGCAAGAATTTGAAATATTTATATTAAAATTATCCATATCTAAACATGATACATAAATAATGTTCTTGCTAATCGAAGGCACATAATAAACATCTTTAGACATAAATTTAAACCACTACATAATTGAAGCACCACAGAACCTTGTGCAACCGCAGACACGTTCGCACCATTTCCGAACTTCAATTCTACTTCGTTCCTTACGAGTTCCTTCCTATCCATGAGTAGCTGCACATTAGAAACTATATGAGCACAAGATCTGGTATCAATTACCCAATCCTGGACAGAGGTGGCTAAATTTATTTCAATAACAAATATACCTTTGGCCTTTTTGGGGCGTCGACGTTCAATCACTCCGTTGTCAAGGTCTTCCTTGTACTTGGGGCAATTTGGCCGGATGTGTCCTTTTTCACCGCAGCGAAAGCACTCCGTATTGGGAGTTGGAGATTTCTGAGATTTCCCCCTTGAGGCACTCGCACGAGCACCTCCTACTCCCTTGCTCTTGATTGAACCACTTTTGGTAGATTTGCCCTTTCCTTTACCAATCTTTCGGCTCCTCCCATGGACGGCAATGACTTGCTTGTCCCTACCCTTGCCCATGTCAACTTCAACAGTTTTGAGAGCGTTGTGCAGCTCCTCAAGACTCACCCCTTTTTCACGCACATGATAGTGCATCACAAAGTCCTTAAAGGACGGGGCTTGAGAGTTAAGAATCATATCTTCAGCAATGTCCTCGGGCATTGGTGAAGAGAGCTTTGCCAACTTCTCAAGGTACCCTTGCATCGTGAGAAAATGCATGGATACCGATGTTCCCTCCGCCATATGACACCTTGTGAGTGCGATGGTGGTCTTATAGTGCTCCTTTCGGGCACTATCCATGAACATCTTAGATAAAGCTTCCATGGTCTTCTTGGGTTTTGAATCCAAGTATTTCGCTTGAAGCGAGTCACCCATGGATGCTAGCATAAGACCGTGAACTTGGTTCTCTTGGTCTTCCTACTTGGCCTTAGCCTCTTTCTCTTCATCGGTTAATCTCTCATTCCATTTTGGGATTGGACCTTCCAAAATGTGAGATCGTTTCTCAAACTTTAACACGATGTTGAGTTTGAGTTGCCAACTAATGAAGTTTGAGCCATCATTTGCTAAAGGGTGTTTTTCTATCATGGATCGTACGATAGGTTGGATGTTCGACATTTTTCTACAAAATAAATAATACAGGTTTTAATGCCAATTTTATGTTTTTAATACACATACATATATATCGAATATAAATGTAAATACTGCAAATAAAATTTTGCCCATAAATGCAGTAATCCAAGATCCTATCAATTGTAATATAAACTAGCTAAGGGCTATCGAATACATCACAATATCAAGGTAAGAAAAACTCTTTCTAATCACAACCTCTTTGAATTTTAGCAATATTAGCATCTTCAAACTCTTGTGACTCTTGTCGTTTTAATTATGAGGGAATATGACCTATCCTCGTAAGAAAAACTTTTTCCCAAAATCGAGCGAGGGCTCTAGGTAATGTTAAGAAAACTTATTTTCATTTGATATGAGATACGTTTATCCATTGTATTCACAACTAAACATACTTGGGGTTCACTAGGGTGAAACGCACCTCATATATTCAATCGTGGCACAACAAAAGACAACCATTATATCTCCCACTATTCCCAAAGATGGAGGGAGCTATCTCCTGCTAAGGGGGAGCAGAGTATCCCTCGATCAATGGCTGCTAGTGGATGAAATAAGAAGGAAAATTACTCTTAATTTTTGTTGGACAATTTCATGTATTAACATGTGATTCAGAATTTTAGGTTATCATGCATATTATTATTTATACACATCCTGACATTCAACACATTCATCACATGCATAGCAAGATAAAAACAGAAATTAAACCATTCAGACAATCCACATCGTGTGAGTTTATATGATCCCTTCGATCCTTGATCCTCCATCCCTGATCTTTAATCCTCAATCGATGCGCTACAGTGGCGACTTCCTCTTGCACCGGAGATGTAGATTTTACAGAAAATAAACATGCTCCTCATATTCGATAAAAACCCGACTAGTGCAAGTCCTACGTAAAAAACCTCTCATATGCAAATGCAATTATCTAAAAGACGGAAAGAGAGAATTTTGGCTTTTACATACAAATAAGCCCCTGTATAATAATGATTACATACATTCATAGTTGCTGATTTGGAACATATAAACTCACAATTCCTGCAAAGACAACTCGAGCATCCATGCACGCAATATCGCTATAAACTATGCAATCTAGTTTATCAATCATCTAGAATCCTAAACAATTCTTTGAAAAACATTTTGAAATCCATTAAAAAGGTTTTTCATCCATCCACATGTTCAAAAACAATTTTGAACCGCTGTCCATCCAATTTCCTAAAAGGAAAGACGAACCGCAGTTTTTCGGTTTTGTTGATTCTCTTACAAAATAATCGTTTATACTTAAAACGAAATTATTGCAAGTTAGACTTACGTCTAAATCATAATTCTAATAATTACATGACATGTTTTAAACTACTTAAAACATTCAAAACGAATTATTACACAGAATTATTTCAACAAGACATTAAAAGACCGAAAAACCGGAAAATCGAATTGTTCGAACCCTAGACGGTAAACTAAATTTGTTCATAGTCTCAAATCATTAGAAAATTGAACCCTAAGCTCTGATACCACTGTAGGATTTCGTGTTTAATTGTACATATATATTTTCGAAATTGTTATGCACAATAAGGATCAATTTACAATTTTCTATGATTTATTTCATGCATGCATCAATTTGCTTCAATAACTTTATTAAAACAAATATGGGACTCCGAAATTTATACCTAGAAGTTCTCTAAAACTTCTTGATGATCCGGAGATGTTGAGGATGCTTGTTGCTGCGCCGGATGCCTCCGAGTATTCACCAAACTCTAAACAAGATCGGAGAGAGGGAAGCTAGTCTGTCAATCTCCGATAGGGTTTAGAATCTAATTACTAACCCCTCTTTAGTTCCCTTGAGAAGATGATCTCTGAAGAACTAAAACTAAACTTAAGAATTAAGGAAATTTCGTGGAGAATTATGGAGAGAGAATTTTGCACAAGAAAATAATGAATGAGATTAATGAGGTAATGAGATAAACTTGTATTTATAAGCTCTCTCCAAATTACCTATTCATGTGCAACCCCTTGCCCATGATTTCATGCAAAATTCAATCTAACCATCCATTATTTGCTAACAAATAATCTTAGCCACAAATTAAATCAATTATGGACCAATTCCATGCATGATCTAATTAATTCTTAAATTAATTCTGCATAAAACCGTCTGGCCGGTCGACCGTTTGCGAGGTCCGGTCGACCGCGTAGACCGAGTTTCGGTCGACCGTTTGACATTCGGTCGACCGTTCTCAACAGTAGAATATTTCATCGCAATGTTCGGTCGACTGACTGATAGATTCAGTCGACCGTTCCGAACAGACGAAAATTCCCTGTTATCGGTCGAGACGCTTCCGGTCGACCGTTTACTGTTGCTCGGTCGACGGGTTGTGCACTGTTTTGCAGAATTGTCAAATTTTGGTTTAACCCCTACAAAATTTGACATTTCAGGATTAGTAGTAAATTCATAACTTATGTAACATATTATCCTATGTAATGATTAATCATTACACCCCATAATATTTACATCACATATGAATTTAATTTAGATTCTAACTATGTTATTAATCACAACATAATTTTGATTTTGCTTGTTCACCCCATGTGTCATATTTTTCACATGAAACCCGACACATCCTATGAACTCAAAATCCCCATTTCTTGTTTCCCAGTTTTGTGGTGTGACCTATAAGAGGATCTAAACTAAGTTGGCAGTGATATTAAGAGCTTAATATCACAAGCTATAAGCGGTATCTAGCTACACATTATAGCTCCCAATTAGTTAGATGTCTTAATTCCACTCGAACCAAAACCCGATCCATTTAGTGATTGAGTGCACCACTTGTGTCCGTCCCTTGCCTCATGATATTAAGAATACACACAAAGTAGCATTGTGTCATCTTTGTCTTAGTATTCATTTCTTGATCTCTTTAAGCTAGTTATAAATATGTGACTTAACTCAAATCACATTGTGCACATTATAACTTTGCTTTATCAAGGGGCCCACTAATATCATCACTCAATTAAGAGGGGCAATGATAATCTTTTGACTAACTATCTTCTCCAACAAAAGTTGTACTTAACGAACCAATGCCTTTACACTACACTTATCGATAGCTCAAGACACTAGTCTAATCAAGCATTTCTTAAGTGATTGGATATAAGTCTCATATCAAAGGACCAAAGACACAGTAAAATATTAATGATACAGAAACACATTTCTATAATATTTTACTTATTAGGTTTATTCAGTATACAAAAGTAATATTTTCCTCTTTTGCATACGCGTGTTATCACTCACTTGTAGAGCTACAATGATCTATGACCAACACGACAATCTTAACTCGGTAATTAATGTCCCATGTTAATTATCATGATTGCGAATATCTTTTGTTTTATGTAAACCAATATCTTTTAGAGCTCTACGGTTAAGGACCAAGAGCCTCTTCCTTAACACTTCTAAAAGACGAATAACATAAACAAGGAACAAAATGATTTCTCATTCAATTCACAATAATTGACATTTAAAAGTAAAACTTTTAGAACACATTCCCTTCAGGGGTATCGTCCCCCTGACGTCGTCGATGTCTATTCCTATCACCATTTCCCACTAGGTGCGGTGGTGAAGAGAAACGTCTTGACATACCTAAATTATAAAGTGAATTAATTCATCATCAACTACATAATAAAATTTATAAACAATAAATATATTCATGCATATATTGGGTTTGTCATTACAACTTCAAATATATTCATACATATATTGTGCATGTCCCTTAGGGTGTAAGACCTAGATCTTGTGCTTATTTATATTGATCATACTTTGTTGTCACTTTTATTCATGTAAGACAAGTTTACTTTTGACCCACACAAGGTGTGAAGGGTGTCTCGCCGTTGGTGTCGAGCGACAGCCGGTGGGCTACAAGGGTAGTCTGTCCCTGCCGGATGTCGGGCTAGCCGGCGGTCCGTTCAAGGTGGGTTGGGTTTTGTGTGGAGTGTTGGAAGGAGGGACAACACTTCAGGATGGAGGGACTAGATTTCTATAATGAGGGATGCGATTGCAGGACTGAGGGACACGACTGCTAGACTAAGGGACACACTGCAGATTGACGGATGCAATGCTGGTCTGCGGGACAAAACTTCTAGACAGACTTTTTGACAAACGAATAGAATTTCATGTTGGACCTGCCATCGGCGTGGGCGGTTGGATGAGCAAGACAACCGATGACTGGAGGACAATAGATGGTTCAGAAAATGGCAAGTGAAGTGGCAAAGGTGCTACACATGTGCCTGCCAAGTGAGCTTGCTTGATGAGGACGTGCCATGTGGCATGGTAGTCCAAGGGGTGAGAGAAGACTTGGGTGCTTTTTGATGGCCAATGGGAGCACATGCAAGTGTGGAAGTGGAAGGGCCTTTGACAAGCTATATGTCTCAGTTGTCTCTTCCTTCCTACTCACTTCTTTTACACTCCACCAGCCATTATTCTTCTCCCTTCCAGCAAGAGCAAGGTGATTCCGGCGAGGTAAGCATCTACAGTTAGCAAAAGGTACACAAGGAGGAGAGGCGGGCTGCAACAATCTTTTCGACGATCTTCAGGCATCATCACCCTCCTTCTCAGATATGCTTCTGGCCCAAAAGTGGATAATAAGTGGGGGTGTTGGATGGAGGTTCATCCAGCACCAAAGGGGTTGTTTGGTCATGCATCTAGGGCATGCACGCTTGTTGCAAACTCAGCCTAGTCGGGTTGGTGTTGCGTGAGCCCTAGGTTGTTGTGGATGGATGGGACATCCTCCTCATCATCACGACTTTAAGCACACTCTTTCTAGGTGTTTTGAGGAGAAAAACCAGGGAGGTTGTGGTTGGGTCATCGGGGAGCATGTCGGGTGCATTGCATGTATGATTTTCTTGGGGTTGTGTGTTGCACCTTGGTTGTTGCTGGATTCGTGATTGCTTGTAGGTTGTGGATGTTATTTTCATGCTGTATTCCATGATTTATTTCAAGATTAGTTTGTTGTTAAGATACCATATGTTTATGTATAATTTTGATGCTCAGATCATGTTATTATTTGGTGGATTATTGCTATTTAGATACACCATGGACATGCACGTCTACCTATGGAGATCTTGATTCATTTTGCTGATTTATGTGCTGTTAGATGCATCACGTACATGTATAGTTATCTACTAAAATCTTGTTATTATCTCATGATTTAGTTGTTGTGAAGATGCTACATGTTGATGTATCATTGGTTGCTAGATACATGTGATTATTTCCTAACAAACTTGCTGTTAAGATGTTTCATGTCTATGTATTATTTTAGCTACTAGATTTATGGGATTATTCATGATTAGTTTGCTATTATGAAGTTATACTAGCACGCATGATATAGTTTCTGGAAACATGAAATTACACCACATTAAAAGGCTAAATGAACGTTTTAATTAAGCTATGTGCATGATGCTATGCTCCGAATTGTCGAAATCAGAAGTGTTTATATTGGATTAATCTAGGATTAATAAGATATTTGCCCAAAGCACTGACACATGGCGCGTCCCTATTGGACTAGACATTTAATGGTTTAGGGTGGAGCCATCTATATAAGGAGGGGAGCCTCCCATTGGATGAAACAACAAGTGTGCAAACCCTAGCCTCCACCGACCCTAGCCGCCACCTTGTCTCTCTCCCATTTCGTCCCTCCACCTCCACCAAGCTCATTCTGTGGACTCTTGGGTTGTGGACTCGCGCTCCTTCTCCAAGAGAGTAGGAGACCGACCGGTGAAAAGGATTCCGTAAGGTGACCTCCGATCTTCCTTCCGCTGCCACAGGTTCTCTCCAAGAAAGGTACTCCTGAACCTGTAGAATCGTTGTTTACTAACATTGGTACCAGAGCCATCTCGGTTACCTTCGAATCCTCACCATGCTTGACGAATTTTTGTTTTATGATAATCTGATTTGAGATAAAAATTCGTTGGTTATGTTTTTTGGAGAAAGAAAGATGACAGAAAAATCAGCATTGCTTATTTACGTGATGCGCATGTTATATATGTTGATTGTTCATGTCTTTTCTTTCAAATTCGTTTTTGATATTCTGGCAATGAAATCGCAGAATTTTTTTTTCTTTAAATGAAATAATATGATCGTTCATTTAGAGGTATGTTTTGTTGCGCATGATTTGGTTCATTAGAGCATGCATCTAGGGTTAGATTTTGCTCCTCCATTCTTGCGCATGTATGCATGGTTTAAGATGAGTTTTTTCCTGATTTTATTTCAAGCCAATATGATATGTTGCTCTCCTATCATTGCACATACATAGATGTGACCAGAATTCTGTTTTTTCTATGTTGTTACCTCTATTCTTTGTGCATGTGTTAGATAAAATCAGAAGTTATTTTTCCATGTTGATTCTTCTAAATCATGCACATGTATACATGAAATCAGATGTCTATTTTTCCTGATTTTTCCGAATTAGGGTTAGATATTATTTATTCTAATCTTTGAGCATGTATACATGAAATCTGTGTTAACCCTATCATGATGATCTTCTGTTTTTGCGCATGTTTTATATGATAATCAGTAGTTTAATTCTCTGATAATTTTTCATGCTTGAATTAGATGATAATGTTTGTATGTCATTTGTATATCATCATGCATGTCGGATTGCATGGATGGATCAAATGTTGTTATCTCTGATTCGTGTATATGCATGACTAGATCTCATGTTTGCTGGAATTTCGTGTACATGGTTGTTTATTTAGCATTTTTGAATATAAGCATGCATCTAGAGTAGATGTTTATTGCCATATGCATATGCATGATAATTGTGTTGCCTTGTTGCTCCAAAGAATTTGGGATATGGCTGTTTTTGGAGCATTAACATGCATGTGATTGATTAGTTTCCTTACTGAAAAATGCGCATATATGCTTGCTGTTCTCTTGAAAATTTCGAATTTTTCCTTTCCAATACAAGTAGCATAATTATTGTTGAGTGCATGCTTATATTGATTAAGGAAAGATTGGCAAATTCTGAAATTTTTTAGAGCATATTGTGGGCTGGGTTTTTGTTGCTTTAAAAGTATTTTTTGAATGCTTTCCTTTGATGCACATATATGTGTTGATCTCATTTAAGGAATTTCGGATTTTTTGGAATGATATCATGCATTTCATTTGAAATATTTCCTTTATGATTAAATCCACATACATGTGTTGATCTCATTGAGGATTTTTCTGGATTTTTCTTTCCTAATGCGAGTAGGATAATTTTTACGCTCTCATGAATATGTTGATTGGGGAAAGAAAAGAAAATTTCTGTTTTGAGATACTATTATGGAGATTGATTGGTACTTCCATATACGTTTTTCTTATGCTCTATATATGCGTTGTTTCCTTATATATTACTTCCTTCTTATTTGGAAGTGGTGTACACTTTATTCATGCGTGTGATTGTGCTAACGTATGGAAAGATTGCACTTGTATGGTATGAATGGTGTGAATGGATGCTGATTTATTTTTGCTGCCTTATTGATAGTTGAGCGTAATTTCATTCATTCATTTCCATTTGCAATAGATATCGCAATGGGCTGTAATATTTATGGACTGTAATAATTATGGACTGTGGACTGTTTATTGCCCTGGGAGACGAGGGGCTCCTTTATTTTTATTATTGCGATATTATTGCTATAAGGCTTATGCAGGTTCCCATCTACAGTGCTAAATCCCTATGGGAGATCCTTAGCTCGATATGGAAGTAATGTAGCAATTAATTTCTGTGTGATCATGATTGGAATGTTCTGAACAAAACGTTTTTTTGGAACTTGCATGGCTCGTGGGAGTTGCAAGGTAGAAGTGTTTTGTATAAACCACCTTGCAACCGGCAGATAATTATTTATTTGCTGCTGATTTGCCATGATTTATACGTTTTTTTAG
Organism: Triglochin maritima; assembly: GCA_963682175.1. Lineage (NCBI taxonomy): Eukaryota > Viridiplantae > Streptophyta > Magnoliopsida > Alismatales > Juncaginaceae > Triglochin > Triglochin maritima. The sequence goes on from OY821791.1 coordinate 22,028,870, forward strand.
GGTTATTAAATCATGATGGAGCGCAATATATGAATTGCTAAAATAGCTTTATTAACTATTGCATGAGGATTTGATCGAACGCTTTATGTTTTCCTTTGGTCTGAATGCTATAGTTATTAAGTTAGTTTATTTTTTTATGACTATTGCGGCTCGTTGTATTTTATGCTAGAACTCATGTATCGCTATGTGGTTTTTTGTCCGAGATTGTTATGGCTGCTTCCAAAAGCATTGTCGCTGATCTGACTCGAGGAGATAAACTCAATGAAAGAAATTACGATCTGTGGCATCGTAAAATTGAGTATCTCTTAGAGGATCAGGACATGTTAGAAAATATAACCCAAACTATGTCTCCCCCCGAGGAGGGGAACACTGCGCAGCATCGCAGAAATATGGATGTCCATAATGCACGGAAAAAGAAAGACCGTATTGCTCGCATTACAATTCTGAGTTCCATGCGAGATGATCTGTTACTACGGTTCGAAAAATTGCGAACTGCAAAGGCCTTGTGGGAAGCTGTGAAGTTTCAGTACGGAGTGACCTCCGTCACAAGGGCCCGCCAGCTTGGGCATATGTTTGATGGGTATAAAATGCGCCATAGTCACACGATGAAGCAGCAAATTATCGCAATGTCAAACATGATAAGAGAGCTGAGTGCTGCCGGTCATGCTAAGACCGATGAGGAGCAAGTGTCTGCTCTCATCAGATCATTGCCTTCGAAGCGTTGGGAGCATATGAAGGTCCATCTGACTCATGCTGATGACATCAAGACATTTGACCAGGCCACAAAACACCTAGAGCTGGAGGAGGACCGCATGCTTGCGGAAACCCCTCTAACTGAAGTGTTTGCTGTTGAAGCTCGCGATCCTCGGAGGAGTGCAAGTTTTAAGCGCAAAAGAGATAGAGCTCAGGGTTTTAAAGGCAAGAAGGGTGCAAATAAAAACAAAACAGAAAACAAAGCTGGAAAGAAACGACCTCGAGGATCCAGAGGTGGGAAAGATAAGTCTAATGTGACTTGTTTTAACTGCCAAAAGACTGGGCATTTTGCTCGTGAGTGCACTGAGCAAAAGGTAAATTTGGGAGAATTGAAACCAACTAAGATCACCCTCCAATTGGCGGATAGATCCATTCGTATTCCAAAGGGGATTATCGAGGACGTGCTTATCAAAGATGGATATTTTATATTTCCAGTTGATATTTTTGTCCTCGATACCAATCCTGTTGCGAACACCCACTCTAAAATACCTTTGATTTTGGGTAGACCATTTCTGGCAACTTCCAACACCTAAATTAATTGTAGAAATGGTCTCATGAAGCTCTCATTTGGTAACATGAGTGCCGAGTTTCATGTGTTCAACTCTGGTAGGCAACAGGAGCCTATGGATCAACCTTTAAATCTAAATCTCATCCGCCAATTGGAGAAAGCACCACAAAATCAATGAACACCCCTAACCCCAATGCAACCCATTGAGAATGTTTGTGGGGCCAGCGAAAACTCATTGCCTGTCTTTGCAATGCAACAGAGTGAGCTGTCATCAAACATAAATGTCCAAAAGGAGTGTTCGTTGCATGATTCAGTTGAGAGTACTAGTGAGAGTGAGACACCTCATCATATGCCTATAGTAGAAGGTGTCTCTACCTTATGTCCCATGGCCATTGAGCCATTTGAGCTTCATATCGACTCCAACAAGGACCCACCTATGACTGAGCTTATGCTTGATGATCTAAATGAAAGTGGGAGGTCCTTGTTGGATGACTTGGGGAGAAGCCCCATTCTTAGTGATGCAGGTTTGCTGCATCCGTCGAATGAGCTTGAGGAACTCATTCCGATGCACCCACCTATTGGTAGGAGGGTTTTGTTCGATGAGCAACTAAACCCTAGTAAGGCAACACAACTTCACTCATTCATGTTGCCTACGCCCAACCAATATCATGAGGGGTTCGCGCCTTTCAGCTTTGACCTTTCACCCCTCATGACACCTCAGAGTACCGGTGAAGTTTGCCCATCTCGGCAAGTCTCTGGTCCTCATGACTTGATGTTCTCATTTGATGTTCCTTGATCAAATGATTATGAGAATATCGTTGTTGCTGTATATATCATGTAAAAATAAAAAAAATAAAAAAGAAAAAAGAAAAAAGAAAAAAAGAAGTGTGTAACAAAAGACTCCATGAGCGAGCATTGATTGTTGTGGGCCCCAACCCTTGGGTACTTGGGCCACATTTCTTCACGTATTTGTCTCCCTTCTTCAGTATCTCACAGGTTTTGAGGGAATTCGGGTTTGTATCCATCAACATGATCATGAACTTCCCTTTGTACTTCACGTTGGTGAGATCTATTCTTTTTCATGCATAAATCCATGTAGTATCTTGTTCACATTCATTGAGGACAATGTATGAAGTAGGTGTGGGGGGTGCTTTACGTGTGTACAGAGTCGAGTCTTTTCTTTTGATTTTTGTTTTCTTTTGTGTGCATTGTTAGGGTCATGTTAGTGTGTCGCATTTAACATTGATATACCTTCTTGCCATGATCCTTGGGTGACTTGTCTCTTTTGCTTGCCTAGTGCTTTAAAATTTTCACATCTCTTTCAAAATCGTCATGTGTTTGCGAAAGAAAATGTTTTTGTAGGTTTTGCGTGTGTTTAGCATGTGCAAAACCGTTGAGAGGCAAAGTAAAAAGAAAGCTCCCAAAATTGTCTTGAACTTGATGCATTAGGATATCTAGTTTACTGGCTTTAGGTCTTATCGAGTCGTTAGGATGCACCCCGGTTTCCTTCGGGGGGCGTGTAATCATAGGGTTTCAACACTCAAACATTTAATGAAGTCCAATCCTGAACCTAGTCGGTCAAATAATTCGTGTCTGTTAGTATAAGGAAGTTTGTCGTAGTCAAGTGCCCTTAATCTCTTTTTGTGAAACTTAAGTGTAGGGGTTTTGGTTCCCATGTAGATAAATGAATAAGTGGTGTTCTCTCTTCTTGCACGACTCCTATCACTCGGGAAAGTAGGTCTGAGGGGACTTTGTGCCTGGTGCTTTCGAGTCATCTGACTTGGGATGCACCGACCGAACTCCCGTTACACGGGTGGTAGGGATCACCATATGTGGAGATTTGGGGGAAGGTGTACGTGATAGTGTAAGTCCTCATAGGCAATGATGCACGAAACCTGACCCTGGGAGAATCAAACACCAACCAATAAAATGCTCCAAAGAAAAAGAAAAAAAAAGAAAAAAAGTGTCAAATAAGAACCAAAATGGACTTTACACATTGTATCACATTCAGAAGTTAAGGTTGCCCATGTCTTTCACATAAGTCGTTAACTAACTCTCACGAAGAACTCATTAGGCTAGGTGTGTGAACCGATTACATATATAAAGTCGACCCGTAGTATTACCGCGTCACATGATCGACAATATGAGTCCAACAAGTCGTGTAGCTAGATTGATTAATGCATCTTGTTCGGATTTTGTGGGTGTATTCGCAGAAAACCCCGAGGTGACAACACTCCTCCTCCTTGGCGACAAGGAGGTTTCACGGCTTGTTGCACGTGCTAAGTGCAACCGTGATTCCTACGAAAGTGAGTTAGATTTCTTGTTTTTTTTGGTATGCTTTTTCCTTTCTTTGTTTTGCTCGGGACTAGCAAAAATTAGGTGTGGGGGTATTTGATTGACATCATTTTATGCTTATATTTGTATCTTATATCCATTATCTTTCACCTAAACAATGCTATGTAACGAGTTTTTTGTTTAGTTTTCAGGAATAAATAGGTTTGAAGAGATGAAGCAAAAAAGGACCCAAAAGCAGGGAAAAAGGACCTGAACGCAAGACCAAAGGACCAAAGAGCAAAACAAAATACTCCACACCATCATGGGGAGTATTTTGGCAATTCTATTCGGTTCGGAGCTCCAACAAGCAAAGTAGATGCATCAAAGATCACCAAAGACATCCAGAAAAGCCCAGAAGAATACTTAACGGGATCCGAACCATATAGACCGCCAATTGGCAGACCAAAACCGCCAATTGGCGGTCTGTTTTGGCCCAAATCCGCTAAGATTTTGGTGGGTCGCGTATCAGTGTGTATTTAGTCCATTTCTGGTATTTGTTTAGTCCCACATCGGGAGATTGTCCCGGATTACCTTTTTCTATGGCTATAAATGGAACTCTTCACCTTCTATTGTAATCACTCCATATTTTGGGTGGCTATTCTTCCTACTGAAGTGAGGCCTTGAAACACACACTAAAGTAGGAGGTGCTACTTGAAATGTGAGTCACTTTAATAAAAGTTTCTTTATTATGTTGTTTGTTTTATGTTTCTTGTTTTACTTTGTTTAGTTTCATTTCATTAGTTTTAGTAGCTTAGTTAGTATGCTTTCCTTTCTTGGTTTAATAATTAGTATAATGTGTAGTGAGTAGTTCCATCCCCTTTGGGGGGTGGAGTAGATGTTCATTCATGCATTAGAGAATGGAATGAATGCTTTATTTCCAATGTGTTTATAAAACATGAATGTATGCTTGCTTGTTTAGGATAGATTTTATAACTTGATGAGTTTTGCCAAAATGATTAGACACCTCTCATGCTTGTTTAGGTTCTGAACTAAACAACTTGCATATGCAAATGTTAATCAACTAGGTTGGTGAATGGATTGATAGGTTTTTCCATAACATTTACACACTTCCTATGCATGATAATACCACCTTCATTTGTGCTTAAAGAATGTGTTCAACACCCACCTCTTTGCATGTCTGCACTCACTCCACCCCTTAGGGGTTTTCCATTTCTGAATTCCAGCACTCGTCTTTCGTTCTTAGTTTATTTTTAGTTAATTGTTTGTTTGTTTCTTTCGCATTTCATACTTCATACTTTGTAGTGTAGCGTAGCATAGCATAATCAACTCTCTTCCCTATTTTGCCACTTGATTTTGTGCAAACGAGAGACTGCCCACCTCCCTGAGGACGACCCGTATTTGCCACCGCTTCAACGCGGCCGTGCACTTACGATTTAAATTAAAACATTCAACAGCTCGTTCTGGTGAGAGCACTCGACTTGAGAGAGAGTATTTTTCTGAGATGAACGGGCTAGGTGTTCACCTATATCCTCCTCGAGATCCTTTGGAGCATGAGGCCAAGTCATCTCGTGGCGATGGGGAAGACTAGGTTCCTTACATGGATTACCTCGGTCCGCTCCCACCACCACGTAGACCTCCTTCTCCTCCTCCCACTCGGGAGGAAGAGGGATTCGGTCAGGATCGAGTTCCTGGTGCACCACCACATTTAGCTCAATAGGATAGACCGTTTAATCTGTGGGAGTGGACCCATCCTGTTCGGGCCACGCAACCTTCTTTCATACTTCTCCCATCAGCTCGCGGGAACAACTATTAATTGAAACCTCAATATGTGAGCATGCTTCCTACCTTCACATCCAATATTGAGGATCCATATATTTTTATACGTGAATTCGAGGAGGTATGCTCCCAGTTCAAGCTTCAATAGGTTGATGAGGATTCTGTCCGGTTGAGGATGATTTATTTCGCATTGAAGGACAATGCGAAGAAATAGATGTACAGCCTCCCGGCGAGCTCTATTAGGTCTTAGGTTGAATTTGTGACCACCTTTCTGAAGAGATTTTTCCCCCAAAGGAAAATTCAATAGATACGACACACGATACATCAAATGTATCAGACTGACACTAAATCTTTTCATGCTTTCTTTGAGAGGTTCAAAGAAATTCTCCAGTAGTGCCCTCACACACTCTAAATCAAACAATCTAAGCCTTAAACTTCCACACCATTGATCACAGCCAAATCCTACTCAAATTGTGCTCAAGCTAGAGTGTTGTTCCACTCATTTGCTGTCAAGTAGGAAGATCTTGGTTAAAGCCCAAGACAAGAGTATAGACTTCTGTGAGAGCCCGAATTGATCCTCTCGGATTGTGAGAGAAGAAGCGAAACTCGGCGAGGGTTGTTTGCCAGTTTGAAGACTTGTAAAAGGCATTGTCGCGCAGCCCGGAACGGGGAGCAGATAGTGAAAATGTGAGCGGAGCTTGAAGTGTCGAGCGGAGCTTCCAAGAAAGGACGTAGTTGGGTGGCCGAGCCTCTGTAAAAAAATCCTCGAGTCTTCCTTTGTGGTTTGCTTAATTTCTTTCTCTACTTGCATTTAATTGTTGTTTCCGCTGCGCATTTTACTTGCTTAATCGAGTAGAGAATTAAGAGCACTAATTGGGATTAGAATCCATTACATCGATCCTACATTTGGTATCAGAGCTTTGTGAGCTAAATCGCATACTTAACCATATTTTTAGCATGGTTCAACATCAGATCATGTAGAGGGTCTTTGCACCACTAGGCCTTCTTTACTTAATGGGTCTAATTATGATTATTGGAAGAATAGGCTGAAAATATTCCTTATTTCTAGTGACCTAAAGTATTGGATCTTTGTTCAAACCCCATACACCCCTCCCAAGGAAGAAGATTTAGCCACATTGTCTAGGGCTAAAATGAAAGAGGTTGAAATGAATTAAAAAATCATGAACATTCTTTATTGTGGCCTTAATGAGGGAGAATACAATAGGATTAGGGGTTGTAAAAGTGCTTATGAGATTTGGCATACACTTCAAATGCATCATGAGGGTGATAGCAAAACAAAAGAAACTAGAATTAGTCTCCTCATGAACAAATATGAGATTTTTTCTATGCAAATTGGTGAGAACTTAAGCGAAATGAACACTCCCTTCATCGATATTATTAACTCTCTTTGTCTTCTGCGGAGAAAGATTAGTGAAGTAGAGATGACAAGGAAGTTTCTTCGGTCGCTAAGAAACGAATGGGAAGATAAAGTGGTCGCAATCGAGGAAGTGCATGACCTTTCCCAACTCAAGATGGAGGAGCTAATTGGAAACCTCAGGGACTATGAGCTCTAAATAAGTCATCAAAAGGAGAAAAAGCTTCCAAGAAGAGTCCAAACTTGGCATTACATGCAAATCTTGATGAATCAGGGAGAAGAGTAGAAGATGAGGACATTGAGGTCCTAGGCAAAGACTTCTTCAAGTACCTCAAGAAAGACAAGGGAGAAATAATGGAAAGAAAAGGTAGAAGAAGTGAGAAGAGGGAAAAGAAAAAGGAGGAGGGTGAGAATGAGAGAAAAGAAAAGGAGAAGAAAAATGAGAAAAGGGAGAGGAGAAGAGAAAAGGAGAAGAGCATGGGAAGAGGAAGGAAGGAGGAAGCTCACAAAGCTACATGAGATGACTCATCATCATCATCCTTCTCCTTGAAAACTAGAAGAGAGGTTACCCATTCGTGCTTCATGGCCATTCAAGATGAAGAAAGTGAGGTATCCTCTAACGCATGCTCAACTAAGTTTTATTATAATGATAACTGAAATTCTAGTGCTAATGATGAATCATACACATATGATGAGCTACAAAATGCATTTCATGATTTAGTTAAACAATATGAGATCGTTTGTAAAAATACCAAAAATGCTAGAAAGACTATAAATGATCTCCAAAGCCAAATTGAATCAATCATGCATGAAAAGAATGAGGTGGTTTCTAGATATGAGACAAATGCATTAAAACTTGCTAGTCAAAATGCAACACCCAAAGATGTTGAACAACTAGATCTTAGAACTTGTAATGTACAATTAAAAAAAGATCTAGAAAAGTTCACAAATGGAACCAAGATGCTTGACATGCTTTTAGGAAGTCAAAGATTTTTTTTGCAAAAACATGGGTTAGGATATAAGGATTCATATGTTAAAAATCATGTAGTTTATACAACTTTGAATGGAAAGTACTTAGTTGTAAAACATAGTTCTTCAAGTGTGTGGGATCCTAAAATCAAAATGGTTTGGGTTCCAAAAGCTAATGTTCAAGGACCCAAAGTTGTCTGGGTACCTAAATCTACACTTGTGGGTGCTTGAAGGGGGAGATTGGTAGTGACTAGGCAAGCTTGCAAAGTCGAATTTAACAGCGGTTGCACTATCGAAAGGAGATTGGAACCAATTCGAGAATCAAGTTGGATAAAAATTATTTAGCATCTATGTTCATATTAGATTGGTTCTAATCTAGGATAAATTCAATGCTAAATTGTCACATCTTTATCGCATTCTTTGATCAATTAGGATATGCTTCATGTAAATCATTAAAAAGCGAAGAAAAATGATGTTGATGCGTAATTGAATTGTATTCATTGCATATCTTGTAATTTTGAATCACATCCATTGCTTTAGTGTCAAAACTTAATGGATGCTAAAATGGGAGTTAAAATATCACATGCTTAATTGTTATATTTGTTTGATGTTAAAAAGGGAAGAATAGAATTGAACTTAATTTATATATTATATTCATATTGATAGGGGGAGCTTATTAAATATCATATACATAGGGTAATGAAGTTCAAACTTTAGGGGTAACAACTTCATTACAAGAATTTAGGGGGAGAAATAAAATTCCATGTTATATCTCATTTTTTTGATAGATGTCAAAGGGGGAGAGAGATTAGGATAATTGACATGAAATTTGATTAAAATTGAACAAAAACTATGCACATCCATAGGGGGAGCATTTATTTGCATAGCTTAAATCTAGAACTTTCAAGTATTAAGATATTGGTTACCATCATAAAAAAAGGGGAGATTGTTGGCTTTTTGCCCTTAATCTATATTTTGATAATTTAATCAACCTAATCTTAATTATAATCAATGTATAGTAGCACACATATTGTATTGTGCAAACGTCTACAAGTGATCAAGACTCAAGGAAGAAAGGATTCAAGTCAGGACATGTAATCGAGCTCAATTGAAGACGTGTAGTTTGTATTTCTTTTGAGTCTTAGGAACATTGTGCAATTGAGTATAGAAGAGTAAATAACCACTCACTACACACTAGGTTCCTTTGAGAAGTCACACATAAAATTTCACATCAATTGTGTTGGCTTTTTGGCCTTAATCCGTATTTTGATGATGTAATCAACCTAATCTTAATTAGGACATGTAGATTAGCACATGTAGTATAATGGTATACATGTTGTATTGTGCTAACATCTACAGGTGATCAAGACTCAAGAAAGAAGAAAAAATCAAGTCAAGACATGTAATCAAGCTAGGATTGAAGACATGTAATTTTACCTTTCTTTGAGTATTAGGGACTTATGTGAATTGAGCATAACATAAGCTAATATGCATGCATTCACACACTAGGTTCCTTGTAGGAGTCACACACAAAATATCATATCATTTGGACTCCATTAGATCACCTAAACACATAAAATATTGGTCGCCAGTCTGCCTGAGTTCGGTCGACCGTTCACCTTTCGGTCGACCGGTTATACACAATATTTGTTATACCAGACCAATCCGTTCAACCGATCACACTTCTATTAACCGTTTACCCAGACTTATTCGGTCGACCGTTTCATTTGCTATTTCTGGTAAAAATACGACCGTTATATTTGTCGTATTATACAACGGTCGTATACATATTTTTCTCTTAATACACCCCCAAATACTTTTGAACCGGTCAAACAAAATACCTTGTTCGGTCGACCGTTCAATTAGGGAAAATCTACCTGCTATCGGTCGACACAAGTTTAGTTCAATCGATCGAGTTTTCCCTCCACCGAACCCTGAAGTTCGGTCGACCGTTGACTTATTGAACTTAAGTGTTAGGTCGACCAGTACCTATGTTCGGTCAACCGATCCATTAACTTACACAAGGGTTCGATCGACCGTTACACATTTCGGTCGACCGTTTCTGGACAGATTTGCAGCCCGATTTTCTGCTTTGTGTGCTTTGCACAAAACCCAATAAAATGTTGTCCAAACGGCTAGAAATATTTAGGAGCTTATAAATAGAGGTTCACACTTAGTTTTCCACAAGATTTCACAACTCCAAAGTGTCAAACTTATAGTGAGATTTTCCACAACCTCAAAGCTCCAAATTAGCCATCCAAAGCCTAATTTCAACATCCTTCATCAATCATCATAGTAGCAATTGTTGTGCTCAATTAGAGAGTGAGTTCCACTCAAGGTTACCTCTGTTGTAAAGAAGCAAGGGTCTTGGTGAAAGCCCAAGACAAAGTAGCAAGGACTTCGGTGAAAGCCAGAAGTGATTCTCTCGGTTTGTGAGAGGTGGTGCCAAGCTCGGCGAGGGTTGTTCGCGAGCTTGAAGACTTGTAAAAGGCGTTGCTCCCGGCCCGGAACGGGGAGGCATCGTGAACACGCAAGAGGAGCTCGAACGGAGATTGGAGAGGTGCTTGTAAGAGAGGACTTAGACACGGCCGAACCTCTATAAAACCGACGTGTCTACTTGTGGTTTGCATTACTTTTCTACTTGTGTTTGATTTGTTTTTAATTTCCGCGGCACATCTTTGATCTATCGACCGAGTAGTTAATTAGGGCTTAATCGTGATTAGTTTGTGACCCATAGACCCACACGATCCTACAAATTGGACTTCAATAGATTAGCCAAACTAGGACCGGAAAACATTTAAACCAAACCTGATCTGCAAGCGCCAAATTGGCCGACCGGAATGAGTTCTTTGTTCGACCAATTGGGTATGTTAATACTTTAGCCTAAGTGTTGAATCAGTGAACCGTTTGAACCATTTTGTCCGACCGTTTACACGTGTCACATGACCTAAGATTTGTCATTTTCTACAACGATCAAATTTCCCAAAACCCAAAATTCACCATACTTTCGGTCGACCGATATTTACCTTGTGATTGAGTGATTAAACAAACTTGGTCACCCTAAACACTATGGATGTTTCTGGTTGAATGCCTCCTAGACCTCGGTCGACCGAAACTCATTTTCTCCTTGAACCCAGAAGTGCCTCGAAATTTCCGGTCGAACCGACCATTTGCTTATTTCGACCGATCCATCTTTTACCCGACCAAAAGCCCCAGAACAGTCAACCGATCGTCAATTTAGTTTGACCGTTCACTTAGGCGAACTTAAGTTATTGCCATATTTGATCGACCGGTCGACCAGTATGCCCGATTAGGTAGACTGGTCTTGTTCTGAACTGTGACCTGTACATCACTATTTTGTGTTTCTTACACAACAACTTACGTCTTTAATCCCCAACGCCTATAACACCTTAGGAGCATATAAATAGAGGATTGAACACTTTGTTTAGACAACTCTCCTACACACAATTGTTCCATACATTAGAGAGAAGTCTCCCAATCCCAAAAACTCCAAATCACACACTCTAAGCCTTAAACTAACAAACCTTTGATCACAGCCAAATTCTACTCAAAGTGTGCTCAAGCTAGAGTGTTGTTCCACTCATTCTCTGTCCAGTAGCAAGGGTCTTGGTGGAAGCCCAAGACAAGAGTATAGACTTCGGTGAGATCCCGAAGTGATCCTCTCGGATTGCGAGAGAAGAAGCCAAACTCGGCGAGGGTTGTTCGCGAGTTTGAAGACTTGTAAAAGGCATTGTCTCTTGGTCCAGAACATGGAGCGGATAGTGAAGACGTGAGCGGAGCTCGAAGTGCCGAGCGGATCTTGAAAGAGAGGACGTAGGCGGGTGGCCGAACCTCTTTAAAAATCCCCGAGTCTTCCTTTGTTGTTTTCTCAATTTCATTCTCTACTTGCGTTTGATTGTTGTTTCTGCTGCGTATTTTACTTGCTTAATCGATTAGAGAATTAAGAGCATTAATTGGTATTAGAAGCCATTACATCGATCCTACAAATCCCATGGGTCAATGATTGATCGTTTTATTTTAAACCGCAAGTGCACGATCACGTTGAAGCGGTGGCAAATACGGGTCGTCCACTGGGAGGTGTGTCGACGTTTGGTTTGTGCGAAGGCGAGTGATAAAGAAAGGAGAGAAAGGTTGATTACACTAAACTACACTAAGATGCAAAAAGGAAATGAAGATAAGAAATAAAACTAAACCCCATAGGGGTAGAGAAATAATACGAATATAAAGATGTGTGTGTGTGTGTTCAATTAAGCTCCTCACAATATGTAGTGCATGAAATCATAAAACTACATCCAACTTTGCCTCCACAAGAATTAAGATAAGACTACATTATTAAAACATACAAGACAATAATTGGAATGAAGCTAAATGAACTCATGTATAAAGACTAGACCCTACTATGCCTCCACATGAATTAAGATAAGACTACATCATTAAAACATACAAGACATTAACTAAGGTAAAGGCAACAAGAGTACATACACTACAAATTGTGTTTCAAATATTAATTCCATCCATATCCTAACCTTATCATTCCCCATAAAATAGGTCCACTAATCAAAGCATAAGCTAAGCTTCATTCAAGAGCATTAGCATATCAAAGAGAAGAGTGAAAACCCATTAGATGGTTATGGAAATCATATAAAGCTCAAGGGATTAAGATAACACACACTTAATACACTACATGATTATATCACATATTTCTCCACCCCTCAAATGGGGATGGAACTACTCACACATATTTAAACTAACTACTCTAACAACATGAAGCATTATACTGAAATGAAATTACCCTAAGAAAGCAAGAAATATTAAAGAAGCTTAAAAGGAAAGGAAAGACTAAACAAGCATGCACAAATTAAAAGACAAGATTAAAAGAAACTCGAAGAATTATTTTATTAACAAATGACTCACAATGAAGGTAGCATTCTCCTCCACCTTGAGTTTTTGCTTCAAGGCTCACTCCTTAGTAGAGAGAATGCCACCAAGCAGTGGGTAATTACAATGGAAGGTGAAGAGTTCTATTTATAGGCATGGAAAAAGCTAATCCGGGACAATCCCCCGATGTTGGAGTAAACCAATACCAAAAATAGTCTAAACAAACATTAATACAAGTCCAGGAGAAATCTTAGCGGATCTGGGATGATCCAGACCGCCAATTGGCAGTTACAGACAACCAATTAGCGGTCTATAAGATCGCGATCCGTCTGCATTTTGTGTTGGGCTTTGCTTGAAGTATTTCTTGGTCTTGGATGCATCTACTTTGTTTATTGGAGCTCCGACCCGAATCGAATTGCCAAAATACTCCCCATGATGGTGTGGAGTTTCCTGTTTTTCTCTTAGGTCCTTCGGTCTTACGATCAGGTCCTTCTCCCTTGCATCTCAGTCCCTAGGTCTCACAATTAAGTCCTTTTTCTTGCTTTTGGGTCCTTTCATGAGTCTTCTCTTAAAACCTCTTTATTCCTGAAAACTAAACATAAAACTCGTCACGTAGCAATGCTTTGGTGTAAGATAATGGATATAAGATACAAATATGAGCATGAAATGATGTCAATCAAATACCCCCACACCTAAGTTTTTGCTAGTCCCGAGCAAAACAAAGAAAGAGAAAAGCAAACGAGAAACAAGAAATCCTAACTCACTTTCGTAGGAATCACAGTTGCACTTAGCACGTGCAACAAGCCGTTAAACCTCCTTGTTGCCAAGGAGGAGGAGTGTTGTCTCCTGAGGGTTTTCAGCGGATATACCCACAAAATCCGAACAAGATGCATTATTCAATCTAGACATTCGACTCGTTGGACAAATTGTGTCTATCATTGGACGCGGTAATCCTACGGGCCGACTCTATATAGGTAATCAGTCCACACACCTAATCTAATGAACCATTCGTGCAAGTTAAATAAGGAATTAAGTGAAACACATGGACAACCTCAACATCCTCAAGTGATACAAAGTGTAGAGTCCATTAAGGTTCTTATTTGTATTTTTTCTTTCTTTTTGTTTCTTTTCTCATCATTTTTTTTCTTTTCTTTTTATTATTTTGAGCTTCATTCTCCCAGAGTCAGGTTTTGTGCATCATTGCCCATGAGGACTTACACTATCACGTACACCTTTCCCTAAATCTCCACATAGGGCAATCCCTACCACCCGTGTAACGAGAGTTCGGTCGGCGCATCCCAAGTCAGATGACTCGAAAGCACCAGGCACAAAGTCCCCTCAGACCTACTTTCCTGAGTGATAGGAGCCATGCGAGAAGAGAGAACACCTACTCACTTATTTCTTATCTACTCATGAACTAAAACCCCTACACTTAATGTCTCACAACAAGATTTAAAGGGTCCTTGACAACAACAAACTTCCTTAAGTTAACAGACACGAATTATTGACTCATTAGGTTCAGGGTGAACTTCTTTAAATGTTTGAGCACTGAAACCCTATGATTACTCATCCCCAAGGGAAAACTGGGGTGCATCCTAACGACTCGATAAATCCTAAAGCCTATATCCTAATGCATCAAGTTCAAGACAATTTTGGGAGCTTTCTTTTTGTTTTGCCTCTCAACGGTTTTGCACATGCTAAACACGCGCAAAACCCACAAAACATTTTCTTTCGCAAACACATGAAAATTTTGAAAGAAATGTGAAAATTTTAAGGCACTAAGCAAGCAAAAGAAGACAAGTCACCCAAGGATCATGGCAAGCAGATATATCGATATTAAATGCAGCACACTAACATGACCCTGGCAATGCAAACAAAAGAAAACAAAATCGAAAGAAAAGACTCGACTATGTACACACGTAAAACACCCCTACACCTACTTCATGCATTGTCCTCAATGACTGCGAGCAAGATACTACATGGATGTATGCATGAAACAGAAGAGATCTCACCAACATGAAGAACAAAGGGAAGTGCAAGGTCATGTTGATGGACACAACCCGAATTCCCTCAAAACCTGTGAGATGCTAAAGAAGGGATACAAATACATGATAGAAATGGGGCGCAAATACTCAAGGGTTGGAGCCCACAACAATCGATGCTCACTTAAGGAGTCTTTTATTGTACTTTTTTTTAAATATAACTATGTACAAACATAAGTTCCCATCTCCATTTGTCAAAAGACATCAAATGGGATCCTCAAAAGTGGGTCAATGCACTTAAAAAGGGAACATGACACCACGCGGGGCCAGAATACACATGTGTGGGCCCCCTTCATAAAGAGCTCCAGATGAAATGAGAGGTTCATGAATTGGACGCAAGGGCGTCTCATTCAAAGGATGAAACTGAAAGAACTTGAATCTCTCGAGAGTTTGGGAAATAAGGGGCAACAGAAGAAGAGTTTCTCCCGTTGCGGTTCTAAAGTTATGATCGTCAATCCAAACTCTCCAACCAACATGCTGGTGGGTCGGAACGAGGTCAAGAACCTCGTTAGGCATGTTCGACTCACCAGGCGAACCGGAAGTGGGTCTCATACCCAAGGTATCCTCCAAGGAACTCCTAATACCCTCATGAGCAATGAAGTTGTTTGATGTTCCATCATTTTCAAGATGCTCAGGTACAATAGTGAGAGGCAAACTCTCATCAGGTTGTTTAAAATTGAGGGGACTAGGGAGCTTTTGCTCCACCAGAGGTGAGTTCTTAGGAGGTACACCAATAAGGTCATGTGGCTCAAGGGCCACGGGACAAGAAGATAAGGCACAATCCTGTGCCGACTCATAAAGAAGTTGGTCCATAGTATTCTCAATTGCAATTGAATCCTCCACCAAGTGATCGTGAATTGAAACCCCAAGTCCCTCAGCCTGACTAGGAGTTTGACTTTGAAAGATTGTACTTTGAATTTGTGGATGTGGTGGTGGTTCGATTTCAGAAGATAAACTCTCATGTTGCCAAGAAAAATTACCCACCTCACGTTCACGTAATCGCTGTGTCATTTGACTCACTTGCATTTCCAAAGCCTTGACTGTACTTTGCAATGCTTGAAGGGTCAGATCACGAGAAGGGTCCTTGGGGTCAACCTGTTGGGGTGGTGGAGTCTGGTTGGAATAACCCGACGATGAGGCATGAGCAGGTTGGTAATTATGGTGCTGAGACCTTTGATGTGGGGGTTGGTAGGTTGCCGATGGGCGTGGCGGTTTACAAGGTGGAGGTTGAGGTTGAGCGTGCGATCTCTGACAGTGACCCCCACTAGGCCCCCAAGAGAAGTTAGGATGGTTATGTCATCCCGGGTTGTAGGAGTGACTGTATGGGTCGTTACGGAGCCTCTGTTGATACATCACATTTGCATGCTCAGTATCCCTCGGAGCGTAAGCGCATTCCAAGTCATCATGGCCCGTAAGTCCACACCTACTACAACCAGGAGTAGCGACCTGAGCTACATGAGCTCGGTCCAACTTTAAACTCTCAATCCTACGCATGAGAGCAGCCAATTTCGCCTCAGACGCGATAATTGACTCGACATGATATGATCCTGCCCGACCAGAAGAACTTGCGGCTGGTGGGTCTCTCATGGTGTCCCACTCGAAGGTACGTTCAGCCATGGACTCAAAAGTGTCCCATGCCTCTTCGATGGGTTTCATTTGGAAGTCACCCTGAGACATCGACTCCAACAATGTGTGGGTGATGTAGTTGATGGGCTGAGAATGAGTCCAATGATTTGAAGTGGGGTGTTGGTAGACTTCTGGGTTATCGGGAGGAGGATACTGGGGTGAAAATGAAGTATTAGAATTTGGATATGAATTGTCTCCCCACGAATCCATCACTCTTGGGTTGTACGCGGATGCGTAATGGTCATATTGAGCGTTTTTGGAAAAGGTATGCTCATACTCAGGCTCATGGGCAACATAAGGACATTCCCCGATAACATGACCACTCAACCTACAACAGTCACACGATACGGCTACTGGAGCCACCGGTGCACTCATGTCATCTACCGCATGCATGAAAGAGGCCAAAGGTTCTTGTAATGTCTCAGTTTGATGACCAACATATGATCCGACGTAACTAGATGGTGGTCTAGCAGTCAGTGCCTCTCTCATATTACCCCAATATGAAGAATGCTCAGTCACACAATTAAGATTATCCCAACCATACGGGGTGTTTGTCTGAGGCACCCCAGGTTGCATGGGTCCAGAATACCAGGAAGAATTGTCCAGGTCCCAACAATGATATGGATGGTCGCCCATGTAACCATCCATCTCAACAAAGAACTCTCGAGTCGATCACTCTCACCACCACGAGGCCAAGGTCGTAAAAAGTGCTCGACTCAACCCTAAAACGATACCAGAGAGTGTAAAGGGGAGGAAACTATAACGTAGAAGAAGGTGAGAAGATGATGACTCAGAGGAGATGGGAAGAATCCTAGAGCTAGCGTGGGTAATGGGATCAGGTAGAAGCACACAAGCAAACAAGGCTCAAGCAATCCTAAGGTCGCTATAGGTCCTTACAGCTAGACGACGCCTAACTGCGAGGTCATACGGCCTCAACACGCCTCACCTCCCTACGACGAGGACCACAAAGCCCAGTAAGTGAGCCAAGATCCTGGGATCTCGTCTCTCCTACTATCGACAAAGTGGGCAACGCCGATCAGGTCATGACGGTCGGGACCAGATCACTCTCCTAATGCGCCCGAAATCCTTAGGGTCAATGTCTACTTGATTTTAAAAATTAGGCTCTTGATTAGTGTGGTTTGTGGGGCGAAGGAAAGGGTGATGAAATCCCCCACCTTATCTTTTGTGGGACAACCCCTCCATAGTAGCGTTTTGGAGTCCTAATCTAGCAATCAACTCTCCAAACAAACGCTCAACTCACACTTGTTTCAATGCACTTCCTACTAACTAATACATGTTCATACGAAATGCATGAATGAGAGTAGAAGGTGCGTACCTCATGCTAGCACTCAACAACTGAAAATAAAGCTAAAATGAAAGACAATCTATATGCCTAAGTCACATACATGATGCATGACCTAAACAAAAAAATGCCTAATCTTTTGCTTTGAGTTTTAGGGTCCAAGTTGCTTAAGAGAAGTTGATTATTAATCTAGGAGCAATCTAAGAGCCAGGACATGCAAAATTGAGTCCCAGATTACTAGATCAATTAGGGCAACAACACAAAGAAAAGAGAAGTAGAACAGAGCTCACCAGACCGCTGATTGGCGGTCTGAAGTGCTCAGTTCGTCTTGAAATTTCTCCAGCAGCCTCCCCTTGCTATTCCCAGTCTCCTGAAACAAAGAAAAACTACAAAACACAAATTAAATCCACTCGAATCGTCCAAACAAGAGTCTGGACTGGCACCTCCCTGGCAACGGTGCCAAGAACTTGATTGATCGTTTTATTTTAAACCGCAAGTGCACGGCCGCGTTGAAGCGGTGGCAAATACGGGTTGTCCACTTAGAGGTGTGTCGACGTTTTGTTTGTGCGAAGGCGAGTGGTAAAGAAAGGAGAGAAAGGTTGATTACACTAAACTACACTAAGATGCAAAAAGGAAATGAAGATAAGCAATAAAACTAAACCCCATAGGGGGTAGAGAAATAATGTGAATATAAAAATGTGTGTGTGTGTTCAATTAAGCTCCTCACAACATGTAGTGGATGAAATCATAAAACTACATCCAACTTTGCCTCCACATGAATTAAGATAAGACTACATCATTAAAACATACAAGACAATAATTGGAATGAAGCTAAATGAACTCATGTATAAAGACTAGACCCTACTATGCCTCCACATGAATTAAGATAAGACTACATCATTAAAACATACAAGACATTAACTAAGGTAAAGGCCACAAGAGTACATACACTACAAATTGTGTTTCAAATATTAATTCCATCCATATCCTAACCTTATCATTCCCCATAAAATAGGTCCACTAATCAAAGCATAAGCTAAGCTTCATTCAAGAGCATTCGCATATCAAAGATAAGATTGAAAATCCATTAGATGGTTATGGAAATCATATAAAGCTCAAGGGATTAAGATAACACACACTTAATACACTACATGATTATATCACATATTTCTCCACCCCCCAAATGGGGATGGAACTACTCACACATATTTAAACTAACTACTCTAACAAGATGAAGCATTATACTGAAATGAAATTACCCTAAGAAAGCAAGAAATATTAAAGAAGCTTAAAAGGAAAGGAAAGACTAAACAAACATGCACAAATTAAAAGACAAGATTAAAAGAAACTAGAAGAATTATTTTATTAACAAATGACTCACATTGAAGGTAGCATTCTTCTCCACCTTGAGTTTTTGCTTCAAGGCTCACTCCTTAGTAGAGAGAATGCAACCAAGCAATGGGTAATTACAATGGAAGGTGAATAGTTCTATTTAAAAGCATGGAAAAAGCTAATCCGGGACAATCCCCCGATGTGGGACTAAACCAATACCAAAAATAGCCTAAACAAACATTAATACAAGTCCAGGCGAAATCTTGGCGGATCTGGGATGATCCAGACCTCCAATTGGCGGTCTATAAGGCCCAGATACGTCTGCTTTTTGTGTTGGGCTTTGCTTGAAGTATTTCTTTGTCTTGGATGCATGTACTTGGTTTGTTAGAGCTCCGACCCGAATCCAATTGCCAAATTACTCCCCATGATGGTGTGGAGTTTCCTGTTTTGCTCTTAGGTCCTTCGGTCTTACGATCAGGTGCTTCTCCCTTGCATCTCAGTCCCTAGGTCTCACAATTAAGTCCTTTTTTCCTGCTTTTGAGTCCTTTCATGGCTTTTCTCTTCAAACCTCTTCATTCCTGAAAACTAAACATAAAACTCGTCACGTAGCATTGCTTAGGTGTAAGATAATGGATATAACATACAAATATGAGCATGAAATGATGTCAATCAGTCAACCTGCTTAGCCTAGTTAGAATGTGCACAGTGTTGAAGATGACCCTTCCCAACATGCAAATGTTGTCCATACCTTGAGATCTGGAAGGGTTGTTGACAACAATGTGGAAATGCCACCATCCAACCCTGTTGATGACTCTTCCGAGGAGGGTCATGAGTCTTTCAAGGAACCCATTTCTTAGACTCCTCCTCGGGATAGATATGTCCCCTATGCACCATTCCCTCATAGGTTGACTAAAATACGTGATGAGCATTGGGACAAAATCGTTAAGGTACTTAGGTAGGATAAGGTGAACATTCCGTTGTTGGACAATGTTCAGCAAATGCCATTGTATGCCCAGTTCCTTATGGACCTTTGTTCCATTAAAAGGAGAGCAAATGTTCCCAAAAAGGCATTTCTGGCCGCCAATGTGAGTTCGATATTGACACAGCCCATGCAAGTAAAATACAAGGACCCCGGTTGTCCAACTATTTTTTGCATGATCGGTAACGTGACAATTCCTCAAATGCTATTGGATCTGGGAGCATCTGTGAACCTCTTGCCCTACTCTAACTATGTCAACGTTGGAATAGGCGATCTTAAGCCAACGAGGACCACCCTTTAGTTGGCTGACAGATCCATCAAGTTTCCACGTGGAAGTGTGGAGGATGTCCTTATTAAAGTGGGTGAGTTCGTATTCCCAGTTGATTTCATCATCTTGGATACTGAACCTGTGTCCATCCCATAAGGACAAATTCCAGTGATGCTTGGGAGGCCATTTCTTGCAACATCTAATGCTTTGATCGATTGTCGCAATGGCCCGATGATGTCTTTTGGAAACCTCACGGCAGATATCAACATCTTAATCTTTGTAAGCAACATGGGCTCTTTGACGATGCTGTCAGAGCCAATTTCATTCACGACACAGATGAGCATGAGTCATTGAGCATGTTCGAATCACATTGACATATTATTGAGGTGCCTAATGACCAGGTTGCCATTGAAGAAGATTTTGAGGAATCCGCCTGTGAATTTTTGGATGAGGAGGCACATTTGGGTGCTTGGTCCTCTTACCCTGTAGCCCTTGAGCCACTTGAAATTAACTCTGAAACCAACAAGGACCCACCTCCGGTCGAGCTTAAACTGCTCCCCGATAACCTTAAATGCATCTTTTTACAGGATAATGAGACCTTGCCACTCATTATTGCTTCTGATCATGCAAAAGATCAAGAGGTTGCCCTTAAAGAAGTGCTCTTTGAAAACAAAGAGGTTATCGGGTGGTCCTTGAAGGACATCAAGGGAATTAGCCTTGGTATTGTCTATCATCGATCCACATGGAAGAGAATTCTCGCTCCCCCGGGACCCACAACGAAGATTGAATCCTGTGCTGAAAGAAGTTGTCCGAAAGGAGGTTCTTAAATGCTTCAATCATGGTATAATCTATCCTATTTCTGATAGTTCGTGGGCGAGTCCTGTCCTTGTGTTTCCCAAGATTTTAGGCGTGATGGTTGTTGAGAATGAGCATAATGAGCTTATACCAACACGCCTGCAAACTGGCTGGCGAGTTGGCATTGATTATAACAAGCTCAATGCGGCAATGCGGAAAGATCAGTTCCCTTTCAATTCATTGATCAGATGTTGGAAAGGGTGTTCGGACATGAGTATTATTGTTTTGTTGATGGATACTCCGGTTACAACAAAATTCCCATCGCCCCGAGGATCAAGAGAAAACGACATTTACATGTCCCTTTGACATGTTTGCCTACCATCACATGCCCTTTAGGTTATGTAATGCGCTGACCACATTTCAAAGGTGGATGATCAGCATCACCTCTGATGTGGTAGAGAGTTGCCTTCAGATTTTCATGGGCGACTTTTCCATATTTCGCACTTCCTTCGATGAGTGCCTTCATTACTTGAGCCTTGTCCTCAAGTTATGCCGTAAGAAGAACCTCAGTCTTAATTGGGAGAAATGTCACTTCATGGTAAGGCGAGGTATTGTACATGGACATGTGGTCTCAAGTAGGGAAATTGAGGTCGACCCCACCAAAGTGGGTGTTATTGCTAATCTCCCACCGCCGCGTAATGTGAAAGATATGCTTGCCTTTTTGGGCATGCTGGATTCTAATAGCGGTTCATTCAGGATTTTAGTAAACTTGCTCGACCTCTCACCGCCTTGTTGGCTAAGGATGCAATTTTTGAGTTCACACAAGATTGCCACAATGCTTTTTTGACCTTGAAGAAAGAGTTGACTTGAGCTCCCATAATCCAGGCAACAGTGTAGACTGAACCCTTCGAGCTAGTGTGTGATGCACCTGACTTCACTGTGGGAGCAGTGCTTGGGTAATGATTGGACAAATTGCCTCATGTGATCTACTATGCCAAAGTAGAACACGCAATGATGCCCAATTGAACTACACTGTGTCCGAGAAAGAATTCCTAATGATCATATTCACTTTGGAGAAATTCCGGTCGTACTTGATTGGCTCCCACGTGATTATTTTCTCTGCTCACACAACCATCAAGCACCTCATGGAGAAGAAAGATGCAAAATCTCGACTCTTGAGATGGATCTCATTGTTACAAGAATTTGATCTCGAGATTTGGGACAAAAAATGTGTGAAAATGTTGTTGTGGACCACCTATCTCGTCTTCAGATGACCAACTGACATGATCAAATTTTTAATGACAAATTTCTTGACGAGCAATTGTTCACGATCGAAGATAACCCCAGGTTTGCTGACGTTGTGAACTTCCTCGTGACCGAGAACTTCAAGTGGGTTGGTAAAAATTTGACCAAACCAAATTTATATCTTATGTCAGATTCTTTCACTGGGATGACCCCTATCTATTCAAATACTGCTCTAACCAAAATTTCAAGCGGTGCATTCCAAATAACAAGTTCCAAAGTGTGCTCCAATTTTGCAATTCTGAGGCATGTGGAGGACACTTTGGAGAAAATAAAACTACCGCCAAGGTGCTCCAATCTGGATTTCATTGCCTTCACCTTTCAAATATGCTTACAAATTTTGTAAGCAATGTTATAGGTGCCACCACCTTGGCAGGATAAGTCGATGAGATATGATGCATTTGCAAAAAATCCTTGTCGCCGACATCTTCGATGTGTGGGGCATCGACTTTATGGGTCCTTTCCCAAATTCGTTCAAGAATGACTACATTCTGGTGGTCATTTGATTGAATCAGTTAAAAAACCGCAAGTGCACGACCGCATTGAAGTGGTGGCAAGTATGGGTCGATCCACAAGGAGCATGCGCGAGTCGAGTTCACAATACTCGAGTGGGAAAAGGAAGGGAGAGAGATGCGGTTGGAATCAAACTAAAACACGTAGAAAATCAGAAAACAACAATAAAACTAGACCCCTAGGGGGGTAGAGAAAGAACATGGAATTGAAAATATGTAGTGTAGTGTGTTTTCAAATGTGCTCATCAAAACATGTTATACATGAAATCCATAAAACACAAATTCAACTTTCCCTCCGCATAAAATAAGATAAAAAATTATCATTAAAAAATACAAGACAATAATTGAAATAAAAAAATATGTTCACATGCATAATGACTCATATCCAACTATGTCTCGATATGAAATAATTTTTATCACAATCATTAAAACATACAAGACATTAATTTGGATAAAGCCAACATGAGCACATGCATGCACATGTCTTGTTCCCTTCTTCCACTCAATCCTTATCCTAACCTCATCAGTCCCCATAAAATATGCCCACTAATCTAAGCATGTGCTAAGCTTCATTCAAGAGCATTAGCACATCAAAGATAAGGGTGAAGTCCCATTAGATGGTTATGGAAATCATGTAAGGTTCAAAAGATTAAGATTAACACACACTAATCCATCACATAATCAAATCACCTTCTTCTCCACCCCCCCAATTGGGATGAACTACTCTCTACTTATCTCTATACTTAAGAAAAAATAAAAATGGCGTGAACCAATAAAAGAAATGCAGAAGACAAGATTATAGAAACATCAACATCAAAGAAATTGCATCAAAGGAAAGACATGTATTTAAAGAAAACAAAACTCACTATTGATTGAAATGGAAGGATTACAAAGTATGTTTCTTCTCCTCCAACTACACTAAGCAGCAACAAAATAAAACCAAAAACTATTGGAGAAGCAAGAAGAAGAGGGAGAGGAGGGATTACAATGGTATATATAGACTAATTCATGGTTAGGCTTAATGTGGGAATAATCGGAAGGCTCTAAATCACATCTGATAGTCAAACAATGCTTTGACCCGACAATCCGAACCACAACCTAAATTACAACCAAATTGGAGCATTTTGATCCACCAGTGGCGGATCCAAAATCGCCACTGGCGTATCGAATGGGTCCGATCGGGATGATTTTTTTTGTGGCTTTATTTCTTCAATTGGCACATGGGGTGATGTCCTAGTCTGCTGGCTCGAATCACTTGGAGTTTAATTGGCCAAATACTGATATGATTGAAGTCATATGTCACCATATTTTGCATTTCACAATCAGGACCCTCCGGGTTTGCACTTGGGTCCTTCCTGATTTGCGATCCAGTGATTGTGCATTACAAATAGGTCCAGAACCTTCCAAATCAGTCCATACTTGTTATATTTAGGTCATTTTTGCTCACTTCCTCTTCTTTATTACCTAACTCCTGAAACAATACAAACAACAACTCGAGTAGCACAATATTGGGGTAAAATAAAGGATCTATAGCATGAGTATGATGCATGATATGACACTAATCAAATATTCCCACATTTACCTTTTGCTAGTCCTGAGGAAAACAAAGAAAGACAAAAATGAAGGAAAGGAAAATATACGAAAAACTGAGAAATCCTAACTGACTTTCGTAGGAATCACGGTTGCACTTAGCACGTGCAACAAGCCGTTAAATCTCTTTGTCGCCAAGGAGGAGTGTTGTCTCCTGAGTGTTTTCAGCGGATATACACCCACAACATCCGAACATTGATGCATTATTCAATCTAGCAACACGACTCATTGGACCTATTTTTGTCAATCATTGGACACGGTAATACTACGGGCCGACTCTATATGTGTAAGCAGTCCACACTAGCCTAAAGAATCATTCATGGAAGTTAATTAAGGACTTAAGTGAAATACATGGGCAAGCTTAACATCCTAAGGTGATACAAAGTGTAAAGTCCATTAAGGTTCTTATTGGCATTACCTTTTTTTTCTTTTTGTTCTTCTCTTTGGGTTTTTTCCATTTCTTTTTTTTACTAGTTGGTGTGTGATTCTCTCAGGGTCAGGTTTCATGCATCATTGCCTATGAGGACTTACACTATCACGTACACCTTTCCCCACATCTCCACATAGGGCAATCCCTACCACCCGTGTAACGGGAGTTCGGTCGGTGCATCCCAATCAGATGACTCAAAAGCACCAGGCACAAAGTCCCCTTAAACCTAATTTCCCGAGTGGAGCCGTGCGAGATGCGAGAACACCAACTCACTTATTTCTTATCTACACATGAACCAAAACCCTAAACTTAACGTGTCACAACAGGAGTTAAAAGGTCCTTAACTACAACAAACGTCCTTATACTAACAGACACTAATTATTTGACTCACAAGTTTCAGGGTGGACTTCTTTAAATGTTTGAGTACTAAACCCTATGATTAGTCGCCCCCCCGAGGGAAAATCAGGGTGCATCCTAATGACTAGATAAGTCCTAAAGCACTGTACTAGATATCCTAATGCATCAAGTTCAAGACAATTTTGAGAGCTTTCTTTTTACTTTGCCTCTCAAAGGTTTGGCACATGCCAAACACAAGCAAAACCCACAAAATATTTTCTTTCGCAAACAAATGAAGATTTTTCAAGTAATGTGAAAATTTAATGTACAAGGCAAGCAAAAGAAGACAAGTCACCCAAGGATCATAGCAAGCAGATATATCGATATTAAATGCAGCACACTAACATGATCCTAATAACGCACACAAAAGAAAATGAAACAAAAGGAAAAGACTCAACTATGTACACACATAACCCCCCCCCCCCCCCCCGCCACGCTTACTTCATGCATTGTACTCGTTGAATGTGGGTAGGATACTACATGGATTTAGGAATGAAAAAGAAAAGATCTCACCAACGTGAAGCACAAGGAAAGTTTCAGGGTCATGTTGATGGACATAAACTAAATTTTCCTCAAAACCTGTGAGATACTTAAGAAGGGAGATAAATACGTGAAAGAAATGAGGCTCAAATACACAAGGGTTGGGGGGCACAACAATCAATGCACACTCATTGAGTCTTATTTTTGTATTTTTTTCTTTCTTAATTTGTTTTGAATTTTTAAAAAATATGACTATCTATAAAAATGGGATCCCATCTTCATATGTCAAGGGACATCTAATGGAAACCCGCTATCTCTCGAGCCAAAAATGCACCTATATGGCCTCGTAACATACAAAACAGGAGGATTGTTGAGAGGTTTATGAACCACGAATGGTGGTTCATGCCTCTCAAAAGCAGGGTCTGTGAAAGGAAATGGAAACAAATATGTTTCCATTCCACGACAAAGCATTGTGGTGCACCAGGATCATTTCATCTACACAAGGTGACACCCTGGACTTATTACCCAGATGCCAAAGTCCAGAAATTGAATCACTTGACCACCTGACACCCTTATAAGCATTGTGGTCGTGTGATGCCTCTTGAGAATGAGCAAGATAGGAGGCATGAAGGAGAGGTGAACCTCGGTCTGGTTGTTTGAAATGTAGGGTATCAGGTGGTTGATTCTTAACCCACATGATCTCCTCAACAAATACTTAGTGAAGAGCAGGTAGCCCAAAGGCCGCAAAAATGGTATCTTGTGGCTCAAGAGACACATGATCGAAAAGATGTGGCTCAAAGGCCACGTGATCACAAGATAAGGCACCTTCTTGTGCCAGCCCAGGTGAAACATCTTCACCAGCATCAGAATCTCCATCGAACAACTCTCTGAAATACTCTACTATGCCTTCGACTTCAATCTCATCCGTGCCCCAAATAAGGTTGACCCCAACAGAGTCATCGAGGGCACATGGCTTTTTGCCGATGGTGAAGATGCTGAAATCAGCGCACTGACTACGATATGTCAAGCGCATCAGACCATTGCGACAATTGATCAAGGCATTGGAAGTCGCTAGAAATGTTCGCCCCAAAATAACAGGAATTTGTCCAACTGGGTTTGGCACAGGTTCAGTATCCAAAACCAAGGAATCGACTGGATAAATGAACTCTCCCACTTTGATCAGAACATCTTCCACCACGCCCCTTGGTTTCTTCATAGACCTATCAGCCAATTGTAGAGTGATTTTTGTTTGTTTGAGGTATCCAAGACTGAGGTGGACGTAGACCGAATACGGCAGAAGATTAACAAGTGCATCAAGGTCCAATAAAGTTTGATGTATTGACACATCAACAATCACGCAAGAAGTAGTAGGACAACCAGGGTCCTTGTATTTTACTTGCGTGGGTTGTGCCAAGAACGAACTCACGTTTGCCGCAAGAAAAGCTTTCCTGGGAACATGGGTTTTTCTATTCTTGGCGCACAAGTCCTTGAGAACCTTGTCATAAGGTGGCATTTGCTGAATCTCCTTCAATAGAGGGATGTTCACCTTAACTTGCCGAAAGATCTCAAGCATCTTGTCATGCTGATCTAAAGTTTTTTTAAGGCGCTCAGGGAATGGCGCCTTCGGGGCATAAGGGTCTTTCAAAGGAACCTCATAATTCTGGTCTATAGAAACATGGGTGAGGATCTCATTATCTGATTGCTTTGACACAAGATGAGACAAGGGGACCTCAGGGTTCAGCCCCATTGTCAAAATAAATGTAGAAGGAACCTCAGGATCAAGATCCTTCCTAGAAGAATTTGTTGAAGGAACCTCATGATCTGGTTCCCTCATAGATGCAGGTATCACCACAGGTCTGGTGACACCAAGAGATGGTGATTGCAAGGAAGGCAACACCATTTGGTTGTCCACCTCCTTACGAGACCTCAATATGAATCACAATCACATGATGGGTTGGTTCAGAGGTAGCATGAGGAACTGGTGGCCTTCCTTGAGAATGGATACCCCGGGGATTCACTTCGGGTTGTCTCGGCAACTGACCGTTCTCGCGTTCATGGAACTGATGAGCCAATTGCCTAACTTGCATTTCCAATGCCTTGACCGAATTGATGTTGGCCACAAGCATGAATGCTTAAAGGTTTTTCTAAAGTGGGGTCCATCAGGTCAACCCGCTGGGTAGTGGAGTTTGGTTAGAATAACCCGACGATGAGGCATGAGGAGGTTGGTAATTATGGTGTTGAGACCTTTGAGATGGGGGTTGGGAGGTCGCCGATGGACGTGGAGGGTGATAAGGAGGAGGTTGAGCGTGCGAGCTCTGACCGTGGCCCCCACTAGGCCCCCAAGAGAATTTAGGGTGGTTACGCCATCTCCGGTTGTAGGAGTGACTGTACAGGTCATTACGAGGCCTCTGTTGATACATCGCATTTGCATGCTCAGTATGCCTTGGAGCGTAAGCACATTCCAAGTCATCATGGCTCGTATGTCCACAACTACTAAACCCGGGAGTAGCGACCTTGGCTACAGGAGCTCGGTCCAACTCTAAACTCTCAATCCTATGCATAAGAGCAACCAATTTTGCCTCAGACGCGATAGTTGACTCAACTTGGTAAGATCCAGCTCGACCAGAAGACTTGGTGGCTGGCGGCTCTCTCATGGTATCCCATTCAAAGGTACGTTCAACCGTTAATTCAAAAGCATCCCATGCCTCATCGATGGGTTTCATTTGGAAATCGCCCTAACACATTGACTCCAACAATGTGCGGGTGTTGTAGTTGAGACCCTCATAAACAATCTAGAACAGCTGCCATAACTCAAGTCTATGATGAGGGCACTATTGGAGAAGGTCCTTCAACGTCTCAAAGAAAGCATGAAAGGATTCAGTCTCAGTCTGATACGTTAGAGGTATCTGGTGCCGTATCTATTGAGTTTTCCTTTCAGGGAAAATCTCTTCAGAAAGACGGTAACAAAGTCATCCCAAGACCGAATAGAGCTCGCCGGGAGGCTTACATCTATTTCTTCACGTTACCCTTCAACGCGAAAGAAATCATCCACAACTGGACAGAATCTTCGTCAAGCTGTTAAAGCTTGAACATGGAGCATACCTCCTCAAATTCACGTATAAAAATATACGGATCCTCCTTATTAGCAGTGAAGGTAGGAATCATGCTCACATATTGAGGTTTCATCTCATAGTTGTTCCCACCAGCCGGCGGGAGAACTATGCAAGAAGGTTGTGCGGTCCGAACAAGATGAGTCCGCTCCCACAAAGTCATCGGCCTATCCTTTAGATCTAAAGGTGGTGGTGCACCCAGAGCTCGATCCTGACCGAGATCCTCTTCCTCTAGAGTCGGAGGAGGAGGTCTACGTGGTGGTTGGAGTGGATCTAGGTAATCCATGTATGGAACCCAATCTTTCACATCTCCATGAGACGACTCGGCCTCATGCTCCAATGGAGCACGAGGCGTAGATGGTCGATATCCTAGAACGTCCATCTCAGAAAAATGCACACTCTTAAGCCAAGTGCTCTCACCAGAATGAGCCCAACCTCGCATAAAACGCTCAACTTGACTCTACAACAACACACAATAGAAGGTGTAATCAGAGGAGGAGACTATAACGAAGAATATAGTGGAGGAGAAGACTCAGATGGGAAAGGAAGAATCCTTAGTGCTAGCACGGGTAGTGGGTGAAGGTAGAAGCCTAATCTAGGAAGCACAACTCAAACTACATATGGCTATAAGTTCTTAGGCTAGACGATGCCTAACTTCGAGATCACGAGTCTCCACACGCCTCACCTCCCTACAACGAAGTCCACAATGCCGAGCAAGTGATACCAGATCCAGAGATCCAGTACCTCCTACTATCGATAGGCAGGCGATGCCGATCAGGTTATGACGGTCTCAACTCGATCACTCTCATAGTGCGTCCAAAATCCTAGGGCCAATGTCTACTTGCTTTTAGAATTAAGGATTTCATTAAAAGTGATTTTTGGGGCAAAGGAAGGGTACTGAAATCCCCCACCATATCTTGTGTGGGACAACCCCTCCTTAGTAGAGTTTTGAGTCTTAATCTAGCAATCAACTCTCCAAAATAAACACTCACCGATGCACCTTACTTACTAATGCATGATCTAAACATGCGTGAATTAGAGATCAGGTGCACGTACCTCACGCCCGCAATCGACAATAAGAATGTAAATAAAAGAAAATACAAATGCGTGCAAGGTCTACAAATGATACATGACCTAGATGACAATAGGTCTAGTCTTTTGCTTTGAGTTTTATGGTCCAAGTTATCTTAACAAGGGGTCATGCAAGCCAAATTAATTTTAAGCACTAAAACAGAGCATGCATGGCATCAACAGTGACAGGAAAAAACTTAAAATAGGACAAGAACACTACTGTAAAAACAGAATTCGAAAATAGCTAACCCAATCAGCGACTGGTGGATCTTCTGGGGATTAAAGTCCCCAGAATTTATCAATATCCTTCTAAGCACCAGTAAGTCCTCCTGTTAACTTGTGACCCAATTTCTGTCACCAAAAGAGAGAAAAACAAAGGAAAAACCCACCAAAATGGTGAACTCGACTACAAAACGATGCTCCCCGACAACGATGCCCAAACTTGATTTAATTAGTTAAAATAACCGTAAGTGCATGATCGTGTTGAAGCGGTGGTAAGCAAGGGTCTATCCCCAAGGAGCGTGCACGAGTTGAGTTCACAATACTCGAGAAGGAAAAGTAAGGGAGAGACAAGCGGTTGGAATCAAACTAAAACACGTAGAAAATCAGAAAAAAATAATAAAACTAGACCCCTTGCGGGGTAGAGAAAGAACATGGAATTGAAAATATGTAGTGTAGTGTGTGTTCAAATGTGCTCATCAAAACATGTCATATATGAAATCCATAAAACTCAAATTCAACTTTGCCTCCACATGAAATAAGATAAAACATTATCATTAAAACGTACAAGACAATAATTGAAATGAAGCAAATATGTTGTGCACATGCATAATGAATCATATCCAACTATGTCTCCACATGAAATAAGATTTATCACAATCATTAAAACACACAAGACATTAATTTGGATAAAGCCAACATGAGCACATGCATGCACATGTCTTGTTCCCTTCTTCCACTCCATCCTTATCCTAACCTCATCATTCCCCATAAAATAAGCCCACTAATCTAAGCATGTGCTAAACATCATTCAAGAGCATTAGCACATCAAAGATAAGAGTGAAGTCACATTAGATGGTTATGGAAATCATGTAAGGCTCAAAGGATTAAGATTAACACACACTAATCCATCACATAATCAAATCAACTTCTTATCCACCCCCGATGGGGATGGACTACTCTCTAGTCATCTCTATACTAAAGAAAACATAAAAATGGCATGAACCCATAAAAGAAATGGAGAAGACAAGATTAAAGAAACAACAACATCAAAGAAATTGCATCAAAGTAAAAGACATGTATTTAAAGAACAAAACTCACTATTGATTGAAATGAACGGATTACAAAGTATGCTTCTTCTCCTCCAACTACACTAAGCAGTAGCAAATTACAACCTTAAACTAATGGAGAAGAAAGAAGAAAAGGGAGAGGAGGGATTACAATGGTATATATAGACTAATACATGGTTAGGATTAATCTGGGAATAATTGGACGGCTCTAAATCACATCTGATAGTCCAAGAATGCTCTGACCCGACAACCCGAACCACGACCAAAATTGCAGCCCAATTGGAGAATTTTGATCCGCCAGTGGAGGATCAAATGGGTCCGATCGGGTTGAAATTTTGTTTGTTGCTTTATTTCTTAAATTGGCACATGGGGTGAAGTCCTGGTCTGTTGGGTCTAATCTCTTGGAGTTTAATTGGAAAAATAATGATCTTATTCAAGTCATATGTCACCATATTTTGCATTTCACAATCAGGTCCCTCCGGGTTTGCACTAGGGTCCTTCCTGATTTGCGATCTAGTCTTTGTGCATTATAAATAGGTTCAGAACCTTCCAAATCAGTACATACTTGTTATATTTAGGTCATTTTTGCTCCCTTCCTCTTCTTTATTACCTGACTCTTAAACACTACAAACAACAACTCGAGTAGCACAATATTTGGGTAAAATAAAGGATCTATAGCATGAATATGATGCATGATATGCTACTAATCACCGTTGACTATGTGTCTAAGTTGATAGAGGCTATCCCTACCAAGATAATGACAACAAGGTGGTCACCAAATTTTTAAAGGACATTTTTGCACGATGTTGTACTCCTCGTACCATATTTAGCGACAGGGCTACCCACTTCTGTAGTTGCCCCTTTGAAGCGCTTATGTGGAAGTATTCGATCACCCACAAGCTTGCAATCTCATACCATCCGCAAACTAGTGGGCATGTTGAAGTCTCTAATCTTCAATTAAAATAAATCCTTGAGAAAACGGTTAATCCTTGAGGAAGGATTGGTCGACTAAACTGAACGACGTGTTGTGGGATTTCTACACCGTGTATAAGACCAATTTGGGTATGTCTCCTTATCGGGTAGTGTACGGCAACGCTTGCCCCCTACCCGTCGAGCTCGAGCATCGTGCTTTCTGGCGATCAAGGAGGGGTGCAATGTAAACTCGACATTGTGGAACTGGAAGAGCTACGTAATGATGCGTTCAAAAATACCAAAATCATAAGTCCCGAACCAAGATGTTTCACGATCGCATGATTATGTGAAAGGTGCTTATGGTCGGGTGAAAGGTGTTTCTGTACAATTTCCAACTTCATCTGTTTGCGGGTAATCTCCGTAGTCGGTGGTCTGACCCTTTTATTGTGCAAACTCTATTTCCTCATAGAGTGGTTCAAATCCTGAACCCAAGGAATGGGGACGTGTTCAAAGTTAATGGACAACGCCTCAAACTTTACTTGGAGGGGCACCAACTGATGTCGAGGAGGTCATGATCCTTCATGAACATCCCTCGCATGCAACCATGTGATTGGTTGTGATTTCTTATTTGTAAATACATATAAAAGAACAAAAGAACAAAAACAACTATAAAAATGAAAGAAAAGAAGAAGAAGAAGAGAACAAGAAAAAGAAACAAAAGGGAGGTCCTTCATGCTATTTTACACATTCCCTCTTTAAAAACACTCTTCGCAAACCCTACGCATTTTATAACACCTCAGAAATACTCCATACCCCACAGTAGCCTCAGCAAAGAAATTGGAAGACTTGGAAGCTTGTTCCAACCGCTAATCAGCGGTTTGCCACCGCTGTTCAATGGTTGGTTTAGTGTTTTGTGGTCCCTGTTTTCGCTGGTGAGTCTCTTCTGTTTGACCGTACGTTTCCTGGTGGAGTCATGTCCATTTGACTTTCTTGGTTACGCGCTATAAAAGCTACTCTTCGCGCATCCTGCTCATCTCTGTCGACACATGTTCCCTCGTTAAAGCTCTCAAAGGTAGCTGCAGGTATGGCAAGCCCACATTTCAATCCAGAATTAAATTTTGCGTCCCCGATCCGCGACTTCTAAGAACCCTTCTACGATCGTATCGTAGCCAAAGGGTGGTCTTTTTTGTTGTTTGAGGGTGACGAAACCTTGTATGTGCCACCTGTCGTACAAGAGTTTTACTCTAAACTCGAGTGTTACCACACCTGTCAACTCGAGTTTAGTGTCATCCTTACAGGGGTGAAACACACCTTGACACCCCAATTTATCTCCGACGCGACTGGGATCCCCTTAGTCGATGATGTCGTGCCCAATTGTGACATAAATTATTACCAATCTATGCTTAGGCGCAGGCAACCCATCTCATCGCACGGGGGAATACCCAATGCGAACATCTACTCCAATGTGCACAATGTCGTCAGGTGGGTGTGTAGGAACGTGTTGGCCCAAAAGCGGACCTCCACGTTCTTCACACCTAGTTTACGAATCATGTGTAGTCTTATGGACGGATCACCTCACTGCAGTTTTCGAACGTTGTTCGACGTTGTGGTGAACATGAAGCTTGAAGATATACACTATGTGCCTACTATGGTGACCAAACTTTGTGGAATGCTGGACATCCCTGGTTTGAGCACCTGCTGCGGTGCCAAGCCATCACCTCGAGGTCGCAAAAAATGACCCTGTCATATCGCCATTGCCTTCTGGAGGCATGGGTGCCTGATTACATGGAGGGGGATGTTAGAGCTAGTTCACCGAACTCACATGTGAGCTCGGGAATGCTCTTCAACACCGATATTTCTAAGATGGCAATTGAGCAACAAAACATCATTTTGGCTAAACAAAACCAGAAAGCTATAGGAAGTTGTCGTCTCTCAAGAGATGTACATATTTTTGCACCTCCGACCGCCATCATTAGCCCGGTCCGCCATATCCATGCAATTGAGACATTCTGTCATACATTGAGCACAATGCAAGGATTAGGTGTGGGGGGTGTTTTAGCGTGTGTACATAGCTTTTATGTTTTTGTCGTTTTAAATTTTCACATTTCATTCAAATCTTCATATGTTTGCGAAAGAAAATGTTTTGTGGGTTTTGTGTGTTTAGCATGTGCAAAACCGTTGAGAGGCAAAGTAAAAAAGGAAGCTCCCAGAATTGACTTGAACGTGATGCATTAGGATGTCTAGTACACCGGCTTTAGGTGTTATCTAGTCATAAGGATGCACCCCAGTTTTTCCTCGGGGTAGTGTAATCATAGAGTTTCAGTACACAAATAAACATATAAGTCCACCCAGAACCTAGTGAGTCAAATAATTAGTGTCTGTTAGTATAAGGAAGTTTGTCGTAGTCAGGGGTCCTTAAACTTCTGTTGTGAAACCTTACGTGTAGGGGTTTTGGTTCACGTGTAGATAAGAAATAAGTGAGTAGGGTGTTCTGTCTTCTCGCACAGCTCCTATCACTCAAGAAATTAGGTCCAAGGGGACTTAGTGCCTGGTACTTTCGAGTCACCTGACTTGGGATACACTGACCGAACTCCCGTCACATGGGTGGTAGGGATCGCCCTATGTGGAGATGTTGGGGAAGGTGTATGTGATAGTGTATGTCCTCATAGGCAATGATGCACGAAACCTTACCCCAGGAGAATTAAACACCAACTAGTAAAAAAAAAGAAAAAAAGAGATGGTAATGCAGATAAGAACCCTAATGGAATGATTCATTAGGCTACGTGTGTGGACTAAATACAAACATAGAGTTGGCCCATAGTATTACCTTATCCAATTATCGACAAAAATGAGTCCATCGAGTCGTGTTGCAAGGTTGAATAATGCAACTTTGTTCGGATTTTGTGGGTATATTCGCTGAAAACCCTCAGGACACAACACTCCTCCTCCTAGACGACAAGAGGGTTCAATGGCTTGTTGCACATGCTAAGTGCAACCGTGATTCCTACGAATCTTAGTTATGATTTATCTTCTTTTCCGTTTTGTGTTTTCCTTTTGTAGTTTCTCTTTTCGATGTTTTGCTCGGGATTAGCAAAAACTAGGTGTAGGGGTATTTGATTGACATCATATCATGCATATATTTGTGTCTTATATCCTTTATTTTGAATATAAGCAATGTTATGTAATGCATTTTATGTTTAAGTTTCAGAAATAAATAGGTTTGAGAAGAAGAGACATAAAAAGGACCTGAACGCAAGAAACGACTGATCTGTGAGGCTTATGCGCTTATATGTAAGAGGGAAGGACCCTGATATAAACCAAAAAGACCAATAAGCAAATCAACAAACTCCACACCATCATGAGGACCATTTTGGCAATTATATTTGGGCCTAAACTCCAGAAATCGATTAAGGCCACTACACATGAAGAAATCAGGCCATCAAAGTGTCATCCAAAACCGAGTCGGGTAAGATCAATCCAGATCGCTAATTGGCGGCTCCAGACTGCTGATTGGCGGTTGGATCTGCAGAGGATCTGATACGGTTTGGCCCGGTTGTGTATTATGTTGGATCGTGAGGGTCTCTAATTC
Organism: Triglochin maritima; assembly: GCA_963682175.1. Lineage (NCBI taxonomy): Eukaryota > Viridiplantae > Streptophyta > Magnoliopsida > Alismatales > Juncaginaceae > Triglochin > Triglochin maritima. The sequence goes on from OY821791.1 coordinate 22,064,471, forward strand.
TAATCAGTTTTAGGCTAATTACCTACTTGTTTAATCGATCAAGTATGTGCAGCAGAATTAAAATAAATAAACAAGCAAATAAGAAGAAATAAGCAAACCAGAAAGGAGATTTGGGATTTTACAGAGGTTCGGCAACCCACCTGGGTCCTAGTCCTCTCTTGCAAGCTCCGCTCAGATCACTGAGCTCCGCTTACGACTTCAATAACCACTCCCTGTTCCGGGCAAGGAGAGAACGCATTTACAATCTTCAAACTCGCGAACAACCCACGCCGAGCTTCGCCGCTCCTCTCACAATCTGAGAGGGATACTTCGGGCTCTCACTGAAGTCTGTACTCTTGTCTTTGACAATGAATGAGTGGAACAACACTCTCTACTCTTGAGCACACTTGAGTAAGATATGGAATTGATTACTAAGTGTGGAAGGTTTTGAGCTTTTGAGTGTGTGGAGCATTCTCTCTAATGTTGGGGACAAATAGTAGTGGGAGAGTTCTGTTAAAATGTATTTTACAACTCTATTTATAAGCTCCATGACAATTATAGCTGTCAGGGATGAATTGTGTAAAAGTTGTGTAAGATACAGGAAATAGAAATCTACAGAACCCAATACTGAGGAAGTTCAGTCGACTGGATTGGGCTGAACGGTCGACCGTTTAGGAATTTTGAACTCGATTCGGTCGATCAGTTAAAGAATGGTCGACCGCTGATTGATCATTTTATTTAAACTGCAAGTGCAGGGCCACGTTGAAGCGGTGGCAAATACGGGTCGTCCACTGGGAGGTGTGTCGACTATTGGTTTGTGCGAAGGCGAGTGGTAAAGAAAGGAGAGAGAGGTTGATTACACTAAACTAAACTACAATGCAAAAAGGAAAGGAAGAGAAGCAATAAAACTAAACCCCATAGGGGGTAGAGAAATAATGTGAATATAAAGATGTGTGTGTGTGTGTGTTCAATTAAGCTCCTCACAACATGTAGTGCATGAAATCATAAAACTACATCCAACTTTGCCTCCACATGAATTAAGATAAGACTACATCATTAAAACATACAAGACAATAATTGTAATGAAGCTAAATGAACTCATGTATAAAGACTACAACCTACTATGCCTCCACATGAATTAAGATAAGACTACATCATTAAAACATACAAGACATTAACGAAGGTAAAGGCAACAAGAGTACATACACTACAAATTGTGTTTCCAATATTAATTCCATCCATATCCTAACCTTATCATTCCCCATAAAATAGGTCCACTAATCAAAGCATAAGCTCAGCTTCATTCAAGAGCATTAACATATCAAAGATAAGAGTGAAAACCCATTAGATGGTTATGGAAATCATATAAAGCTCAAGGGATTAAGATAACACACACTTAATACATTACATGATCATATCACATATTTCTCCACCCCCGAAATGGGGATGAAACTACTCACACATATTTAAACTAACTACTCTAACAAAATAAAGCATTTTACTGAAATGAAACTACACTAATCAAGCAAGAAATATTAAAGAAGCATAAAACAAAACAAACAAACAAGCATGCATATGAAAGGAAATGAAACTAAGAGAGAAACAACACAATTAAAGGAAAAACATCTATTATTAACTCACTCAATACAAGCAGCCCTTCCTCCACCAGAGTTTTGCTTCAAGGCTTCACTCTTAGTAGGGAAGATGGCCACCAAAGGGGGAGATATTTACAATGGAAGGTGAAGAGTTCTCTTTATAGGCATGGAAAAAGCTAATCCGGGACAATCCCCCGATGTGGGACTAAACAAATACCAGAAATAGAATAAACACACTCTAATACACACGCGCACCAAAGATTAGCGGATCCGGAGCTAAACAGACCACCAATTCGCAGTCCAAGACCGCCAATTAGCGGTCCAAGACCGCCAATTTGCGGTCTATTAGTTCTGGATCGGGCTCATATTTGTTGTGGGCTTGTGTTGATGTATTTGTTGGTCTTGGATGCATCTACTTCGTTTATTGGAGCTCCGATCCGAATCGAATTGTCAAAATACTCCCCATGATGGTGTGGAGTTTTCTGTTTTGCTCTTAGGTCCTTCGGTGTTACGTTCAGGTCATTCTCCCTTGCATCTCAGTCCACAGGTCTCACAATTAAGTCATTTATCCTGCTTTTGGGTCCTTTCATGGCTCTTCTCTTCAAACCTCTTTATTTCTGAAATTCAAACATAAAACTCCTCACGTAGCATTGCTTAGGCATAAGATAATGGATATAAGATACAAATATAAGCATGAAATGATGTCAATCAAATACCCCCACACCTAAGTTTTTGCTAGTCCCGAGAAAAACAAAGAAAGAGAAAAGCAACGAGAAACAAGAAATCCTAACTCACTTTCGTAGGAATCACGGTTGCACTTAGCATGTGCAACAAGCCGTTAAACCTCCTTGTTGCCAAGGAGGAGGAGTGTTGCCACCTGAGGGTTTTCGCGGATATACCCACAAAATCCGAACAAGATGCGTTATTCAATCTAGACACTCGACTCGTTGGACAAATTTTGTCGATCATTGGACGCGGTAATCCTACGGGCCGACTCTATATCGGTAATCAGTCCACACACCTAATCTAATGAACCATTCGTGCAACTTAAATAAGGAATTAAGTGAAAGACATGGGCAACCTCAACATCCTCAAGTGATACAGTGTGAAGTCCATTAAGGTTCTTATTTGCATTTTTTTTCTTTTCTTTTTATTAGTTTGAGCTTCATTCTCCCAGGGTCAGGTTTTGTGCATCATTGCCCATGAGGACTTACACTATCACATATACCTTTCCCCAAATCTCCACATAGGGCAATCCCTACCACCTGTGTAACGAGAGTTCGGTCGGCGCATCCCAAGTCAGATGACTCGAAAGCACCAAGCACTAAGTCCCCCCAGACCTACTTTCTCGAGTGATAGGAGCCCTGCGAGAAGAGAGAATACCTACTCACTTATTTCTTATCTACACATGAATCAAAACCCCTACACTTAATGTCTCACAACAATATTTAAAGGGTCCTTGACAACAACAAACTTCCTTAAGTTAACAGACACGAATTATTGACTCAATAGGTGCAGGGTGGACTTCTTTAAATGTTTGAACACTGAAACCTTATGATTACTCATCCCCAAGGGGAAACTGGGGTGCATCCTAACGACTCGATAAATCCGAAAGCCACTGTTCTAGATATCCTAATGCATCAAGTGCAAGACAATTTTGGGAGCTTTCTTTTTACTTTGCCTCTCAACGGTTTTGCACATGCTAAACACACACAAAACCCACAAAACATTTTATTTCGCAAACACATGAAGATTTTGAAAGAAATGTGAAAATTTGGAAGCACTAGGCAAGCAAAAGAAGACAAGTCACCCAAGGATCATGGCAAGCAGATATATCGATATTAAATGCTGCACACTAACATGACCCTAATAATGCACACAAAAGAAAATAAAATCCAAATAAAAGACTTGACTATGTACACACGTAAAACACCCCCACACCTACTTCATGTATTGTCCCCAATGAATGCGAGCAAGACACTACATGGATGTATGCATGAAAAAGGAGAGATCTCACCAACATGAAGTACAAAGGGAAGTTCAACGTCATGTTGATGGACACAACCCAAATTCCCCTCAAAACTTGTGAGATACTTAAAAAGGGAGACCAAATACGTGAAAGAAAGGGGGCCCAAATACTCAAGGGTTGGAGCCCACAACAATCGATGCTCACTGAAGGAGTCTTTTATTGTACTTTTTTTTCTAACTATGTACAAAAATGGGATCCCATCTTCATACGTCAAGGGACATCAAATGGGAACCCGCCATCTCTCGAGCCAAAAATGCACATGCATGGGCTCGCGACATACAAATCAGAACTGCTTGACCACTTGATACCCTTAGAAGCGTTGTCGTCGTTTGATGCCTCTTGAGAGTGAGGAAGATAGGAGGCATGAATGAGAGCTGAACCTTTATCAGGTTGAAGGGTATCAGGTGGTTGATTCTTAACCCACATGGGGTCCTCAGCAGATACAGAATGAAGATCATGTGGCCCAGAGGCCATAAAAATGGTATCTTGTGGCTCAAAAGCCACATGATCGAAAGGCTGTGGCTCAAGGGCCACGTGATCAAAAGGATGTGGCTCAAGGGCCACAAGATCAGAAGAATGAGGCTCAAGGGCCACAAGTTCCCTTAAAACATGTGAGATGCTAAGGAAGGGATACAAATACATGAAAGAATTGGGGCCCAAATACTCAAGGGTTGGGGCCCACAACAATCGATGCTCACTGAAGGAGTCTTTTTTTAACTATGTACAACAATAGGCTTCCATCTTCATATGTCAAGGGACATCAAATGGGAACCCACCATCTCTCGAGCCAGAAATGCACATGCATGGGCTCGCAACATACACAACAGAATTGCTCGACCACCTGACACCCTTATAAGCATTGTGGTTGGTTGATGCCTCTTTAGAGTTAGCAAAAGAGGAGGCATGAACGAGAGGTGAACCTCTATCAGGTATAAGGGTATCAGGTGGTTGAATCTTAACCTACATGGGGTCCTCAGCAGATATAGAATGAAGAGCATGTGGCCGAGAGGCCATAAAAATAGTATCTTGTGGCTCAAAAGCCACGTGCTCAAAAGGATGTGGCTCAAGGGCCACGTGGTCAAAAAGAAGTGGCTCAAGGGCCACATGATCAGAAGAATGTGGCTCAAGGGCCACAAGATCAGAAGAATGTGGCTCAAGGGCCACGTGATCAAAACATAAGGCACCTTCTTGTGCCAGCCCATGTGAAACATCTTCACCACCTTCAGGATCTTCATCGAACAATTCTCTGAAGTACTTGAAGGTGCCCTCAACTTCAATCTCATCCAAGCCCTTGATAAGGTTGACCTCAACAGGGTCATTGAAGGCACCTGGCTTCTTGCCAATGGTGAAGATGTTGAAATCAGCGCATTGACTACCATAAGTCAAGCGCATCAGACCATTGTGACAATTGATCAAGGCATTGGAAGTCGCAAGAAATGGTCGCCCCAGAATGACAAGAATTTGTCCAAGTGGGTTTGGCACAGGTTCAGTATCCAAGACAAAGAAGTCGACTGGATAAATGAACTCTCCCACTTTGATCAGCACATCTTCCACCACACCCCTCGGTTTCTTCGTAGACCTATCAACCAATTGAAGAGTGGTTTTTGTTTGTTTGAGGTCTCTAAGACCGAGGTGGACGTAGACAGAATATGGCAGAAGATTAACAGATGCACCAAGGTCCAATAAGGCTCGATGTATGGACACATCACCAATCACACAAGAGATAGTAGGACAGCCAGGGTCCTTGTACTTGACTTGCATGGGTTGTGCCAACAAAGAACTCACGTTAGCCACAAGAAAAGCTTTCTTTAGAACATGAGTTTTTCTCTTCTTGGTGCATAAGTCCTTGAGAACCTTGGCATAAGGTGGCATTTGCTGAATCACCTCCAATAGAGGGATGTTCACCTTAACTTGCCGAAACATCTCAAGCATCTTGTCATGCTGATCAGAGGTTTTCTTTTTAAGTCGCTTAGGGAATCACGCCTTTGGGGCATAAGGGTGCGAAGGAACATCAGAATTTTGGTCCAAAGAAGTATGAGTGGGGACCTCAGAATCTGATTCCTTTGACACAAAAGGAGACAAGGGGACCTCATGGTTCGACCCTATTGTCGAAGGAAATGTAGAAGGAACCTCAGGATCAGGCTCCTTCCTAGAAGTATTGGTTGAGGGAACCTCAGGTTCCCTCAGAGATGTAGGTATCACCGCAGGTCTGGTGACACCAAGAGATGGTGATGACAAGGAAGGCACCCCAATGTGGTTATCCACCTCCTTACCAGACCTCAAAGTATGAATCACATTAATGTGATGGGTCGGTTCAGAGGTAGCATGAGGTACAGGTGGCCTTCCATGAGAATGGGTACCCCGTGGATTCACCTCAGGTTGACTCAGGAACTAACCCTTCTCGCGTTCATGGAATTGATGAGCCAACTGGCTAATTTGCATTTCTAAAGCCTTGACTGTACTTTGCAACGATTGAAGGGTCGGATCACAAGAAGGGTCCTTGGGGTCAACCTGCTGGGGTGGTGGAGTCTGGTTGGAATAACCCGACGATGAGGCAGGAGCAGGTTGGTAATTATGGTGCTGAGACCTTTGATGTGGGGGTGGATAGGTCGCCGATGGGCGTGGAGGTTGATAAGGTGCAGGTTGAGGTTGAGCGTGCGAGCTCTGACCGTGACCCCCACTAGGCCGCCAAGAGAAGTTAGGATGGTTACGCCATCCCGGGTTGTAGGAGTGACTGTACGGGTCGTTACGAGGCCTCTGTTGATACATCGCATTCGCATGCTCAGTATCCCTTGGAGCGTAGGCGCACTCCAAGTCATCATGGCCCGTAAGTCCACACCTACTACACCCGGGAGTAGCAACCTGAGCTACAGGAGCTCGGTCCAACTCCAAACTCTCAATCCTACGCATGAGAGCAGCCAATTTTGCCTCAGACGTGATAGTTGACTCGACATGATATGATCCAGCCCGACCAGAAGACCTGGCGGCTGGTGGTTCACTCCTGGTGTCCCACTCGAAGGTACGTTCAGCCATGGACTCAAACGTGTCCCATTCCTCCTCGATGGGTTTCATTTGGAAGTCACCCAGACACATCGACTCCAACAATGTGTGGGTGTTGTAGTTGATGCCCTCATAAACAATTTGGCACAGCTACCATAGCTCAAGTCCATGATGAGGGCTCTGCTGGAGAAGTTCCTTGAACCTCTCAAAGAAAGCATGAAAAGATTCAGTCTCAGTCTGATACATTTGATGTATCTGGTGCCGTATCTGTTGAGTTTTCCTTTGAGGGAAAAATCTCTTCAGAAATACGGACACAAAGTCATCCCAAGACCGAATGGAGCTAGCCGGGTGGCTGTACATCCATTTCTTCGCGTTATCCTTCAACGCGAAAAAAATCATCCTCAACCGGACTGAATCCTCGTCAAGCTGTTGAAGCTTGAACATGGAGCATACTTCCTCGAATTGGCGTATAAAAATATACGGATCCTCCTTATTGGCAGTAAAGGTTGGAAGCATGCTCACATATTGAGTTTTCAGCTCATAGTTGTTCCCGCGAGTAGGGGGAGAACTATGCAAGAAGGCTGCACGGCCCGAACAGGATGGGTCCGCTCCCACAAAGTCATCGGTCTATCCTGTCGAGCCAAAGGTGGTGGTGTACCAAGAACTCGATCCTGACCGAATATCCCTTCCTCTCGAGTTAGAGGAGGAGGAGGAGGAGGTCTACGTGGTGGTGGAAACGGACCGAGGTAATCGATGTATGGAACCCGATCTCCCTCGCCACCACGAGATGACTCGGCCTCTTGCTCCAAAGGAGCACGAGGCGGAGATGGTCGATCACCAAGACCGTCCATCTCAGAAATATGCACTCTCTCTAGTCGAGCGCTCTCACCAGAACGAGCCCAACCTCGCATAAAAATGCTCGACTCGACTCTAAAATAACACACAACAGAAGGTGTACTAGAGGAGGAGACTACGCGTAGAAAATAGATGAGGAGAGGACTCAGATGAGGAGGGAAGAATCTCTAGATCTAACGTTGGTAGTGGGATCAGGTAGAAGCCCAACTAGCAAGCACGACTCAAACAACTTAAGGCTATGGGTCCTTAGGCTAGATGACGCCTAACTTCGAGGTCACTAGCCTCGACACGCCTCACCTCCCTACAACGAGGACCACAATGCCCAACAAGTGATACCAGATCGGGAGATCCAGTACCTCCTACTATCGACAAGGTAGGCAACGCCGATCAGGTCATGACGGTCTCAACTAGATTACTCTCCTAGTGCGTCCACAATCCTTAGGGCCAATGTCTACTTGCTTTTAGTTAAGGCTTCATTAAGAGTGATTTTTGGGGCTAAGGAAAGGGTGATGAAATCCCCCACCTTATCTTTTATGCGACAGCCCCTCCTTAGTAGCGTTTTGGTCCTAAATCTAGCAATCAATCGCTATAATCAAACGCTCAACTCACTCATGTCCTGATGCAATTCCTACTAACTAATGCATGGGCATACAAGATGCATGAATGAGTGTAGGAAATGCGTACCTCACGCCAGCGCTCAACAACTGAAAATAAAGCTTAAAGAAAAGACAACTATATGCTTATGTCAAGTTCATGATGCGTGACCTAAACAAATAAGAATGTCTAATCTTTTGCTTTGGATTTTAAGGCCAAGTTGATTAATGGGGATTGGTTTAATGATTTGGGAGCAAACTAGAGGTCATAGCATGCAAAATAGGGCTCCCAGATAATAAAAATGAACTAATAAACTACCAGAAGAAAACTAAGAGTGAGAAACCCTCACCAGGCCGCCAATTGGCGGTCTGTTTGGTGCTTCTGTGCCTCCAACTTCGCCAGTGGCCTCCCCTTGAGCTCTAGGACCCATGAAACCAAGCAAAACTACAAACAAAAAATTAAGACCACTCGAATCGTCCAAACCAAGGTCTGGACAGAGCACCTCCCCGGCAATGGCCCCAAAAACTTGATTGATCATTTTATTTAAACCTCAAGTGCACGCCCGCGTTGAAGCGGTGTCAAATACGGGTCGTCCACTGGGGGTGTGTCGACTATTGGTTTGTGCGAAGGCGAGTGGTAAAGAAAGGAGAGAGAGGTTGATTCCACTAAACTACACTACAATGCAAAAAGGAAAGGAAGAGAAGCAATAAAACTAAACCCCATAGGAGGTAGAGAAATAATGTGAATAGAAAGATGTGTGTGTTCAATTAAGCTCCTCACAACATGTAGTGAATGAAATCATAAAACTACATCCAACTTTGCCTCCACATGAATTAAGATAAGACTACATCATTAAAACATACAAGACAATAATTGTAATGAAGCTAAATGAACTCATGTATAAAGACTAGAACCTACTATGCCTTCACATGAATTAAGATAAGACTACATCATTAAAACATACAAGACATTAACGAAGGTAAAGGCAACAATAGTACATACACTACAAACTGTGTTTCCAATATTAATTCCATCCATATCCTAACCTTATCATTCCCCATAAAATAGGTCCACTAATCAAAGCATAAGCTAAGCTTCATTCAAGAGCATTAGCATATCAAAGATAAGAGTGAAAACCCATTAGATGTTATGGAAATCGTATAAAGCTCAAGGGATTAAGATAACACGCACTTAATACACTACATGATCATAACACATATTTCTCCACCCCCCAAATGGGGATGGAACTACTCACACATATTTAAACTAACTACTCTAACAAAATAAAGCCATACATGGACCAGTTTGTGATAGTATTCGTGGACAACATCCTGATTTACTCGCCAAAGATGGAGCAGCATGAAGAGCATCTGAGGGCAGTTCTTGAGTTCTGGTTAGAACAAGTGGCTTTCCTTGGACACGTGGTGTTGAAGGATGGAATTATAGTGGACGCTATGAAGGTTGGGGTAGTCTTGGACTGGAAGGTGCCAACCAACGTGTCAGAGATTAGTGTTGGCTTTTTGGCCTTAATTTATGTTTTGATGATTTAATCAACCTAATCTTAATTACAAATTAATGTACAGTAGCACACATATTGCATAACATATATATTGTATTGTGCTAACTTCTACAGGTGATCAAGACTCAAGGAAGAAAGGAAATCAAGTCAAGACATGTAATAAAGCTCATTTGAAGACATGTAATCTTGATTTATTTTAAGTCTTAGGAACTATGTGTATGATTGAACATTTTAATTAAACGCAAGTACACGGCCGTGTTGAAGCAGGGGCAGATACGGGTCGATCCACAGGGAGGTGTGTCGACTTTAGTTTGTTTGAAGGCGAGTGGGAAAGAAAGGAGTTATGATCTAAACTACACTACAATGTGAAAAGAAATGGGAAATACACAATAAAACTAAACCCTATAGGGGGTAGAGAAAGAATGTGAATCTAAAGATATGTGTATGTGTGTGTGTTCAATTATGCTCATCACAACATGTAGTGCATGAAAATCATAAAACTAAATCCATCTTTGCCTCCACATGAAATAAGATAACACAATATCATTAAAACATACAAGACAAAAATTGAAATGAAGCTAAATGAATTCATGTATAAAGACAAAACCTCACTATGCCTCCACATGAAATAAGATTTAGACAATCATTAAACCATACAAGACATTAACCAAGGTAAAGTTAACAAGAGTACATGCAACTAGAAGTCATGTTTCCTTCATCAATTCCATTCATATCCTCACCTTATTATTCCCCATAAAATAGGACCATTAATCTAACCATATGCTAAGCTTCATTCAAGAGCATTAGAATATCAAAGACAAGAGTGAAATCCCATTAGATGGTTATGGAAATCATGTAAGATTCAAAGGATTAAGATAACACACACCTAACACATCACATAATGATATCACATATTTCTCCACTCCCCAAATGGGGATGGAACTACTCACTAATATTTAAACTACAACCTACATTAACAAAATGAAACATTCTACTGAAAGGAAATTGAACTAAGCAACCAAGAAATATTAAATTTAAAAGGACATAAAACTAAAGAAGCATGAAAGACATATGAAATGAAATTAAACTAAGAAAGAAACAACATAACCAAAGGAAAACATCTATTATTACTCACTCAATTACAGGTAGCCTCTCTCCACCAGGGGTTTTTGCTTCAAGGCTTTTACTCCAAGTACAGAGGATAGCCACCAAGAGAGCGATGAATACAAGGGAGGATGAGGACTTCTATTTATAGCCAAAGAAACGTAATCTGGGACAATCCCCCAATATGGGATTAAGCATATACCAGAAATAGACTAAATACACTCTAATACGCGAGCCAACGAAATCTTAGCGGATCCGGAGCCACTCGGACTGCCAATCAGCGGTCCCAGACCGCCAATTGGTGGTCTACAGGGTTTCGATCGGGCTGTTGTTTCGTGTTGGCTCTTCTGGATGTCTTTGCTTGTGTTTGATGCATCGAAGTTGGTTGTTAGAGCTCCGAACCGAATAGAATTGCCAAAATACTTCCCATGATGGTGTGGAATTTCTTCATTTGCTCATTAGTCCTTTCGTTTTGCATTCGGGTCCCTCTCTCTTGCATCTTAGTCCACAAGTCTTGCAACTTAGTCTTTTTTCTTGCTTTTGAGTCTTTTTGTGCATGTTCTCCTCAAACCTACTTATTCCTGAAACTTAAACATTAAACTCGTTATGTAGCATTGTTTAGGTGAAAGATAATGGATATAAGAAATAAATAAATGCATGATATGATGTCAATCAAATACCCCCACACCTAACTTTTGTTAGTCCCGAGCAAAAACAACGAAAGAGAAAAAGGAAAATGCATACGAAAAACAAGGAAATCCTAACTCACTTTCGTAGGAATCACGATTGCACTTAGCACATGCAACAAGTCGTTAAACCTCCTTGTCGCCAAGGAGGAGGAGTGTTGTCTAGAAACTCGACTCAATGGACTCATTTTTATCGATCAATGGACGCGGTAGTCCTACGGGCCGACTCTATATAGGTATTACTCCACACACTAGGCAAGCAAAATAAGACAAGTCACCCAAGGATCATGGCAAACAGATATATAGATATTAAATACAGCACACTAACATGACCCTAACAATGCACACAAAAGAAAACAAAATCAAAGGAAAACAACTCGACTATGTACACATTGTACTAGATACACACAATGAGATCTACTAGCCCCTAAACTTAGTCTAAAGGGGGCGGGGGTGAATAGACTAATTAAGGATTTTAAAGGAACTATGCCAAATTAAATGATAAGAGAATAAATATTAAAGAGAGAACAACAAACCACAACTCCGGATGTATGGAGGTTTGGATCCAACCACCAGATCCTAGTCCTCTCTTACGAATTACTCTTACTCGAGCAACTTCGCGTCCTCCACTAATCCGATCTCCGTTGCGGGCCGAGATCACGCCTTTACACCACAAGATTTGCGAACACCCTTGCCTAGCTTGGACCACCTTCTCACAATTCGAGAAGGGCTTCACTCCGGAAGCGTTGTACAACTCTTGAAGACTAATACTTCAGAAACTAATCTTGAGCACTTGAAATGAATGATGCAATCAAGGGATGGTGATTTCAAGTGAGAAGATGTGAGCACAAGGGTTTAGAGCAAATTGAGAGTAGTAATGAGATTTTGAGCTTGGAGAAAGATTGGTAGCCTTGTATGAGTGTTCTCAGCTCTATTCATAAGCTTTAAACTAGTTCTAGCCGTTGGGATTAAAATGGGGAAAAGATGTGCAAGAAAACACAATTCAGAAAGTGACAGGACACATTTCTGGAGACGAACGGTCGACCGGATCGTGTACCACGATCGACCGGAATTAAGCAGTGCAAGGTTCGGTCGAGCGAAGACGCTAACGGTCGATCCAATTTGGCTAGAACTTAAGTGATCGGTCGAACGGTTTGGAATACCGGTTCGACCAAAAAAGAACAGTAGGACTGGATCTGGAAAAGACATAAGTATCGGTCGACCGTGAGTAGAGTTTCGGTCGACCGGTTGACAAGTTGGATTTCAGACCGGATTAAAACAAGTGTAATTGGTCGAACAGAATGAGTTGATGGTTCGACCGAAAAAGCCCTAGTAAGAATGGGTCAGGGAAGAATCAAGACGCGGTCGACCGTTAAGGAGCATTCGGTCGACCGGAAGACCAAATCCAAAATATGGTTAGTTGAGAAAATGTGTATACGACAAGTATAACGGTCATATTTAATACAAATATGGAAATACAATCGGTCGAACAGATACGAAGTTTCGGTCGACCGAAGGTCTCACTAACTGGCCACATGTCGACAATTGATAGGCTGAAAGATTTCTATAGGATAAACTAATTTCTTTCACTCGACAAGGTGAGACGGTCGAACAAAACAAGTGTTTCGGTCGACCGATTTCCGACAGTCAAAGAGGATTGAAGAAACGGTCGAACAGAATGTATATTCCGGTCGACCGATTTCAGATAGGCAAACCAGATAGAAGTCACGGTCGAACGGGAAATGAATATGGGTCTGTTTAAATTCGGTCGAACCAAATGGTTCTCCGGGTCGACCGTTTTAGTGCATATTTCCTGTTCTACGATTCTAATGAGTTTAGATGATTTCCTATTGAAGTCTAGGATAGTTGGAATGTAGTGTGATACTTCTATACGTATTCTAAGTGTTATGCAATGCATTGAATCAAAGATTTCAAGTACAAAGTTAAATTTGTAACCTAAATACGTGGAATTTAAACCTAGCTACTCTTCAATCTTCATCTTTAATTCAACTCAAACTTGATTCCTGAAACGTTAGATAATACACATATATGCAAGCAATGATATTTTAATTGATACATGTTTTTATTGATATGTTGATTAATTATCAAAATGGATTAACGATTATTAGCCAAAAACCAACAATCTCCCCCTTTTTGATGATGACAACTTATCAATCTAAATACATGTTTAAATTTAATTTTTATCATTAACAATCAATATCTAAAGCTCCCCCTATCTTATAGGCATGTATTTATTTCTCCCCCTATGGCATAATCAAAAAGTTCTCATGAGACAATATGATAATCGATTTAAGCATAATCATGAGATAGAGTAACGGAAACGAAAATATTAAGCCAAAGAATGGACAACAATAAACCATGAATTCAACTTAGAATCCAAAACAAACATCAAAGACAACTTCGAAAGAAAATAGTACAATAGGTTCAAAGCAAAATTCAACAATAGGCAAATGTTTGAAGCAACAACATCATAACCCGAAGTTCAAAGAAAACGACACACATGCTCCATAAAACCAACACTGAATCACCCAAGCCTCTGATCACACAGCAGCGAAGAGAGAGAATCAAGAGAAGCTTAAATACGTCCGAGCTGAGCAGATGTGGAGGCCTCAAGCGCATCTATATGAGCAGTAGATGATGCCTCAAGCGCATCAAATCGAGCAGAAGTGGAGGCCTTGAAAGCATGAACCTGATCAAATAGTTGCTGAAATCGATGGAGATCAATGAAAGTGGAAGAGGACCACTGCCCTTGAGCCCATGCAGCAGAATCTCCCTCACCCCACCAGGAGCTAGAATCATGAGGGACATGACGAGACATCCACCTCGGATCTTCGGACACCTCTTCTTCTTCTTCTTCTTCTTCTTCTTCTCCTTCTTCGGAATTATCGGCTGATTCCTCAGCAGAGGAATGTGGTGGAGAAGGAGGAGGAATGGACTTCATCTTGGAGAGAGTAGTCTTACAAATGGGAAATTTGTAGACCAGAGAGGGATATGGCCCCACATCGATTTGCCAATGTTCAAACACCACAGTAAGCCACATCGGATAAGGAAGGTAGGGACCACTACGATGAGTCATATGTAAAATCATAAAAGATGACCAATCCACGTAGATTCCTTTGTAGAGACAGTAAATGCACATGAGTGCCATGTTAGAGATCTCATTGCGAAGACCAAATTTTGGAAGAAGGTTATATGAAACGATTTGGGCAAGGATTCGGGGAACGAAATGTAAGAGTGAGGCATTATGTTTATAATGACCGTTCACTAAAGGTGGTGGAATGGCATACAAGTCTGTGACAATCTTTGCAAATTCGGTGTTTGGAAGGGCACCAGATGATACTCAAGATAAATGTGGGTGCCCCCGGATCTAAATGAAGAGCCTCGGCCAATAAGGCGAGGGTAACACTATATTCTTTGCCATTAATTATTGTGGTGAGATAGTGATGATTTGGGACTTTACGAAGACTGTAATAAAATTGTTGGACTAGGAATGGATATTATGGTTTAGATGCAAGTTTTGTGAGTAAGAAAGTTAGCCTGTTTGCATCTAACAGAGGTTTTAACGAAAATGAGGCGAAATCGACTACCTTAACCTTCCGACAAGGTATGACGTTGGCAACCGAGAAGTTTTCGTCCCAAGCTTTTTGAGCGGCATCGTCAATGGGGAAGAAGTGAAGCAAAGGTGGTACCAGAGAAGCCGGAGAACAAGAAGAAGAGGGTTGTGCGTCTTGTTTCTTCTTTGATCGACTCTCGGTAACCCCCTCCGGAGTGGGTCGTTTCTTGGATATAGACATCTTCGAGGACCCATTGCAGATGAGGAGGGTGGAGAAGGAAGATGGTGGACGAAGGGAGTCGAAAGATGGAAGAAAAAGTGGAGGAGGACGGTTGGAGAGGGTTGGCGGTCAACCGGAAGAGGAGGGGCGGCACCTAGGGTTTGAAGAGTAGAAGGGGAAAAGTGAAGAGGAAGGCCTTGTAATTGCCCTAATATGTGCTGCCCGGTCGACCGGTGGGTTAAATGTTTTTTAAAACCCACGACCGTACTGCCACTGGTCAAAATCGGTCAGACGAGAATTGAAAAACAGTCGACTGAGAGCCAAATGTGGAAGACCAATGCACCTACTGGCGCGTTTCGGTTGGACGAGAAATAGATAAATGGTCGACCGAATGTGGAGCTTCAAAAAACCGTGGAAGTACTGTCGCTTCTCGGTCGGACGTAAAAGAGGTCGTCGGTCGACCGAAAGAGGGAGTGAAACAAGGAAAGCTGCTGGGTGATTTTTAGTTCGACAAAAACACACACGGTCGACTGAAACAACTCTACGGTTGTCCGTAAATCAAAAATGGTTTGACCGGACACTTAAGTGAACTTAAGTCAGATCGAGCAGAAGAGCAACGGTCGAATAAAGTAGTAAAAGTGGTCGACCGAAACACACCAGGGAAAACCCAAAACAACACATCAAGCAACCGGTCGACCGAACACAATAATGCAGTCGACCAATGGAGAAATTTTTTAAAACTTAGTCGCAGAAACAGTAATACGGTCGAACGAAACGTCATTTCGGTTTGACCGAAGCAAGTCTGAAAATGCACAATTTTGAAAAACACTAAAAAAATCCACAAAACCTTGGAAAGAAACCTCAACCAAGTACCAAAAGTCGACAAAGAAGTTGGAAATTTCCAAGTTATACGTCATTTAAATTGCACATGCCTAGATTTAGCCTTATATGAAAATTTTGATCAACGTTTAAAGGTTTTGTGAAGATATCCGCAAGTTGATCATTAGTAGGAACAAATATAAGCGTAATGTCTTCCTTTGTTGCATGATCTCTAAGAAAATGATGTCTAACCTCAATGTGTTTAGTTCGAGAATGCAATATGGGATTTTTCGAAGGATTTATTGCACTAGTATTATCACAAAGTATAGGAGTAGTTTGAAACTCAAGTTTCAAATCTTTGAGGGTTTGCCTCATCCACAAGACTTGTGCACATGCACAACTGGCGGCAATGTATTCGGTCTCGGTTGTCGATAATGCAACACTATTTTGTTTCTTACTAAACCAAGAGACAAGCGATTTTCCCAAGAATTGGCAAATGCCACTAGTACTTTTACGATCTAAAATGCAACCGGCATAGTCGGCGTCACTATAGGCAACAAGATCAAAAGCTCTAGTCTTGGGGTAAAACAAACCAAATTCTTGAGATCCTTTGAGATAGCGAAAAATACGTTTTAAAGCATTGAATTGAGATTCTTTAGGACAAGCTTGAAAACGAGCACATAAACACACGGAAAACATAATATCCGGACAACTAGCGGTAAGATAAAGCAAGGATCCGATCATACCTCGATATTTCTTGATATCCGCCTCCTTGCCATTTTCATCTTTGTCTAACTTAGTGCTAGTACTCAAGGGAGTGTTGTGTGGCTTGCTATCTTCAAGACCAAAACGATTTAAGAGTTCTCTTGTGTATGAAGTTCCCATCTTTGGTTATGCTTAATTTGGAGTCTGAGGAAGAAGTCTAGTTCACCAATTAAGCTCATCTCGAACTCCCCCTGCATAGACTTGGAAAATTATTTACAGTCTATAAAAATATTGGCAGTGAAGGTAGGAGGCATGCTCACATATTGAGGTTTTAGTTCATAGTTGTTCCCGCGACCTGTGGGAAGAATTATGCAAGAAGGCTGCGCGGCCCGAACAAGATGGGTCCGCTCCCACAAAATCATCGGCCTATCCTGTCGAGCTAAAGGTGGTGGTGCACCAAGAACTTGATCCTGACCGAATCCCTCTTCCTCTCGAGTCAGAGGAGGAGGTGAGGGATGTCTACGTAGTGGTGGGAGCGGACCGACGTAATCCATGTATGGAACCCGGTTTCCCCGAGAAGACTCGACCTCAAGCTCCAAAGGAGCACGAGGCGGAGATGGCCGATCACCAAGACCGTCCATCTCAAAAAAATGCACTCTCTCAAGTCAAGCACTTTCACCAGAACGAGCCCAACCTCGCATAAAATGCTCGACTCGACTCTAAAAAATACACAACAAAAGGTGCTCAGAGGAGGAGACTACTTGTAGAATATAAATGAGGAGAGGACTGAGATGAGGAGGGAAGAATCCCTAGAGCTAGCGTTGGTAATGGGTGAAGGTAGAAGACTAATCTAGCAAGCACGGCTCAAACAATGTATGACTATGGGTCCTTAGGCTAGACGACGCCTAACTTTGAGATCCCAAGTCTCGACACGCCTTACCTCCCCTACAACGAAGACCACAATGCCCAGCAAGTGATACAAGATCCGGAGATCCAGTACCTCCTACTATCGACAAGGTAGGCAACGCCGATAAGGCCATGACGGTCTCAACTAGATCACTCTCCTAGTGCGTCCAAATTCCTTAGGGCCAATGTCTACTTGCTTTTAGAATTAAGGCTTTCTTAAGAGTGATTTTTAGGGCCAAGGAAAGGGTGATGACATCCCCACCTTATCTTTTATGGGAAAACCCCTCCTTAGTAGTGTTTTGATCCCAAATCTAACAATCAACTCTCCAATCAAACGCTCAACTCACTCTTGTCCCGATACACCTTACTAACTAATCCATGATCTAAACATGCATGAATGAGAGAATTGGGTGCACGTACCTCGCGCCAGCAATCAACAACGAAAATATAAAGCAAAGAAAAGAGAAATGCGTTCAAGGTCTACAAATGATTCATAACCTAGATGGCAATCAATCTACTCTTTTGCTTTGAGTTTTAAGGTCGAAGTTGATTAAAGGGACTTGATTGTTAATCTGGGGCAAACTATAAGTCAGAACATGCCAATTGGCGGTCTGTTTGATCTTTCTCTGCTCCCGGCTTCTCCTGGTAACATCTCCTGATCCTTAGAGCCTCCTGAAACAGAATACAACTACAAACAAAAATAAAAAACCACTCGAATCTTCCAAACCAAAGTCTGGACAAAACATCTCCCTGGCAACGGTGCCACAAACTTGATTGAACATTTTAATTAACTGCAAGTGCACGGCCGCGTTGAAGCGGTGGAAAATACGGGTCGATCCACAGGGAGGTGTGTCAGCTTTAGATTGTTCGAAGGCGAGTGTGAAAGAAAGGAGAGAAAGAAGTTGTGATCTAAACTACACTACAATGTGAAAAGAAATGGGAAATATGCAATAAATCTAAACCCCATAGGGGGTAGAGAAAGAATGTGAATATAAAGATATGTGTATATGTGTGTTCAATTATGCTCATCACAACATGTAGTGCATGAAATTCATAAAACTAAATCCATCTTTGCCTCCTCATGAAATACGATAACACAATATCATTGAAACATACAAGACAATAATAGGAATGAAGCTAAATGAACTTATGTATAAAGACCAAATCTCACTATGCCTCCACATGAATAGGATTTAGACAATCATTAAACCATACAAGACATTAACCAAGGTAAAGGCAACAAGAGTACATGCAACTAAAAGTCATGTTTCCTTCATCAATTCCATCCATATCCCCACCTTATCATTCCCCATAAAATAGGTCCACTAATCTAAGCATATGCAAAGCTACTTTCAAGAGCATTAGCATATCAAAGACAAGAGTGAAACCCATTAGATGGTTATGGAATCATGTAAGGTTCAAAGGATTAAGATAACACACCTAATACATCATATAATCATATCACATATTTCTCCACCCCCCAAATGGGGATGGAATTAGTCACTCATATTTAAATTACGACCTACATTAACAAAATGAAACATTCTACTGAAAGGAAATTAAACTAAGCAAGAAATATTAAAGTTAAAAGGACGTAAAACTAAAGAAGCATGCAAGACATATCAAAGGAAATTAAACTAAGAAAGAAACAACATAAACAAAGGAAAACATCTATTATTACCCACTCAATTATAAGTAGCCTCTCCCCACCAGGGTTTTTTGCTTCAAGGCTTTTACTCCTAGTAGAGAGGATGACCACGAAGAGAGAGATGAATACAAGGGAGGATGAGGAGTTCTATTTATAGCCAAAGAAAAAGGTAATCTGGGACAAACCCCCGGTATGGGACTAAACATATACCAGAAATAGACCAAATACACTCTAATACACGAGCCAACGAAATCTTAGCGGATCTGGAGAAACCCAGACCGCCAATTGGCGGTCTACAAGGTTTGGATCGGGTTGTTCTTTCATGTGGGCTTTTTTGGATGTCTTTGCTTGTGTTTGATGCATCGAAGTCGGTTGCTGGAGCTCCGAACCGAATAGAATTGCCAAAATATTCCCCAAGATGGTGTGGAGTTTCTTCATTTGCTCATTGGTCCTTTGTTTTTGCATTCGGGTCCCACTCTCTTGCATCTTAGTCCATAAGTCTTGCAACTTAGTCATTTTTCTTGCTTTTGAGTCATTTTTGTGCCTCTTCTCCTCAAACCTACTTATTCCTGAAACTTAAACTTTAAACTCGTTACGTAGCATTATTTAGGTGAAAGATAATGGATATAAGACACAAATAAATGCATGATATGATGTCAATCAGTGTTCTTGAGCATACTTTGGCTACAAACTACTCAAACACTCACTAGTTTCCTTATAGAAGTCACACACAAAATTTGACATCAATTCGACTTCAATAGATCACACAAACTAGGATCGGAAAACACTTAAACCAAACCTGGTCTACCAGTGCCAGATCGGTCGACCGGAACGAGTTCTTTGTTCGACCGATTGGGTATGTTAATACTGTTAGCCTAAGTGTTGAACCGGTCGACCGTTTCAAGCCTTTTGTTCAACCGTCTACACGTGTCAAGTGACAGTTAGACTTTCGGTCGACCGATATTTACCTAGCGGTCGACTGATCAAACAATCTTTGGTCGCCCTGAAAACTCTGGAAGTTTCTAGTCGAACGTATCCTAGATCTCGGTCGACCGAAACTCTTTTTTTCCTTGAAACCAGAAGTGCGTGGTAGTTTCCGGTCGAACATACATTTTCCTTAGTTCGACCGTTTAACCTTTTACCAACCAAAACCTCCATAATGGTCGACCAATCCCCAATTTAGTTTGACTGTTAACTTAAGCGAACTTGAGTTATAGCCAGATGTGACCGACCGATCTACCGGTATGCCAGATTCGGTCTACCGATTCTGTCCTAAATTGTGACCTGTACTTCACTATTTTGGGTTTCTTACACAACATACCGTACTTGTCCCAACGATTATAATGCACTTAGAGCTTATAAATATTGCTGCCCAAACCTTGTTTAGACAACTCTCCTACTACAATTTATTGCATACACTAGAGAGAAACTCCCAAGCCTTGAAATCCACATTCCTACACTCTAAGCCTAAATTCCACACCCTTGATCATAGCCATATCATACTCGAAGTGTGCTCAAGTTAGGGAGTGATTGTTCCACTCATTTGTCTGTCAAGAAGCAATGATTTCTGTGAAAGCCCGAAGTGTTCCCTCTCGGGTTGTGAGAGGAAGAAATCAAGCTAGCGAGGGTTGTTCGCGGAGCTTGTGTTGTAAAAGGCTTAATCTCTGCCCAGAACGAGATTGATATTGAAAACGTAGGCGGAGCTCGAGGGAGATCGAGCGGAGCTTGCAAGAGAGGAAGTAGGCGGGAGGCCAAACCTCTATAAAATCTTCTGAGTCCATTGTGTGGTTTGCATATACTTCTTTACTTGCTTGCTTTGTTTTAAATTTCGCTGTGCATCTTTGATTGTTAAGAAAGTAGGTAATTAATCCCAAAAGTGATTAGAAGTAAGCCATACGCGATCCTACATTTGGTATCAGAGCTTTGTGAGCTAAATTGCATACTTAATCATATATTTAGCATGGCATCCACATGTAATCATGTAGAGGGTCTCTACACCACTAGGTCTCCTTTACTTAATGGGTCTAATTATGATTATTGGAAGAATATTATGAAAATTTTCCTAATTTCTAATGACCTTAAGTATTGGATTTTCCTTCAAAATCCCTACACAACCCCAAATGAAGATGATTTAGCCTCCTTGTCTAGTACCAAAATTAAAGAGATTGAGATGAATTCTAAGACAATGAATATTCTTTATTGTGACCTTAATGAGGGAGAATAAATAGGATTAGGGGTTGTGAAAGTGCTTATGATCATGAGGGAGATAGTAAAACTAAGGAAACTCGCATTAGTCTCCTCATGCATAAATATGAGATTTTTTCTATGCAATTTGGTGAAAACATAAGCGAAATGAACACTCGTTTCACCGATATTATTAATTATCTTTGTGTTCTTGGAAGAAAACTTAATGAAGGAGAGATGACTCGAAAATTTCTCCAGTTTCTAATCATTAGATACTTCCCATGCTTGTTTAGGTTCTTAAAAACAAACTTGTTTATGCTCATGCTAATCGACTAGGTTAGCGAGTTGGATGATAGGTCTTGCCACAACCATTAGGTACATCCTATGCATACAAACACAACCTATTGAATGCGTTCCCCACCACTTTTTTTCATGTGTACACACACTCCACCCGTTGGGGGCTTTTCTTCCTGATCCCCATCTTGATTTGTCTTCTTAGTTTAGTTTGTTGCAATTTGTCTCGCTTTCGTCGTCTTTGCTTGTTGCTTGGTAGTTTAGTATAACTTAGTGTAGTTTAATCAACTTCTTCTCCCCTTTATTTTTCACTTGATTTTCAAAGAACTAGAGCCGACACACCTCCCTGTGGATCGACCCATACTTTCCCTATCTTCACCGAAGGTCGTGCACTTGCGGTTAAACTTAATTTCAATCAATGTAGGTGCATGCAAGTTAGTTCACATTGTGATGATTAGGACTATGATTTTCATGACTCTTGGACAGCAGGGTTTATGTTCTGCTTTGTTTGCGTTGATATTGCAATTGTTGTATACCATGTCTTCGTTGCCTATTGCTTGATTTTTGCATGGTACTTTCCTGTTAATTATGCTTGCGAGCATTGAAGGGTGTTCTCTCATGCCCATTGCGTTGGGCTTGAGCTTAACTAGTTCACTATAGATGAGTTTATTACAATTGATAGCTTGCATTTGAATAGTGGTTAATACAATGAATCTGGGCACATATGTTGAGGGCCGATGGGCCTGATAGAAAGACCTCTCTGTAGAGAGGTTGGGCGTAAGATAAGACTAGGATAGGCATGTTTTCATTTGCTACAGGACGGGCATTTCCAACAACACGATGGAATCTTGTAGGTCGCTTGCTGCGAGTTGGAGTGTCAATCTGGAAGATCGTTGCCTGCCCAGCGGTGGGTCACTTGCGGGTGAGTAGTTTCATCCCCCTTTGGGGGTGGAGTTGATATTTATACGTGTCATGAAGAACGGAATGAATGCTATAATTTTATGTGATGAATGTTGGTATGCTTGTTTGAATAAAAGAGAATACTTGATTTTATGGTTTCTGCCATAATCTTTAGGTTCATCCCATGCTTGTATAGGTTGTTAATAAGAAACTAGGGTAGTGATTTGGATGATAGGTCATTCCACAACCATTACGTACTTCCTATGCATAAAAATACAACCTACACTTGTGCCCTATTTGAACACATTACTCCCCACTTTATTTCATGTGTACACACACTCCACCCTTGGGGCTTTTTTTCCTGAATTCCAGCCTCTTTGTTAACTCTTTAGTTTAGTTTCAGTTAATCTTTAGTTGCTCTCTTTGGCATTTGTTAACTACAAGAGGGAAGGACCCGAATGTAAACCAAAATGACCAATAAGCAAACCGAGAAACTCCACACGTTCACGAGGACTATTTTGATGAGGACTATTCTTGTAGGTTTTTGTGTCCCTTTGTATGTATATATTTAAAAAAAATTAATACAAACATACAAGATCGATTTCATATTTTCATTGATTTTACGTACATGTATTTGTTTATTCTCATATCATGCATTCCTATACATATTAAAATAAACAAAGAATAGAGGATCATACCCAAAGGTTCTCTAAAACCTTTCAGAAGATCCGGAGTTCCCTTGCTCATCGAATCGCCCGTCGATTCGCCTCCAAGTGTTCACCAAACTCTAAACATGATTAGAGAGAAAAGAGCTAGCCAATCAATCTCTAATTAGGCTTAGAATCTAGCTAATATCCCCTGTTTAAACCCCTGAGATTTCTATCTCCGAAACTTAAAACTATTAAGAGATTTTCGTGGTGATTAAGAGAGAGTATAATGAGAGAAATAATTTTTTACATTAACATAAACAAGTAGGATGAGGGGTCCTTTATAGGCTCCTAAAACATCCTTATCAAGAACTATTCTGTAGTCACGATCTCTTGCTTATTCTCTCCTAAAATTAATCTTAAATTGCCACATAAGCATCCTAAAAGACGTTTAATTAAATCTGGAATTAATCCAACCTACGATCTAATTATTCTCTTAATAATTCAGGCAAAAATCGTAATGTTCGGTTGACCCAGAATTCTTCTCGGTTAACCGAACCATTCGGTTATAACACATGTTCGGTGGACCGTGTGCTAGACGGTCGACCGAATATGCATGCGAAAAATTCAGACGATCCGCGTCTTGCTCCGGTCGACCGTTGACCCACCAAAATTTCTCCTGGCGAACATTCATCGGACGACCATGTCACCTTCGGTTTACTGAAACTATCCAAAGATATTTTATCTTGGTTGGCCGTTCAAGCTCGATTGACCGAACCCAACTGTCCAGGCACTCCAGACAATTTCGGTCAACCAATTGTGTTTACCTGTTTCCCGTTCGGTTGACCGTTCCGAACACACCTCGGTCGACCGAACCCTAAACGGTTTACCGTGTTTGACCCAGATTTTGCCTTTCTCAAATTTTGGATTTATTTCCAACAAAATTTGATCTTTTGGGGTTTTTAGCAAATTCATATCTTATGTAATATATTATCCTATGCAATTTTAAATTATTACACCCCATAATATACACACCTCATTTGAATTTATTATGACTCTAATTATGTCAATTCTCATGATGTATTGATTTTGTTCATTCACCACATGTGTCCATTTTTCACATGAAACCCGACACATCATATGAACTCAAAATCAAGCTTCTTGTTTTCCAGTTTTGTGGTGTGACCTATAGGAGGATCTAAGCTAAATTGGCAGCGATATCAAACACTTAATATCTCAAACTATAAGCGGTATCTAACTACACATTATATTCACCCAATTAGCATAGATGCCTTTGTTCCACTCGAACCAAAACACGACCCATTTAGTGATGTAAGTTGACCACTTGTGTTTGTTCCTTGCCTCATGATATTAAGAATATATACAAAGTACAAATGTGTCACCTTTGTATTATATTCATTTCTTGACCTCTCTAAGCTAATTATAACTATGTAACATAACTCAAGTTACATTGTGCACATTATAATTTTGCTTTATCAAGGGTCCCACTAATATCATCACTCATTTAAGAGGGGGAATGATAATCGTTTGACTAGCTTTTTTCCAGCACAAGTCATGTTCAACCAACTATTGCCTTTATCACTATACTCATTGATAGCATTTGACAATAATCAAATTAAGCACTTCGTGAGTGAAAAGATATAAGTCTCATATCTTAGGATCCAAGACACAGTAAAACATTAATGACACGTGATTGACATTATTTCATGTATATCTTTGTGTCTTATATCCATTATCTTTCACCAAAACAATGCTATGTAACGAGTTTAAGGTTTAGTTTCAGGAATAAGTAGGTTTGAGAAGGAGAGACTCTAAAAGGACCGAAAACTAGGAAATAGTATTGAGTTGAGAGACTCAAGGACTAATACGCAAGATTGAATGACCTGAATGTAAGATCGAAGGACCAATGAGCAAACAAGAATACATCACACCATCATGGGGAGTATTTTGGAAATTCTATTCGAGTCGGAGCTCCAGCAAGCGAATTAGATGCATCAAAGACACGCAAAGTCATCCAGAAAAGCCCAGAAGAAAATCCAGCATGATCCGAACAATATAGACCACCAATTGGCGGTCGAAGACCACTAATTGGCGGTCTGTTTTGCTCCAGATCTGCTAAGTTTTCTGTGGGGCGTGTATTAGTGTGTATGTAGTCTATTTCTGGTATATGTTTAGTCCCATACCGGGGGATTGTCCTGGATTACCTTTTTCTATGGCTATAAATAGAACTCTCCCTCCTCTCTTGTACCCCATCTCTCTCTTGGTGGCCATCCTCTCTACTAGGAGTTAAAGCCTTGAAGAAAATACCCTAGTGGAGAGAGGCTACTTGTAATTGAGTGAGTAATGTTGTTTCTTTTGGTTATGTTGTTTCTTTCTTAGTTTAATTTCCTTTCTTATGTTTTGCATGCTTCTTTAGTTTGATGTTCTTTTAGTTAAACTTGTTGTTTAGTTTTCTTATAATTAGTTTAAGCATGTTTTCTTTCCTTAGTATAAATATTAGTTTAAATATGTGTGAGTAGTTCCATCCCCTTTGGGGGTGGAGTAGATGTGTGTACATGTTATGAAGATGGTATGAATGCTAGACATTGTTGTTTGTAAGAGATGTTAGTATGTTTGTTTGAATTAATAAGAACTTTTACGTGATGGTTTCTGCCATAATGTTTAGGTACATTCCATGCTTGTTTATGTTCTTAATAACAAACTTGTCATGCTCATATTAATCACATAGGTTAGTGCTTTAAATGTTAGGTCTTGCCATTAGGTACTTCTTATGCATTAACAAACACTAACTACACCTGAGCTTATTGCATGCATTCAACACACCTATTTCATGTGCACATACACACTCCACCCCTTAGGGGTTTTCCATTCCTGATTTCTATCTTCTGTTATACTTACTTAGTTTAGTTCATTTCGTGTTTTGATTTCCTCCTTTCTAGTTTACTAGTTTAGTTTAGTATAGTTTAGTTTAATCAACCCTTTCTCGTCCGACTAACATGTGTTAAGCATGTCGCCAGTGTTCATCCTGAGCCACGATCGAACTCTCCATGAGATTCATAGTTGCATCTAAGGACCCATTGCCTTACATTGTTTGAGTCGCGCTAGCTAGATTTGGCTTATACCTTCACCCATTACCCACTACCAATGCTAGCTCTAGGAATCATCCCTCCTCATCTGAGTCCTCTCCTCATCTATTTTCTATGACTAGTCTCCTCCTCTTAGTACACCTTCTGTTGTGTGTAATTTTAGAGTCGAGTCGAGCATTTTATGCGAGGTTGGGCTCGTTCTGGTGAGAGTGCTCGACTTGAGAGAGTACATTTTTCTGAGATAGACCGTCTTGGTGATCGGCCAACTCCGCCTCATGCTCCTTTGGAGCGTGACGCTGAGTCTTCTCGTGGTGACGGGGGAAACTGGGTTCCATACATGGATTACCTCGGTCCGCTCCCACAACCACGTAGACCTCCTTCTCCTCCTCCTCCTCTGACTCGAGAGGAAGAGGGATTCGGTCAGGTTCGAGTTCTTGGTGCACCACCACCTTCAGCTCGACAGGATAGACTGATGACTTTGTAGGAGTGGACCCATCCTGTTTGGGCGTGCAACCTTCTTGCATAGTTATTCCCCCAACTCGTGGGAACAAGTATAAGATGAAACCTCAATATGTTAGCATGCTTCCTACCTTCACTGCCAATAAGGAGGATCCGTATATTTTTATACGTGAATTTGAGGAAGTATGCTCCATGTTCAAGGTTCAACAGCTTCATAAGGATTTAGTCCGGTTGAGGATGATTTCTTTCGCGTTGAAGGATAACGCAAAGATATGGATGTACAGCCTCCCGGCGAGCTCTATTCGGTCATGGAATGACTTTGTTACCATATTTCTGAAGAGATTTTTCCCTCAAAGGAAAACTCAACAGATACGGCACTAGATACATCCAATGTATCAGACTGAGACCGAATCTTTTCATGCTTTTTTTGAGAGGTTCAATGACCTTCTCCAGCAGTGCCCGTCATCATGGACTTGAGCTATGGCAGTTGTGCCACATTATTTATGAGGGCCTCAACTACAACACCCGCACATTGTTGGAGTCGATGTGTCAGGGTGATTTCCAAATGAAACCCATCAATGAGGCATGAGACACTTTTGAGTTAATGACTGAACATAAATTTGAGTGGGACACCATGAGAGAGCCACCAGCCGCCAGGTCTTCTGGTCGGGCTGGATCATATCAAGTTGAGTCAACTATCGTGTCTGAGGCGAAAATGGTTGTTCTCATGCGTAGGATTGAGTGTTTAAAGTTGGACCGAGCTCCTGTAGATGAGGTTACTACTCCCGGATGTGGTAGGTGTGGACTTACGGGCCATAATGACTGGAATGTGCTTACGCTCCAAGGGATACTGAGCATGCAAATGCGATGTATCAACAGAGGCCCCGTAATGACCCGTACAGTCACACCTACAACCCGAGATGGCGTAACCATCCTAACTTCTCTTGGGGGCCTAGTGGGGATAACGATCAGAGCTCGCACACTCAATCTCAACCTCCACCTTATCAACCTCCACGCCTATCGGCGACCTACCAACCCCCATATCAAAGGCCTCAGCACTATACTTACCAATCTCCTCAGGACTCATCGTCAAGTTATTCTAACCAAACTCCACCACCTCAGCGGGTTGACCCAAAGAACCCTTCTTCTGATCCTACCCTTCAAGGGTTCATGGAGAGCATGCAAAGTACTATGAAGGCTTTGGAACTGCAAGTTAGCCAGTTGGCTAATCAGCTCCATGAACGCAAGAAGGGCCAGTTACCGAGTCAACCCGAGGTGAATCCTCAAGGTACCCATTCTGAAGGAAGGCCACCTGTGCCTTATGCTACCTCTAAACGGACCCATCATATTAATGTGATTCATACTTTGAGGTCTGGTAAGGAGGTGGACAACCACATTGGGGTGCCTTACTTGTCATCACCATCTCTTGGTGTCACAGACCTGCGGTGATACCTGCATCTCTGAGGGAGCCAGATCCTGAGGCTCCCTCCACAAATACTTCCAGGAAGGAGCCTGATCCGGAGGTTCCTTCTACATTTCCTTCGACAATGGGGCCGAACCCTGAGGTCCCTTGTCTCCTCTTGTGTCGAAGGAATCATATTCTGAGGCCCCACTCATGCTTGTTTGGACCAGAATTCTGAGGTTCCTTCGCAAAACCCTTATGCCCTGAAGGTGCCATTCCCTGAGCGCCTTAAATAGAAAACATCGGATCAGCATGACATGAGGCTTGAGATATTTCGGCAAGTTAAGGTGAACATCCCTCTGTTGGAGGTGATTCAGCAAATACCACCTTATGCCAAGGTTCTCAAGGACTTGTGCACCAAGAAGAGAAAAACTCATGTTCCAAAGAACGCTTTTCTTGTGACCAATGTGAGTTCTTTGTTGGCACAACATATGCAAGTCAAAAACAAGGACCCTGGTTGTCCTATGACCGAACGTTTTATATTAAACCGCAAGTGCATGGCCACGTTGAAGCGATGGCAAATACAAGTCGTCCTCAGGGAGGTGAGCAACCTCTCGTTTGCACGAAATCAAGTGGCAAAAATAGGGAAGAGAGTTTGATTATCCTAATCTATGCTACACTACACTACGAAATAACGCATGCATAAGCAAACAACAAACGATTAACTAAAACTTCACTAAGAACAAAATAAGAGTGCTGGAATTCAGAAATGGAAAACCGCTAACGGGTTGAGTGAGTGCACACATTCAAAGAGGTGGGTGTTGAACACATTCTTTAAGCAAAAATAAAGGTAGTGTTATCATGCATAGGAAGTGTCTAAATGTTATGGCAAAACCTATCAATCCATCCACCAACCTAGTTGATTAACATTTACATATACAAGTTGTTTATTTCAAAACCAAAACAAGCATGAGTGGTGTCTAATCATTTTGGCAAAACTCATCAAGTTATAAATTCTATCCTAAACAAACAAGCATACATTAATGTTTTATCAACACATTGTAAATAAAGCATTCATTCCATTCTCTAATGCATGTATGAACATTTACTCCACCCCCCAAAGGGGATGAAACTACTCACTACACATTAGACTAATGACTAAACTAAGCAAGGAAAGCATATTAACTAAGCTACTAAAACTAATGAAATGAAATTAAACAAAGTAAAACAATAAACATGAAACAAACAACATAATAAAGAAACTTTTATTAAAATGACTCACAATTCAAGTAGCATCCTCCTACTTTAGTGTGTGCTTCAAGGCCTCACTTCTAGTAGGAAGAATAGCCACTCAAAATGTGAAGTGATTACAATGGAAGGTGAAGAGTTTTATTTATAGCGATAGAAAAGGCAATCTGGGACAATGTTAGTCCCGATGTGGGACTAACAAAATACCAGACATTAGCGGATTTCGGCCAAAACAAATTAGGATAATCAAACTCTTTTCCCTAAAACTTAACGAACGAAAATACGCGACCCACCAAAATCATAGCGGATTTGGGCCAAAACAGACCGCCAATTAGCGGTCTTGGACCGCCAATTGGCGGTCTCTATGGTTCGGATCAAACTGGATTTTATTCTAGGCTTCTCTGGATGTCTTTGTTGGTCTTTGATGCATCTACTTCACTTGTTGGAGCTCCGAGCCGAATAGAATTGCCAAAATACTCCCCATGATGGTGTGGAGTTTTATGTTTTGCTCTTTGGTCCTTTGGTCTTACGTTAAGGTCCTTCTCCCTTGCATCTTAGTCCCCAGGTCTCACAATTCAGTCATTTTTCCCAGCTTTTGGGTTCTTTTATGCTTCATCTCTTCAAACCTATTTATTTCTGAAATTCAAACATAAAACTCATCACATAGCATTGTTTAGGTGAAAGATAATGGATATAAGATACAAATATAAGCATGAAATGATGTCAATCATCGTACTATGTCGTGTGTGATTGGTGATGTGTTGATACGTCGAGCTTTATTAGACCTCGGTGCATCTGTTAATTTTCTGCCATATTTAGTCTACGTCCACCTCGATCTTGGAGACCTCAAACAAATAAAAAACACTCTTCAATTGGCTAATAGGTCTATGAAGAAACCGAGGGGCGTGGTGGAAGAAGTGCTGATCAAAGTTGGAGAGTTCATTTATCGAGTCGACTTCTTTGTTTTGGATACTGAACCTGTGACAATCCCACTTGGACAAATTCCTATTTTTCTGGGACGACTATTTCTAGCAACTTACAATGCCTTGATCAATTGTCGCAATGGTCTGATGCGCTTGACTTATGGTAGTCAATGCACTGATTTCAACATCTTCACCATCGACAAGAAGTTAGGTGCCTTCGATGACCCTGTTGGGGTCAACATTATCCTGGGCATGGATTAGAGTGAAGTTGAGGGCACCTTCAGGTATTTCATAGAATTGTTCGATGGAGATCCTGAAGGTGGTGAAGATGTTTCACCTGGGCTGGCACAAGAAGGTACTCTGTCTTTTGATCACGTGGCCCTTGAGCTACATTTTTCTGATCTTGTGGCCCTTGAGCCACATCCTTTTGATCACGTGGTCCTTGAGCCACATCCTTTCTATCACGTGGCTTTTGAGCCACATCCTTTCGATCATGTGGCTATTGAGCCACAAGATACCATTTTTATGGCCTCTGGCCACATGCTCTTCATTCTGTATCCCCTGAGGACCCCATGTGGGTTAAAAATCAACCACCTGATACCCTACATTTTAAACAACCATACAGAGGTTCACCACTCATTCATGCCTCCTCTTTTACTAACTCTCAAGAGGCATCGAACGACCACAATGCATATAAGGGTGTCAGGTGGTCAAGCAATTCTGTTTTGTATGTTGCGAGCCCATGCATGTGCATTTCTGGCTCGAGAAATGGCGGGTTCCCATTTGATGTCCCTTGACATATGAAGATGGAAGCCAATTGTTGTACATAGTTAATAAAAGAAAAAAACAAAAAAAAAACAAAAGAAAAGAAAAGAAAAAGAAAAGAAGAAGAAGAAAAAGACTCCTTCAGTGAGCTTCGATTGTTGTAGGCTCCAACCCTTGAGTATTTGAGCCCCATTTCTTTCATGTAATTGTATCCCTTCTTTAGCATCTCACAAGGTTTTAGAATTCAGTTTGTGTCCATCAACATAACCATGAACTTTTTGTTGCGCTTCATATTGGTGAGATATTCCCTTTTTCATGCATAAATCCATGTAGTATCTTGCTCACATTCATTCAAGACAATGCATGAAGTAGGTGTGGGGGTGTTTTACGTGTGTACATAGTCGAGTCTTTTCCTTTGATTTTTGTTTTCTTTTGTGTGCATTGTTAGGGTCATGTTAGTGTGCTGCATTTGATATCGATATATATGCTTGCCATGATCCTTGGGTGACATGTGATATTCATGATTAGCTTGTTGTTGAATGTTTTATTTAAAACCGCAAGTGCATGGCCGCAATGAAGTTGTGGCAAGTACGGGTCGTCCTCAGGGAGGTGAGCAGCCTCTTGTTTATCAGAAATCAAGTGGCCAAAAATGGGGGAGAAAGATTGATTATGCTACTCTACACTAAACTACGCTAAGAAGTATGAAATGCGAACGAAAGAAACAAACAATTAAATGACAACTAAACTAAGAACAAAAGAAGAATGCTGAAATACAGAAATGGGAAAACCCCTAAGGGGTGGAGTGAGTGCACACAAGCAAAGAGGTGGGTGTTGAACACATTCTTTAAGCACAAATAAAGGTGGTGTTATCATGCATAGGAAGTGTCTAAATGTTGTGGCAAAACCTATCAATCTATTCACCAACTTAGTTGATTAACATTTACATATGCAAGATGTTTATTTCAGAACCTAAACAAGCATGAGAGGTGTCTAATCATTTTGGCAAAACTCATCAAGTTCTAAATTCTATCCTAAACAAGCAAGCATACATTCATGTTTTATCAACACATTGGAAATAAAGCATTCAATCCATTCTCATTTGCATGTATGAACATCTACCCCACCCCCCAAAGGGTATGGAACTACTCACTAAACATTACACTAATTATTAAACTAAACAAAGAAAGCATATTAACTAAGCTAATAAAACTTAATGAAATGAGATTAAGCAAAGCAAAACAAGAAACATAAAACAAACAACATAATAAAGAAAACATGTATTAAAATGACTCACATTAAAAGTAGCATCCTCCTACTTTAGTGTGTGCTTCAAGGCCTCACTTCTAGTTGGAAGAATAACCACTTAAAATATGGAGTGATTACAATGAAAGGTGAAGAGTTCTATTTATAGCCATGGAAAAAGGCAAATCGGGACAATGCCCCAATGTAGGACTAAACAGATACCAAACATAGCCTAAACATCCTCTAATACATGTGCTGCAGAAATTGTAGCGGATTTGGGCCAAAATGCACCGCCAATTAGCGGTCTTGGACCGCCAATTGGCGGTCTATATGGTTCAGATCCTGCTCATTTTTGTTGTGGGCTTTTCTTGGTATATTTGCTGGTCTTGGTTGCATTTAATTGGTTTGTTGGAGCTCCGACCCGAATCGAATTGCTAAAATACTCCCCATGATGGTGTGGAGTATTTTGTTTTGCTCTTAGGTCCTTCTGTCTTACGTTCAAGTCCTTCTCCCTTTCATCTCAGTCCCCAGATATCACAATTCAGTCCTTTTTCCCAGCTTTTGGGTCCTTGTATGCTTCATCTCTTCAAACCTATTTATTCCTGAAAACTAGACATAAAACTCGTAACATAGCATTGTTTAGGTGAAAGATAATGGATATAAGATACAAATATGAGCATGAAATGATGTCAATCAAATACCCCCAAACCTAACTTTTGCTAGTCCCGAGCAAAACAAAGAAAGGAAAAAGCATACGAAAAACAAGAAATCCTAACTCACTTTCGTAGGAATCACGGTTGCACTTAGCACGTCCAACAAGCCGTTAAACCTCCTTGTCGCCAAGGAGGAGGAGTGTTGTCTCCTGAGGGTTTTCAGCGGATACACCCACAAAATCCGAACAAGATGCATTAATCAATGTAGCTACACGACTCGTTGGACTCATATTGTCGATCATGGGATGCGGTAATACTACGGGTCGACTCTATATATGTAATCGATCCACACACCTAGCCTAATGAGTTATTCGTGAAAGTTAGTTAAGGACTTAAGTGAAAGACATGGGCAACCTTAACTTTTGAATGTGATACAATGTGTAAAGTCCATTTTTGTTCATATTTGACTTTTTTTTTCTTCTTTTTTTCCTTTTTATTCTTTTTTTCTTTCTTTAGAGCATTTTATTGGTTGGTGTTTGATTCTCCCAGGTTCAGGTTTCGTGCATCATTGCCTATGAGGACTTACACTATCACGTACACCTTCCCCCAAATCTCCACATAGGGCGATCCCTACCACCCGTGTAACGGGAGTTCGGTCGGTGCATCCCAAGTCAGTTGACTCGAAAGCACCAGGCACAAAGGCCCCTCAGACCTACTTTCCCGAGTGATAGGAGCCGTGCGAGAAGAGAGAACACCACTTATTTATTTATCTATATGGGAACCAAAACCCCAACACTTAAGTTTCACAAAAAGAGATTAAGGGCCCTTAACTACAACAAACTTACTTATACTAACAGACACGAATTATTTGACTCACTAGGTTCAGGGTGGATTTCTTTAAATGTTTGAGTACCGAAACCCTATGTTTACACGCCCCCCGAGGGAAAACCGGGGTGCATCCTAACGACTCGATGAGACCTAAAGCCAGTAAACTAGATATCCTAGTGCATCAAGTTCAAGACAATTTTGGGAGCTTTCTTTTTACTTTCCCTCTCAACGGTTTTGCACATGCTAAACACACGCAAAACCCACAAAACATTTTCTTTCACAAACATACGAAGATTTTGAAAGAAATGTGAAGATTTTAAAGCACTCGGCAAGCAAAAGAAGACAAGTCACCCAAGGATCATGGCAAGCAGATATATCAATGTTAAATGCGGGACACTAACATGACCCTAACAATGCACACAAAAGAAAACAAAAAAATCAAAAGAAAAGACTCGACTATGTACACACGTAAAACACCCCCCGCACCTACTTCATGCATTGTCCTCAATGAATGTGAACAAGATACTACATGGATATATGTATGAAAAAGGAAAGATCTCACCAACATGAAGTACATAGGGGCGTTCAGGGTAATGTTGATGGAGACAAACCCAACTTCCCTCAAAACCTGTGAGAAGCTGAAGAAGGGAGATAAATACGTGAAGAAATTGGGCCCAAGTACACAAGGGTTGGGGCCCACAACAATCGATGCTCACTGAAGTAGTCTTTTATTACTCGCTTTTTTCTTTTTCTTTTTTTTTGATTTTTAACATGATATATACAGCAGCAACGATATTCTCATAATCATTTGGTCAAGGAACATCAAATGAGAACATCAAGTCATGAGGACCAGAGACTTGCCGAGATGGACAAACTTCACTGGTACTCTGAGGTGTCATGAGGGGTGAAAGGTCAAAGCTGAAAGGCTCGAACCCCTCATGATATTGGTTGGGTGTGGGCAACAAAGAATGAAGTTGTGTTGCCTCACTAGGGTTTAATTGCTCATCGAAGAAAACCCTCCAACCAATAGGCGGGTGCATCGGAATGAGTTCCTCAAGCTCATTCGATGGATGCAGCAGACCTGCATCACTAAGAATGGGGCTTCTCCCCAAGTTATGCAACAAGGACCTCCCTGTAGGATTTCATGTTTAATTATGCATGTATATTTTTCAAATTTTTATGCATAATAAGGATCAATTACAATTTTCTACGATTTATTTCATGCATGCATTGGTTTGTTTTAATAACTAGTTTCAAAAACTCATTAAAACAAACATGGGCTTCGAAATTCATACCTAGAAGTTCTCTAAAACTTCTTGATGTTCCAAAGACGTTGAGGAAGACGATCGTCGCTTCCTATTGCGCCGGATGCCTCCGAGTGTTCACCGAAACCCTAAACAAGGTTGGAGGAAAAGAGCTAGCCAATCGATCTCCAAACAAGCTTAGAATCTAGCTACAAACCCCCTCCTTAATCTCTGAGATTTCTCCTTCCAAAGACTTAGAAAACTAAGAGAATTTTCGTGGTTTTTTGTGGTGAAATTAGGAGAGAAAAATAATTAGAAAACAACTAACTCAATTAAGGAGAATAAGGACCTATTTATAGGCTCCAATCTTACTCTCAATCATGGCTACTCTTAAGCCACGAATTCTTGACATTTTCTATCACAAACTAATTCCATAATGCATTACATGCATCCACAAAACGTTTGACCAAGTTTGGAGCTAATCCAACCATCGATCAAATTAATCTCTTAATTATCAAAGGCAGAAAATCGATCGTGATTCGGTTTACCGAGTCTCACTCGGTTAACCGAATATGTCACGATCGTTTAACCGAGTACACGACGGATGACCGAATCTTAAGGACAAAAATTCTCCTTAACCGATCGGATGAATTCTCGTCTAAAACCGAGTGCTATTCGGTTAACCGAAAATATCGGAACTTGACATTGTTCGGTCGACCGTTTCTGGTTCGGTACACCGTACCAAAGATCCATGCACTTTGGTCAAGTTCGGTCACTCAACTATGACTATCCGTTCCACGTTCGGTTGACCGATCCATAGATCCTTCGGTCGACCGAACCATAACGGATTACCTAACGTCTACCCGATTTTGCCTTTTTTCAAATTTTGGATTTATTTCCAACAAAATTTGAACTTAAGGAGGTTTTAGCAAATTCACAACTTATGCAATATATTATCCTATGCAACAATAAATTATTGCACCCCATAATACATGCATCTCATATGAATTTATCATGATTCTAATTATGTTTATATATAACATAATTGATTTTACTTGTTCACCACATGTGTCATATTTTCTATAAGAAACTCGACACATCATATGAACCAAAAATCAA
Organism: Triglochin maritima; assembly: GCA_963682175.1. Taxonomy (NCBI): domain Eukaryota; kingdom Viridiplantae; phylum Streptophyta; class Magnoliopsida; order Alismatales; family Juncaginaceae; genus Triglochin; species Triglochin maritima. The sequence continues at coordinate 22,100,719 of OY821791.1, forward strand.
GCTTCTTGTTTCCCGGTTTTTGCGGTGTGACCTATGGGAGGATCTAGACTAAGTTGGCAGTCATATTAAGAGCTTAATATCACAAGCTATAAGCGGTATCTAGCTACACATTATAGCTCCCAATTAGTTAGATGTCTTAATTCCACTCGAACCAAAACCCGATCCATTTAGTGATGGAGTGCACCACCTGTGTCCGTCCCTTGCCTCATGATATTAAGAATACACACAAAGTAGTATTGTGTCATCTTTGTATTAGTATTCATTTCTTGATTTCTTTAAGTTAGTTATAAATATGTGACTTAACTCAAATCACATTGTGCACATTATAACTTTGCTTTATCAAGGGGCCCACTAATATCATCACTCAATTAAGAGGGGCAATGATAATCTTTTGACTAACTATCTTCTCCAACAAAAGTTGTACTTAACCAACCAATGCCTTTACACTACACTTATCGATAGCTCAAGACACTAGTCTAATTAAGCATTCCTTAAGTGAATGGATATAAGTCTCATATCAAAGGACCAAAGACACAGTAAAATATTAATGACACAGAAACACATTTCTATAATATTTTACTTATTAGGTCTATTCAGTATGCAAAAGTAATATTTTCCTCTTTTGCATACACGTGTCGTCACTCACTTGTAGAGCTACAATGATCTATGACCAACACGACAATCTTAACTCGGTAATTAATGTCCCATGTTAATTACCATGATTACGAATATCTTTTGTTTTATATAAACGAATATCTTTTAGAGCTCTACGGTTAAGGACCAAGAGCCTCTTCCTTAACACTTCTAAAAGACGAATAACATAAACAAGGAACAAAATGATTTCTCATTCAATTCATAATAATTGGCATTTAAAAGTAAAACTTTTAGAACACATTCCCTTCAATCTCCCACCTGTTGTTAAAGTTTTCATTGACATACATACTCAATGTATAAAACAATAATAACTAGGGTAAACCCCATTACATATCAATCATCAAGTCAATCTACATGGTTCCTCAATCCCATGGACTCGAAATGCATTTCGCCCTTGGCTTGGGATAAGGGTTTTGTGAATGGATCAGCTGTGTTGCTGTTGGTGTCCACCCATAATAGATTTATTTTGCCTTCGTCGATGAGGTCACGTGTCACGAAGTACTTACGATCCATGTACTTCACTTTGTGGTGTGATCTAGGATCCTTGATTTGCGAGATAGATGCACTATTATCGCAAAACAGCTCAATGGGTCCCTCGCTCGTGGGAACTACTCCAAGCTCTTCAAGGAACTTCTTGATCCACACTCCTTCCTTGCTCGCTTCAGCGACAGCCATTACTTCGGAAGCAGTGGTTGAGTCGGCTATAGCGGTTTGCTTCCAGCTACGTCAACTCACAGCTCCACCATTCAGAAGAAAGATGTATCCTGATTGCGACCTTCTATTGTCTGGATCACTCATGAAACTCGCATCCGAGTACCCTTCGGCTGTCAACTCCCTTTGTCCTCCATAAACAAGAATCGTATCCTTAGTCCGATTAAGGTACTTCAGGATATTCTTGACCGCAGTCCAATGCTCAGGACCTGTGTTGGATTGGTGACGACTTGTCACGCTTAGAGCATACGAGACATCGGGTCTTGTGCAAGTCATCGCGTACATGATTGACCCAATTGCCGAAGCATAAGGGACTCCTTCATGTACTCTAAGTCCTTACGTGATTGCGCACGTTGAGACGTCTTGAGTTGCACACCCATACTCATTGGCACACTGCCCTTTTTGGAGTTGTTCATCTTGAACCTTTCCAAGACCTTGTCAATGTACGCATGTTGACTGAGGCCAATGAGTCTACGAGATCTGTCTCGATATATCTTGATTCCCAAGATGTATTGAGCCTCACCCATATCTTTCATCGAAAATGTAGATTTCAATGAACTTCTCGTTTGCTCAAGCAAAGGAATATGATTGCCCATTAGCAATATTGTAAGCAAATAACGATTCTACAGGTTCAGGAGTACCTTTCTTGGAGAGAACCTGTGGCAGCAGAAGGAAGATCGGAGGTCACCTTACGGAATCCTTCTCACCGGTCGGTCTCCTACTCTCTTGGAGAAGAAGCACATGTCCACAACCCAAGAGTCTACAGATTAGCTTGGTGGATGTGGAGGGACGAATGGGAGAGAGAGGGAGAGGTGGCGGCTAGGGTTTGGTGGGGCTAGGGTTTGCACACAAGAATTAGTCCATCCAATGGGAGGCTCCCCTCCTTATATAGATGGCCCCACCCAAAACCCTAATGCGCAACCAATGAGAGTGCGCCACGTGTCAGTGCTTTGGGCAAACATCATCTTAATCCTTAGATTAATCCAATATCTCCCACTTGCACAATAGCACGTCAACAACACGTCATCTTCTTTTGTGTCCCTGACACATACGTATATATCCCCGATACATACAATCATAAGATGACAATGTGTCACCTCTTCATGTGTCCCTGACACATATGTATACATCCCTGATATATACAACTATTTCTCTCTTCTAAGAATGCATCCACAATACGCAAGTCTCTGATCATGTATCCCTGATACAAGACCATATGTGTCCCCGACATATGTACTCTTCCGATCATACGGACAAATGGGTCGTGCGACCGGTGATACACCTGCAATTTAGGAGTCTCAAACTAGAAACCTTACTAGAAGGCCAGAATGACAACATCCTCACAAAAATAACAATTAAGCAGTCAAATGCACATCACTGTTCCCCAGGTTTACTCAGAAACTCACTTGACATGAACGGTATCTCGATCCCTCGGAGAGAATACCTTCTTGTCCTCAAGGTACTTGCTACTGTATCCAATACAGTTGGGCCCAGCAAATAGTTTTAGTGCATTCGAGTCAAACCTTTCCCTTCGCCCCAGACCACCATTACACTCAGAGTTGACTCCTTTCCCGAAGATGCCTCTTTAGACCGAATCTCTCATGGTCATAGATAACATCCCAAAGTAGCCACGTCAACTCTTTGCTTCATGATGTCGTCGAAGGTCACTAAGGGCAACTAAATGACAATCAAGTCTTGGACTCACACAGTGAGGGAGCAGGGATCCATCCCTTCACTTCCAAATGGTCGCTCAGCACATGTTGTATGACAAACATGCTATGGTGGATCATACTGCACACAACAGTATGTCTGTCTCTCAACACCATACAAGTCTTAGTCCAGTCGCACCCCCTCTGCGCCTGAGCCGAGCTTCATCATTGTCGCCTTAACACCATACAGGTGTTACCTGGCGCCGCATGTGTGCTCGCACTTGGCTTCTATAGGTCACATTAATCGTGGGAACACTCATGTCAATCCTCACCAACATAGAGGATCTCATCTTGATTCCTAATCAAGGCGACTGTCCTATCATGAACTACTCTGGATCTATCATACAAGATCTCTTCATGATCAGTCTCATCTCTGCTTGCTATCAAAAGCGCCAGAGACGAATGCTCGTGTGAGTAAGCATTCTTCAGCCTATTGACAGAATATTATTTTATGCTAGAACAACTATATAAACCAAACAGATATAGTTGAAAGGAAAAATACAATCACTCATAAAAGGAAGTTAGACATGCCAATACATCAAAGTCTGCGTAAGCCTAAGGACTTCACATGACACACAAACGAGTCCTTAGCTATAGCCTTGGTAAGAGGGTCAGCTACCATAAGACTAGTAGACACATGTCTCAACTCAACTTCCTTTCTCGCTATAATGTCCTTCACAAAGTGGAACCTTGTCTATTTTGGCCTTCTCTTCAGGAGTCTCAGGATGCTTTATCAAGGCTTAAGTGCAAACCCTTCTCAACAGGAGTGTCGATTGGTTTGCATTTGTCCATATGGTATTTTTTTTCAAGATGTTGTTAATGTAAGTCTCTTGAGACAATCCCAGAAGTCTCTTGGACCTATTTCTAACTATCTTGACACCAAGGACGTAGCTAGCTTCACCCATGTCCGTCATATCAAACGTGGAGGACAACCACTCTTTAGTCGATTTCAGCAACTCTTTGTTATGACCAGCCATGAGTATGTCATCAACATACAAGGTCAGAATGACAAATTTACCATTGGATCTCTTAACGTACACACAGTGATCTTCCTCAAGCATAGAGAATGCATTCTCTGATATAGCTTGATGGAAGTGAATGTTCCATTGTCTAGACGTTTGTTTTAAGCCATACAAGGACTTAATGAGCTTGCACACTTTGCGTTCTTGTCCTTTGACTTCAAAACCTTGAGGTTGATCCATATAGATCTCCTCCTCAAGTTCTCCATTGAGAAAAGCAGTCTTTACATCCATTTGGTAAAGCTCTAAGTCCATCTGAGCTACAATAGCTAGTAGAAGGCGGATGGAGGCAAACCTAACCACGGGTGAAAAAGTTTCCTCAAAATCCACGCCTTCTCTTTGGGTGTAGCATTTAGCTACCAGTCTAGCCTTGAATCTATCAATAGATCCATCCGCCTTTCTCTTAATCTTGAGGATCCACTTGGCCCCAATGGCCTTTCGGTTCGGCGGTAAGTCGACCAAGTCCCAGACTCGATTAACTTTCATCGACTCCAACTCTTCCTTTATAGCTTCTAACCACTCTTTAGCATTTGGACTTTCCAAAGCCTCTTTCAAGGTCTCCGGTTCTTGCTCATCGATTACTGTCATCCCGGATGATTCATAATCAATTTCTTCTTGAGCTATCATGAGGGTCTCTTCCTCTAAGCGAAACCGCCTACGAGGAATGAGCCCGCGTTTGCTTCGACGCAGATGGATATCTGATGGCTCATCCTCCATGAGAGCTATCAGATCCTCAGCATTGCTGCTCCCACTAGGATCGACTGGTGGAACCTCATGTTCAACTTCCAGATCATGATCCCGTGGAGTGGCAATGTCCTCATCTTGTTGTTCAAAGAAGTCCACTGAGTCTTTGATAGCTCCAGCAAGGGTTGGAAAATCATTTTCCAAGAATGTGGCATCCCTAGACTCCAGTTCCGTCCATTCATTCTCGTCTACCCTGATAAAAACATAACCTTTGGAGAAATCACTGTATTTTACAAAGATACACTTTTTCCCTCTAGGTCCTAGTTTTCCATATCGGTGACTAGTAGAATGAATGTATGCCGCACATCCCCAAGGACGCAGCACACTAAAATCAGGCTTCCGTCCTGTCCATAACTCATATGGAGTTGAGGGAACTGATTTTGTTGGAACTCTATTGAGGATATAGGCAGCAGTCATTAGAGCATCTCCCCAAAACGAAATTGGTAAGCTCGCATGCGCCATCATGGATCTAACCATGTCTAGCAACGTTCTATTCCTTCTCTCGGCAACACCATTTTGCTGAGGAGTATAAGGCATAGTGAGTTGTCTAGATATCCCATTTTCATCACATAACTCCTTGAACATTATGGAGAGATACTCACCACCTCTATCCGTTCTAAGAGTTTTTATCTTATTATCCAACTGATTCTCAACTAAGCTCCTGAATTTCTTAAAACATTCTAGAGCTTCTGACTTGTGAGAAATAAGATAAATATGACCATATCTAGTGAAGTCATCAATGAATGTGATGAAGTAACTTTGTCCATCTGTAGTACGCACATTCAAATGTCCACAAATATCTGAGTGAATTAGTTCTAAAGGAGAAGTAGCCCTAATGGCTTTTCCGAACGGTTTTCTAGTTGCCTTTCTAGCTAGACAAGATTCACATGTCGGCAATTCAAATTTGGAGCATTCTCCTAATACCCCCTCCTTTGCCAACCTGTTAATCCGGTCAACACCAATGTGACCTAGTCTAGCATGCCACATAACTGAATCATTATTCATGGAACTTTGGCTCATAAAGGCACTAGTGTTATGATTGAAATCATAAATTGCGTCCAACACAATAAAACCGTCAGAAAGAAAAGCACGTCCATAATAAATGTTAGAAAGGTATAAACCCATATCATTGTTCTCAAAAACAACTTTAAAACCATTTCTCATCAAGACAACAACAGAAATAATATTTCACCGTATAGCTGGTGCATACAACACGTCGTGAAGTAAAAGGATCCGGCCACTTCGCAAAGCCACTTTGCATGTGCCAACTCCAAGAACTTCAATGCTAGTGTTGTTTGCCATGTTTATTCGCCTCCCACTTAGAACACGACGATATTCCATGAAGGCAGAACGATCCTTTGATACGTGGTCCGTGGCACCTGAATCCACAATCCACAGAGGAGAATGATCAGTGAGCATCACAGAACTAGTCACATTACAATTCGAGGGATTACACACAGTAATTACCTTTTGCTCAGTGCACTCACGAGCAAAATGTCTAGTCTTTCGGTAGTTAAAACAAGTCACATTAGACTTATCTTTCCCACCCCTGGATCCTCGAGGTCGTTTCTTTCCAGCTTTGTTTTCTGTTTTGTTTGCATTTGCACCCTTCTTGCCGTTAAAACCCTGAGCTCTATCTCTTTTGCCGTTAAAACCTGCACTCCTCCGAGGAGCACCAGCTTCAGCAACAAATACTTCAGTTAGAGGGGCTTCCGCAAGCATGCGGTCCTCCTCCAGCTCTAGGTGTTTTGCGGCCTGGTCAAATGTCCTGATGTCATCAGCATGGGTCAGATGGACCTTCATATGCTCCCAACTCTTCGAAGGCAATGATCTGATGAGAGCAGACACTTGCTCCTCATCGGTCTTAGCACGACCGGCAGCACTCAGCTCGATAATCACGTTTGACATTGCGGTAATATGCTGCCTCATTGTGTGACCTTGGCGCATTTTATACCCATCAAACATAAGCCCAAGCTGACAGGCCCTTGTGACGGAAGTCACTCCGTACTGAAACTTCACAGCTTCCCACACGGCCTTTGCAGTTCGAAACTTTTCGAACCACAGTAACAGATCGTCCCTCATTGAACATAGAATTGTGATTCGAGCAATTCGGTCTTTCTTTTTCCATGCATTATAAACATCCATGTTTCTGCGATGTTGCGCAGTATTCCACTCCACGGGGGGAATCATTGATTGGTTTATGTTTTCTAACATGTCATGATCCTCTAAGAGATACTCAATTTTACGATGCCATAGATCGTAATTTCTTTCATTGAGTTTATCTCCTCGAGTCAGATCAGCGACAATGCTTTTGGAAGCTGCCATAAAGAATCTAGGACAATCAAAATACATAGCAATACATGAGTTCTAGCATAAAATATAATGAGCTACAATAATCATAAAGAATAAACTGACTTAATAGCTATAGCATTCAGACCAAAAGAAAACATAAAGCATTCGATCAAATCCTCATGCAATAGTTAATAAAGCCATTTTACTAATCTAGATATTGAGCTCCATCATGATTTAATGACCCAAAAAAGACGTTTTAAATCATGGTAAATCAGCAAATATTTGCCACCGGTTGCAAGGTGGTTTACACAAAACACTTCAACCTTGCAACTCCCACTAGGCATGCGAGTTCCCAAAAAAACGGTTTTCCAAAAAAACAATCAACATCACACAAATATGATTATTACATTACTTCCATATCGAGCTAATGATCCCCATTAGGGATTTAGCCTCGTCGACGGGAACCTGCATGAGTCTTATAGCAATAATATCGCAATAATAAAAAATAAAGGAGCCCCTCGTCTCCTCAGGGCAATAAACAGTCCGCAGTCCATAATTATTACAGTCCATAAATATTACAGTCCATTGCGATAACTATTGCAAACGGAAATAAATGAATGAAATTACGCTCATCTCTCAATAAGGCAGTAAATAAAATCAGGAATCATTCATTCCAAATAGCCACAATCTTTCCATACGTTAGCACAATCCGAGGTATGAAAAAATACCATAAACTGTGCACCTCATTCAAACAATAAGGAAGTAATGCATAAGGAAACAATGCATGAATCGGCACGAAAATAGGCAAAAAAACGTGTTAGGTAATGACAACCAATCTCCACAATAATCATTCTCAAAACAGATTTTTTTTCTTCTTTCCATAATCAATATTATCATGCAATCAATAATAATTATGCTACTTCTAAGGGAAAGAAAAAATTCGAAATTATATGGTGGAGAACAACACATATTTTTTGCATCAAAGGAAAGCATCCAAACATATTTTTAAGGCAATAAAATTCCAGCCCATAAAATCTTTCCAAAAATTTCAGAATTAGCCAATCATTCCATAATCAATATAAGCATGCAATCAACAATAATTATGCTACTTGTAATGGAAAGAAAAATTCGAAATTCTTTGGTGGATGGCATCACATATATGCACATTTGATGAAAAGGAAATATTTCAAATGAAATGCATGCAATCATCCCAAAAGAAATCCGAAATATCTTTAATGAGATTAACATATATGTGCATTCAATCATAAAGGAAATATTTCAAATGAAATGCATGCAATTATTCCAAAAGAAATCCGAAATATCCTTAATGAGATTAACATATATCTGCATTCAATCATAAAGGAAATATTTCAAATGAAATGAATGCTCTCATTCCAAAAAAACGAAATATACAATATGGTAACTCAATATTCATGTATACATGCTCAAAGATTAGAATAATATCTAACCCTAATTCGTAAAAATCAGGAAAAATAGACATATTATTTCATGTATACATGTGCATGATGTAGAAGAATCAACATGGAAAATAACTTCTGATTTTATCTAATACATGCACAAAGAATAAAGGTAACAGCACAGAAAAAACAGAATTCTGGTCACATCTATGTATGTGCAATGATAGGAGAGCAACATATCATATTGGCTCGAAATAAAATCAGCAAAAATCCATCTTAAACCATGCACATATGCACAAGAATGGAGGAGCAAAATCTAACCCTAGATGCATGCTCTAATGAACCATAACATGCGCAACATGTAGAAACTAGTCTAAACCCTAATTGCATGTTAGAAAGAAATCAGCAAACATGCACCACTTATATCTCTAAATGAATGATCATATTATTTCATTTAAAGATAAAAAACCTCTGAGTTTTCATTTCCAGAATATGAAAACGAATTTGAAAGAAAAAAAATCATGAACAATCAACATATATAACACGCGCATCATGTAAATAAGCAATGCTGATTTTCTGTTTTCTTTCTTTCTCCAAAAACATAACCACCGAATATTTTGTTTTTATCTCAAATCAGATTATCATGAAACAAAAATTCGTCAAGCATGGTGAGGATTCGAAGGTAACCGAGATGGCTCTGGTACCAATGTAAGCAAATAACGATTCTACAGGTTCAGGAGTACCTTTCTTGGAGAGAACCTCTGGCAACGGAAGGAAGATCAGAGGTCACCTTACGGAATCCTTCTCACCGGTCTGTCTCCTACTCTCTTGGAGAAGAAGCACGTGTCCACAACCCAAGAGTCTACAGATTAGCTTGGTGGATGTGGAGGGACGAATGGGAGAGAGAGGGAGAGGTGGCGGCTAGGCTTTGGTGGGGCCAGGGTTTGCACACTAGAATTAGTCCATCCAATGGGAGGCTCCCCTCCTTATATAGATGGACCCACCCAAAACCCTAATAGGTAACCAATGAGAGTGCGCCACGTGTCAGTGCTTTGGGCAAACATCATCTTAATCCTTAGATTAATCCAATAAATATGTCATCGACATATAAGATCAGGAATACTACATGGCTCCCCTAACTTTCTTGTATACACAAGGTCTTCCTTGCTTTGAATGAAGTGAAGCTTCTTCACTTCCTTGTCAAAGCGTTTGTTCCAACTCCTTGATGCTTGCTTCAATCCATAAATGGATCTTTGAAGCTTGCATACCTTCTCGCTATTCTTTGGATCTTCAAAACCTTGAGGCTGTACCATGTACACATCCTCCTCCAAGTTCCCATTAAGGAACACCATTTTGACATCCATTTGCCATATTTCATAATCATGAAATGCGGCAATAGCGGGCATGATCCGAATAGACTTGAACATGGCAACCGGTGAAAAAGTTTCATCATAGTCAATTCCTTGAACATGAGTGAAACCCTTCGCTACAAGCCTCACTTTGTAGGTTGTCAAGTTCCCATCCATGTCCATCTTCCTCTTAAAAACCCATTTATTTTGAATGGCCTTTTTCCCTTGAGGAAGGTCAACCAAGTTCCACACTTGATTATCATACATGGATTCTATTTCAGATTCCATGGCCTTAAGCCTTAGTTTGGAGTCTTCCCTTGCCATTGCTTCTTGGAAGGTCAAGGGATCATTGGTATCTAGTACCATGATCTCATGAAGTCCCAAATACATATCGGGTTTCTTTCTTTCCCTTGTCGACCTTCTTAGTTCTTTTGGTTCTTCTCGTGTCTCTCGAACTTCTTCCACAATTTCTTGAGGAGTGGGTTCACGTTCAACTCTTGAACGTACACTTGGTGGGGATGATTGAGATTCTCTCACAATTTCTTGCGAGGGTCTCTCACTCACACTCCCACTAACCAAAGGAATCTCGGTTGGGCCTTCATGATCTTGAATGTCATCATTCATGTCATGATCTTGTAGAGTGTCTTGAGTTTCCTCACGCACAACCCTACTCCCACTACTTTTTACCCTTTCCAGAAATTCCTTTTCCAGAAATGTGGCATCCCTCTCTACAATCACTCGATTGGAGGTGATATGCCAAAAGTAGTATTCTCTTGTCTCACGAGGATAACCAATAAAGAAGCATTTATCCGCTTTTGGTTGAAGTTTGGTCGACATCAATCTCTTGACGTAAGCCTCACAACCCCAAATCTTGAGAAAACTGAGCTTAGGTGTTTTACCACTCCACAACTCATAAGGAGTTTTCTCCACGGACTTGGATGGAACATTATTTAGTGTGTAAGCCGCAGTTTGTAGTGCATAACTCCAAAAGTAAAGAGGTAATTTCGCATGACTCATCATTGACCGAACCATGTCGAGCAATGTCCTATTCCTCCTTTCGGATACCCCATTCCACTGAGGTGTACCGGGAGGGGTGAGTTGAGGTACAATACCAAACTCCTTTAGGTATGAGTCAAATTCGGCACTTAGGTACTCACCTTGACGATCCGTTCGTAGGGACTTGATTTTCTTGTCGAGTTGGTTCTCTACTTCATTCTTGAATTCTTTGAACTTGTCAAAGGATTCACTTTTGTTTCTCATTAGATAAACATAGCCATAACGACTACAATCATCCGTGAACGTAATGAAGTACCTGAAACCATCTCGTGCACTAGTACTCATTGGACCACATACATCAGAATGTATCAAATCCACCAAGCCACTCGCCCTTGGGCCTTTCTTCTTGAAAGGCTTTTTGGTAATTTTTCCCATTAAACATGGTTGGCACGTCTCCAATGATTTAAAATCAAGTAGACCAAGAAGGTTAGCTTCTTGCAATTTCTTGATGCGCTTTTCATTTATGTGACCAAGAGGATAGTGCCACAAGAGAGTATCATTCTCGTGAGTGGTCTTAAGTCTTTTGTTATTGATATTAAAGATTTGTTTATTATTCAATTCAAGCAAATAGAGACCATTCCTTATGAATGCATTTGCATAGAAAACACCATTCTTCGATATAGACAAGCAAGAATTTGAAATATTTATATTTAAATTATCCATATCTAAGCATGATACAGAAATAATGTTCTTGCTAATCGAAGGTACATAATAAACATTCTTTAGACATAAATTTAAACCACTACATAATTGAAGCACCACAGAACCTTGTGCAACCGCAGAAACGTTCGCACCATTTCAGACCTTCAATTCTACCTCGTTCCTTACGAGTTCCTTCCTATCCATGAGTAGCTGAACATTAGAAACTATGTGAGCACAAGATCCGGTATCAATTACCCAATCCTGGACAGAGGTGGCTAAATTTATTTCAATAACAAATATACCTTTGGCCTTTTTGGGGCACCGACGTTCAATCACTCCGTTGTCAAGGTCTTCCTTGTACTTGGGGCAATTTGGCCGGATGTGTCCTTTTTCACCGCAGTGAAAGCACTCCGTATTGGGAGTTGGAGATTTCTGAGATTTCCCCCTCGAGGCACTCTTATGAGCACCTCCTACTCCCTTGCTCTTGATTGGACCACTTTTGGTAGATTTGCCCTTTCCTTTACCAATCTTTTGGCTCCTGCCATGGACGGCAAGGACTTGCTTGTCCCTACCCTTGCCCATGTCAACTTCAGCGGTTTTGAGAGCGTTGTGCAGCTCCTCAAGACTCATCCCTTTTTCACGCACGTAATAGTGCATCACAAAGTCCTTGAAGGACGGGGCTAGAGAGCCAAGAATCATATCTTCAGCAATGTCCTCGGGCATTGGTGAAGAGAGCTTTGCCAACTTCTCAAGGTACCCTTGCATTGTGAGAAAATGCATGGATACCGATGTTCTCTCCGCCATATGGCACCTTGTGAGTGCGATGGTGGTCTTATAGCGCTCCTTTCGGGCACTATCCATGAACATCTTAGATAAAGCCTCCATGGTCTTCTTGGGTTTTGAATCCAAGTATTTTGCTTGGAGCGAGTCACCCATGGATGCTAGCGTAAGACCGTGAACTTGGTTCTCTTGGTCTTTTCACTTGGCTTTAGCCTCTTTCTCTTCATCGGTTAATCTCTCATTCCATTTTGGGATTGGACCTTCCAAAATGTGAGATAGTTTCTCAAACTTTAACACGATGTTGAGTTTGAGTTGCCAACTAATGAAGTTTGAGCCATCATTTGCTAAAGGGTGTTTTTCTATCATGGATCGAACGATAGGTTGGATGTTCGACATTTTTCTACAAAATAAATCATACAGGTTTTAATGCCAATTTTATGTTTTAATACACATGCATACATATTTTGAATATAAATGTAAATGTTGCAAATAAAATTTTGCCCATAAATGCAACAATCCAAGATCCCATCAATTGTAATATAGACTAGCTAAGGGCTATCGAATACATTACAATATCAAGGTAAGAAAACATTTTCTAATCACAACCTTTTTGAATTTTAGTAACATTAGCATTTTCAAACTCTTGTGACTCTTGTCGTTTTAATTATGAAGGAATACGACCTATCCTCGTAAGAAAAACTTTTCCCAAAACCGAGCGAGGGCTCTAGGTAATGTTAAGAAAACTTATTTTCATTTGATACGAGATACGTTTATCCATTGTATTCACAACTAAACATACTTGGGGCTCACTAGGGTGAAACACACCTCATATATTTAATTGTTACACAACAATAGACAACCATTATATCTCCCACTATTCCCAAAGATGGAGGGAGCTATCTCCCGCTAAGGGCGAGCAGAGTATCCCTCGATCAATGGCTGCTAGTGGATGAAATAAGAAGGAAAATTATTCTTAATTTTTGTTGGACAATTTAACATGTGATTCAGAATTTTAGGTTATCATGCATATTATTATTCATACACATCCTAAAATTCAACACATTCATCACATGCATAGCAAGATAAAAACAGAAATTAAACATTCACACAATCCACATCGTGTGAGTTTATATGTTCCCTTCGATACTCGATCCTTGATCCCTGATCTTCGATCCTCGATCGATGCGCTACAGCGGCAACTTCCTCTTGCACCGGAGATGTAGATTTTACAGAAAATAAACATGCTCCTCACATTCGATAAAAATGACTAGTGCAAGCCCTATGTAAAAACCTCTCATATGCAAATGCAACTATGTAAAAGACGGAAAGAGAAAGTTTTGGCTTTTACATACAAATAAGCCCCTGTATAATAATGATTACATACATTCATAGTTGCTGATTTGGAAGATATAAACTCACAATTCCTGCAAAGACGACTCGAGCATCCATGCACGCAATATCGCTATAAACTATGTAATCTAGTTTATCAATCATCTAGAATCCTAAACAATTCTTTGAAAAACATTTTGAAATCCATTAAAACGTTTTTCATCCATCCACATTTTCAAAAACAATTTTGAACCGCTGTCCATCCAATTTCCTAAAAGGAAAGACGAACCGCAGTTTTTCGGTTTTGTTGATTCTCTTACAAAATAATCGTTTATACTTAAAACGAAATTATTGCAAGTTAGACTTATGTCTAAATCATAATTCTAATAATTACATGACATGTTTTAAACCACTTAAAACATTTAAAACGAATTATTACAAAAAATTATTTCAACAAAACATTTATATACCGAAAAACCAGTAAAACGAATTGTTTAAATCCTAGATGGTAAACTAAATTTTTTTACAGCCTTAAATCATAAGAAAATTGAACCCTAAGCTTTGATACCACTGTAGGATTTCATATTTAATTATGCATGTATATTTTTCGAATTTTTATGCATAATAAGGATCAATTACAATTTTCTACGATTTATTTCATGCATGCATTGGTTTGTTTTAATAACTAGTTTCAAAAACTCATTAAAACAAACATGGGCTCCGAAATTCATACCTAGAAGTTCTCTAAAACTTCTTGATGTTCTAGAGACGTTGAGGAAGATGATCATCGCTTCCCGTTGCGCCGGATGCCTCCGAGTGTTCACCGAAACCCTAAACAAGGTTGGAGAGAAAGAAGCTAGCCAATCGATCTCCAAACAAGCTTAAAATCTAGCTACAAACCCCTTCCTTAATCTCTGAGATTTCTCCTTCCAAAGACTTAGAATTCTTAAGCCACGAATTCTTGACATTTTCTCTCACAAACTAATTCCATAATGCATTACATGCATCCACAAAACGTTTGACTAAGTTTGGAGCTAATCCAACCATCGATCAAATTAATCTCTTAATTATCAAAGGCAGAAAATCGATCGTGATTCGGTTTACCGAGTCTCACTCGGTTAACCGAATATGTCACGATCGTTTAACCGAGTACACGACGGATGACCGAATCTTAAGGAGAAAAATTGTCCTTAACCGATCGGACGAATTCTCGTCTAAAACCGAGTGCTATTCGGTTAACCAAAAATATTGGAACTTGACATTGTTCGGTCGACCGTTTCTAGTTCGGTACACCGTACCAAAGATCCAGGCACTTTGGTCAAGTTCGGTCACTCAACTATGACTATCCTTTCCACGTTCGGTTGACCGATCCATAAATCCTTCGGTCGACCGAACCATAACGGATTACCGAACGTCTACTCGATTTTGCCTTTTTTCAAAATTTGAACTTAAGGGGGTTTTAGCAAATTCACAACTTATGCAATATATTATCCTATGCAACAATAAATTATTGCACCCCATAATACATGCATCTCATATGAATTTATCATGATTCTAATTATTTTTATATATAACATAATTGATTTTACTTGTTCACCACATGTGTCATATTTTCTATAAGAAACCCGACACATCATATGAACCAAAAATCAAGCTTCTTGTTTCCCGGTTTTTGCGGTGTGACCTGTGGGAGGATCTAGACTAAGTTGGCAGTGATATTAAGAGCTTAATATCACAAGCTATAAGCGGTATCTAGCTACACATTATAGCTCCCAATTAGTTAGATGTCTTAATTCCACTCGAACCAAAACCCGATCCATTTAGTGATGGAGTGCACCACTTGTGTCCGTCCCTTGCCTCATGATATTAAGAATACACACAAAGTAGTATTGTGTCATCTTTGTATTAGTATTCATTTCTTGATCTCTTTAAGCTAGTTATAAATATGTGACTTAACTCAAATCACATTGTGCACATTATAACTTTGCTTTATCAAGGGGCCCACTAATATCATCACTCAATTAAGAGGGGCAATGATAATCTTTTGACTAACTATCTTCTCCAATAAAAGTTGTACTTAACCAACCAATGCCTTTACACTACACTTATCGATAGCTCAAGACACTAGTCTAATTAAGCATTCCTTAAGTGAATGGATATAAGTCTCATATCAAAGGACCAAAGACATAGTAAAATATTAATGACAAAGAAACATATTTCTATAATATTTTACTTATTAGGTCTATTCAGTATACAAAAGTAATATTTTCCTCTTTTGCATACCCGTGTCGTCACTCACTTGTAGAGCTACAATGATCTATGACCAACACGACAATCTTAACTCGGTAATTAATGTCCCATGTTAATTACCATGATTGCGAATATCTTTTGTTTTATGGAAACCAATATCTTTTAGAGCTCTACGGTTAAGACCAAGAGACTCTTCCTTAACACTTCTAAAAGACGAATAACAAAAAGAAGGAACAAAATGATTTCTCATTCAATTCATAATAATTGGCATTTAAAAGTAAAACTTTTAGAACACATTCCCTTCACTCCCACCATCATTTAGATCATCAAACAAAAGCTCGGTCACAGGTGGGTCCTTATTGGAGTCAATATGAAGCTCAAATGGCTCAATGGCCATGGGACATGAGGTAGGGACACCTTCTGGTATAGGCATATGATGAGGTGTCTCACTCTCACTAGTACTCTCAACTGAATCATGCAATGAACACTCCTTTTGGACATTTATGTTTGATGCCAGCTCACTCTGTTGCATTGCAAAGACAGGCAATGAGTTTTCGCTGGCCCCACAAACATTCTCAATGGCTTGCATTGGGGTTAGGTGTGTTCGTTGATTTTGTGGTGCTTTCTCCAATTGGCGGATGAGATTTAGATTTAAAGGTTCATCCATGGGTTCCTGTTGCCTACCAGAGTTGAACACATGAAACTCGGCACTCATGTTACCGAATGAGAGCTTCATGAGACCATTTCTACAATTAATCAAGGCATTGGAGGTGGCCAGAAATGGTCTACCCAAAATCAAATGTATTTGAGAGTGGGTGTTCGCAACAGGATTGGTATCGAGGACAACAAAATAGACTGGAAATATAAAATCTCCAACTTTGATAAGCACGTCCTCGATAATCCCCATGGGAATACGAATGGATCTATCCGCCAATTGGAGGGTGATCTTAGTTGGTTTCAATTCTCCCAAGTTCAACTGTTGATAAACAGAGAATGGGAGGAGGTTGACCGCTGATCCTAAATCAAGCAAAACATTGTTCATTCTAGTGTCCCCTATCGTACACTGAATAGTAGGACACCCAGGGTCCTTGTATTTTGTGTAGGTGGGATTGGACAAAAGTGAGCTGATATTTGCAACCATGAATGCTTTCTTAGGAACATTGGTCTTCCTCTTGGTTGTGCAGAGATCCTTCAACACTTTGGCATATTGAGGTATTTGTTGGATGACATCCAACAAGGGGATGTTAACCTTTACTTGCTTAAACACCTCTAATATCTTGTCCATGTTGTCACTCTGCTTTTTGGTTAACCAACTTGGATAGGGAGCTTTTGGCAGGTAGGTTTTCTGCGGTGCCTGAGAAGAAAGCTTTGGTGTATTACCCTCACCCTCAGCCTCTTCTTCACCACCATTCCCACTGAGGGGCTGCATAGATGGTGATTCTTGTGGCAAGGAAATGTGATTGTCAACCTGTTTTCCATTCCTTAAGGTCACAATGGAATTAACATGGTGAATAGGTTCCTCCACATGGTTCACTTGCCTCCCCCGACGTACCACATTCTCATTTTGCATGTGTTTTTGTTGGTACATACGGGGGTTAGCCTCAGGCTGGCTAGGAAAAGACCCTCTCTCTCTTTCATGTACAGACTGAGCCAATTGGCCCATCTGAAGCTCTAGAGATTTGATGGTCTGCTGATTTGAAGTGAGAACTTGACTCGTGGTTGACAAAAAAAATTCATTGAGTTTTCAAGTCCACGAGTAAAGGTCTCAAGCGAATTGAACCGGGCTTCCATATTATTGGAATTTGGGAAACCCGATTGATTGTTGGTTTGCGCTTGGGGTGGCTGATAGGAATGTGCATGCATGGGAGGTTGGTGTGATTGGTAATGTGGTCTAGAGGAGTTTGAAGGACCACCCGGGGCATTGGTTTAGTTCCATGAAAAATTGGGGTTGTTCCTCCATCCAAGATTATAAGATGATGAGTATGGGTCATTCCTGGCTCTATCATAGATGGCGTTGACACGCTCCATCTCAGGAGGAATGGACTCACACTCGCTTTCTACATGACCTATCCTACCACATGAATGACACGGAACTGGACCAGATGTGGACATGTGAGGTGCAGCTTGTTGGTTTTGGAGCTCAATCGAATCCATACGGCGGATTAAGGCCGCCATGCGCGCCTCGGTGGCCGTAGTGGTATCGACAATAAATGCGGCACCCGATCTAGTCGAGTTTGCATTCGCGATCCTTGCTCCTATGCTAGATGATGCAGGTGGTTCCCTCACACTCTCCCATTGCATGGTTTTCTCAGCGAGGTCTTCTAGGAAGGCCCATGCCTCCCTTTCATCCTTTCCCAAGAACTCTCCTTGACACATGGACTCAAGGAGCGTTCGGGACGGGATGTGAAGACCCTCGTAAACAATCTGAGACAGACTCCACAACTCAATGCCATGGTGAGGGCATGAGGATAGTAGCTCCTTGAACCTCTCTATATATGCATGAAATGTCTCGGTCTCAAGTTGATAGAACGAATTGATTTCGTTCCCCTATTTTTGAGTCCGATGATTTGGGAAGTACTTCTTGAGGAATGCAGATTGAAACTCATCCCAAGTCCTAAAGGAATTCTCCTGGGTGCTGTACAACCACTTCTTGGCATCATCCTTCAGCACAAAGGGGACAAGCCTAAGATGGATGGAGTCTGTGCTAAGTTGTTGCAGCTTGGACATAGCACAGACCTCCTCAAATTCCCTGAGAAAGATATAGGGGTCACCTTTCCCAGTGATGTGAGGGAGCATGGAAATAAACTGAGGCTTAACCTCAAAATGGTTCACATTTGCCTCTGGCAATACGATGCATGATGGTAGAGCAGTATGTCTCGGGTAGCATCGATCACGTAGAGGTATGAGAGCCACAACAGGAACCACAGGTGGAACAGGTTGGTCCAGCAACTGCTCCTCCTCACAGAAATGAGCAGCCATTGAACCCGGACTGAGTGCAACACGAGAAGAGGAAGGCGTCGAGAAGTCAACTACCGAAGCCGGGTTGACAACGCGCCTCGTCAAACGACCACTCTCGTCTCGTGTCCACGAAAGCATGCACAAAGGTGCACACACACAAACCAAAACTTTTTTTTACAAAAAATGTGCGTAGAGGAGCAGACGGGGGAACACAGGAGAGAAAGAATGACTCAGGAGAGAAGGGA
Source organism: Triglochin maritima (assembly GCA_963682175.1). Classification (NCBI taxonomy): domain Eukaryota; kingdom Viridiplantae; phylum Streptophyta; class Magnoliopsida; order Alismatales; family Juncaginaceae; genus Triglochin; species Triglochin maritima. Next base: position 22,119,875 of record OY821791.1, read on the forward strand.
AGAAGTCCTTATGCTACGGCGGATGGGTACAAGTAGAAGCACACAAGGAAACAAGGCTCAAGCAATCCTAATGTCGCTATAGGTCCTTACAGCTAGACGACACCTAACTGCGAGGTCACACGGCCTCAACATGCCTCACCTCCCTACGATGAGGACCACAAAGCCCAGCAAGTGAGTCAAGATCCGTAAATCTCGTCTCTCCTACTATCGACAAAGTGGGCAACGCCGATCAGGTCATGACGGTCGGGACCGGATAACTCTCCAAATGCGTCCGAATTCCTTAAGGCCAATGTCTACTTGATTTTAAAATTATGCTCTTGATTAGTGTGGTTTTTGGGGCGAAGAAAAGGGTGATGAAATCCCCCACCTTATCTTTTATGGGACAACCCCTCCTTAGTAGCGTTTTGGAGTCCTAATCTAGCAATCAACTCTCCAAACAAACGCTCAACTCACACTTGTTTCAATGCACTTCCTACTAACTAATACATGTTCATACGAAATGCATGAATGAGAGTAGAAGGAGCGTACCTCACGCCATCTCTCAGCAACAGAAAATAAAGCTAAGATAAAAGACAATCTAAATGCCTAAGTCACATACATGATGCATGACCTAAACAACAAGAATGCCTAATCTTTTGCTTTGAGTTTTAGGGTCCAAGTTGCTTAAAGGAGGTTTGATTATTGATATGGGGACAAACTATAAGTCAAAACATGCCAAATCGAGTCCCAGATCACTATATCAGATAAAGAAATACTCCACAGAAATTTAGAGGTGAACTGAAACAACCAGACCGCTACTTGGCGGTTGTGGACCGCTGATTGACGGTCTCCTTGTCAATGTGAGTCTCCTGAAACAAAGAAAACTACAAGAAAAAAAATTAAATCCACTCGAATCATCCAAACAAGAGTCTGGACTGGCACCTCCCCGGCAACGGCGCCAAAAACTTGTTGAATGTTTTATTTAAAACCGCAAGTGCACGGCCGCGATAAAGCGGTGGAAAGTACGGGTCGTCCTCAGGGAGGTGAGCAGCCTCTTGTTTATCAGAAATCAAGTGGCAAAAAATGGGGGAGAAAGATTGATTATGCTACTCTACACTAAACTACGCTAAGAAGTATGAAATGCGAAGGAAAGAAACAAACAATGAAATGACAACTAAGCTAAGAACAAAAGAAGAATGCTGAAATACAGAAATGGGAAAACCCCTAAGGGGTGGAGTGAGTGCACACAAGCAAAGAGGTGGGTGTTGAACACATTCTTTAAGCACAAATAAAGGTGGTGTTATCATGCATAGAAAGTGTCTAAATGTTGTGGGAAAACCTATCAATCTATTCACCAAGTTAGTTGATTAACATTTACATATGCAAGATGTTTATTTCAGAACCTAAACAAGCATGAGAGGTGTCTAATCATTTTGGCAAAACTCATCAAGTTATAAATTCTATCCTAAACAAGCAAGCACACATTCATGTTTTATCAAAACATTGGAAATAAAGCATTCAATCCATTCTCATTTGCATGTATGAACATCTACTCCACCCCCCAAAGGGGATGGAACTACTCACTAAACATTACACTAATTATTAAACTAAACAAAGAAAGCATATTAACTAAGCTAATAAAACTTAATGAAATGAGATTAAGCAAAGCAAAAACAAGAAACATAAAACAAACAACATAATAAAGAAAACTTGTATTAAAATGACTCACATTAAAAGTAGCATCCTCCTACTTTAGTGTGTGCTTCAAGGCCTTCCTCACTTCTAGTAGGAAGAATAGCCACTTAAAATATGGAGTGATTACAATGGAAGGTGAAGAGTTCTATTTATAGCCATGGAAAAAGGCAAATCGGGACAATCCCCCGATGCGGGACTAAACAGATACCAAAAACAGCCTAAACATCCTCTAATACATGTGATGAAGAATTGTAGCGGATTTGGGCCAAAATTGACCACCAATTAGCGGTCTTGGACCACCAATTGGCGGTCTATATGGTTCAGATCCTGCTCATTTTTGTTGTGGGCTTTTCTTGGTATATTTGCTGGTCTTGGATGCATTTAATTGGTTTGTTGGAGCTCCGACCTGAATCGAATTGCTAAAATACTCCGCACGATGGTGTGGAGTATTCTGTTTTGCTCTTAGGTCCTTCTGTCTCACGTTCAGGTCCTTCTCCCTTGCATCTCAGTCCCCAGATATCACAATTCAGTCCTTTTTCCCAGCTTTTGGGTCCTTTTATGCTTCATCTCTTCAAACCTATTTATTCCTGAAAACTAGACATAAAACACATAACATAACATTGTTTAGGTGAAAGATAATGGATATAAGATACAAATATGAGCATGAAATGATGTCAATCACTTGCTGTCCTTATAACTCAAAGAGAGAGTGAGAAAAGATGAGAGGAGAGAGATAGAGTGGCGACCAGCATGGAAGACCATGGTTTCTCTAGGGTTTTTGACCTTTTTCACCATCACAAGCTTTGGTTTTTCGCAGCAAAATGGACCCAACCCTTGCCCTACTCGTGGGCAGCAAGACGATGGAGAGTGTGGCAGCAAAAAGGATGTCCATCCACCCCCATTGCTTGATTCATTCCTAGCCTCAGGGGACGAAGTGCACGCACCACCTCTTGGGAGTGCTGAAACTCCCCTAAGGAAGTGGAGCGAGTTGTTTGTGGCTGGCCCAAAGGCATCCACAACCCTTGAGTTCATCCAGCCGGCCATAAAAGGAGGAGAAAAGGTGGCAAAATGTTCCAAGCATGAAGTGGTCCAAGCCTTGCAGAGGTGGGATAATGTCTTAGTTGGTTATTTCATCACTTTCAGACCACACTTGCCGACTTTAGAGAAGCACCTCCATAAGATGTGGAGTTTGGTTGGAGGTGTGGAGGTCATTAAAAGAAGTCAAGGGTTTCTCCTATTCCGATTCACTCTTGGAGAGGATAGGAATCGTGAGTTAGAGGGGGGACCATGGTTCATTCATGGTTCTCCACTTGTTGTCCAAGAGTGGGAACCAGATGTCGGCTTGACAAGGGCAAACATCACCACCGTTCCCATTTTGATTCATCTACCAGAGCTTGACTTCTGATTCTGGTCACAAAGAGTTTTGAGCAACATTTCTAGTGTCCTTGCGAGACCTCTATACATGGATGAGCACACGGCCTCGGGGAGAAGGCTGGCCTATGCAAGGGTGTGCGTGGAAGTGTCCCATGATTTCACCTATCCGAGTTGGGTGGAGGTCGAAGTGGAATGCACCGGCACACATCGAGTTCTAGTGGAGTATGAATGGAGGCCCGGGTATTGTACGGACTGCATGGAGTTCGGTAATGATGAGGAGAAATGTCTGAAGAGGTGGATAATCAACAAGCAAGGAGAGGAGCACAAATGAAAAGCTGAGAAGTGGGTTGTTGTGTCTAGGAAGAGTGCTGGAAATGGGCTTGTAAGGAGTATGTCCAAGGGCATTGAGGGAGTGAACCATGGACGTGGGGAGGAAGCTAGCACAATGGGTATCCCGGAGATGGGAGGGGCTGGTCGGATGGGAGGGGAGAGAGAGGCTGCTGGAGGAGATGATGATGTGGACACTAGAGGTGCTGAGGTCGATGGGGGGACAAGTGAGGAGGTGACAGGTGGAGAGCAAGCTAAGACAAATCTTAAAGAGAAATATTGCATGGCTAAAACACTCTCTTGTTCTCCTAATTCTTTGGAGGCAACCAATGAGGTGAGCCCTTGTCACATGAGAGGGAGTAGGTTAGGAGACAAAGGGGAAGGCTCTAAAGTGGTCCAAATGAATTCTGCTGTGGGTGCAATTCGGAGTGACCCTATTGGTGTCCAAGAAGGGAAATGTGGAGTGGAGCAGGAAAGTGATGTTTCCACATTGGGACAAGTCAATGGGATGGGCTTTGACTGCTCTAGGTGTGAAGAGGCTGCTGAGGAAGGACCAAGTCAGCACGGTGAAGACAAAATAGAAGCAAACATGTTTCAAATCAAGGGACACAACTTAGAGGGCTCCTCTCATGAAGTGGGGGAGGGAGGTGTATTTAGCAAAAGACCCATGCATGGGGATACACGTGATGTGCATGAGGAGGAGGACCATCATGAGGGAGAATTTCTATGTGACACATTCCAGCAAGACCAGGAGGCAATAGGTGTAAGAATTGAGAAGGAAAATGACACCTTGAAAGGAGAACATGAGAAGCTATGTGGACTAGCCTCTTTGGTGCAAAAGGAGGCGGGTTGGGCTTCACCCTCTAAAGTGGCGCGCACAAAGGAGAGTACAAAGAAGTTTGGTCACCCAAGTGAGGGAATGTTTGAGGTACTTCGAAATTCAGAGAACCAAGACATGGAGAGAGCTGAAGAAAGGCGACAAGAAGAGTGTGAGGGCTCGTGGACTAAGAAGGTATACTCGCCACCACCACTTAGGCGATCCGGGAGGAAAAGTAGTTGGAGTAAAAATACGCGTACGGAAGGGGGTCACCCCGTACCTTAAACCTATGAATGTCTTACTTTGGGATGTGCGTGGGGCAAACGGACCCGACCACGCACTCATGATCAGGGGTCGAATAATGGAGGTAAATCCGGATATGGTTTGCCTTGTGGAGAACAAGGTTAAGTATAAAAAACTTTAGCGATTCAAGCGAGCAATTTGGCCTCATGCTTGGACGTCAAATTGCATGGTTGTGGACTCGGGGCGCATTCTAGTGTTGTGGAATGACCAGCTGGTAGACTTGAGGGTTACTTTCGAATCAACTCAATTGTTCCACTTCCTTGGGAGCTTAATGAAGCACGACACTGAATTTGCTCTTACGGCTATATATGGGGAAAATGGACATGTGGAGAGGAGAGCATTGTGGAGGGACCTAAATGAAGTGGCACCACAAGGGGAGCGACAATGGCTGGTTGGTGGGATTTTAATTGCATTCGGAAGGCTACCGAAAAGCAAGGGGGAGCTGCTGGAAATGAGGTGGCAATTCAGGAGTTTAATGAGTGTCTTGACACCATTCAACTACTTGAGATTCCCTCAACCGGAGGCGACTTCACTTGGTCCAACTCGTCTGAGGGAACTGCATGCATCGAGACAAAGCTTGATCGAATATTAATGAACAATGCATGGCTCGAGGTCTTCTCCAATTCTTTCTACATTATTGGTGAGAAGGACTTGAGTGATCACACCATGCTTGTCATGAAAACGGAAGGAAACGAACGGAGGAAAAAGAAGATTTTCAGATTCGAGAACCATTGGGTGGATCACAAGGACTTTGGTGGAGTTGAAGCCCAAGCTTTCACATATGTAGCCCTCACTTGAAGGTGTGCATGGAAAAACCTATTGTTCTGGTCCCCCACCTTCAACCACTTCACCCTTGATTTTTATCGAATAATAGACTCCTCCTAAGCAAATGTTCGAGCAAGAGAGTCCTTTGCTCCCCCTTCCGCGAGGGAGAGGCCAGCATCAAGAGGACGGTCTAGCCATTGTCTCCTCACTTCCTCGAGCGTAGCACGAGCCTGTCCCACCTTGTGCATTACGTTCCTAAAAGTTGAGCCACTCCATCGTACGAGTGTCTTCTTTACTTCTTGTAGTTTTGCTGTCACCCGAAACATGGGAGTTCCCCTCACGTAACTGGACCAAGCTCTACGTACAACTCCACGAAAGTCCTCATAGTCAGCCCAATGATTTTCAAATCGAAACATCTTCTTTTTTTGCCTTCCATTGCCTTCCGTCTTCATGATAAGCATTGTGTGATCGCTCAAATCCTTTGCACCCACAAGATAGTTGGATTCTGGGAACAACTCAAGGCACACATTATTAATCAAAATACGGTCAATCCTCGTCTCAATACATGCACTTCTATCGGATGAGTTCAACCACGTGAACTCCCCACCGGTGGATGGCATCTCAAGGAGTTCAAGGGCATCGATACAATCATTAAACTCCACCATAGCCACCTCATTTCCAGCAGCTGCTCCTCTCTTTTCACTCGCCCGCCGAATGCAATTGAAGTCCCCCCCCCACCATCCACGACCTAGGTGCGGGTGGTGCCACTTGAAGAAGGTCACTCCACAAATGTCGCCTATCCACATGCCCATTATGACCATAGATAGCCGTGAGGTGGAACTCGAGTCCATCTCTCATCTGACGTACCTTGAAATGTAGTAGTTGTGATGTTTTGAAAGTAACACTTATATCCATTATTTGGTCATTCCATAGCACCAAAATCCGCCTGGAGTCAATAACCATACTATTTGACACACAAGCAGTAGGTCAAATTGCTCTATTGAAGCGCTCAATCTTCTTAAGCTTTACCTTATGCTCCACAAGCCACATCACATCCGGGTTTACCTCCTTTATTCGACCCCTAATCATGAGTGCACGGCCGGGTCCATTTTCTCTGTGCACATTCCACACTAGGATATACATGGGCTTAAGGTCCAAGGTGACCCCATTTACCTCCACATGGAATTGTTTTACTACTTATCTTCCTCTCGGAATGCCTAAGAGTCGGTGTTGGGGAGCTAGGTTGTTTCGTGTAAAGTTCTTGATCCCCCACCACTGAAACCTCCTCACTCCTAAGGAGGTCAAATCTTCCCCCATTTTGCATGTCACTTTTCTTCAAGAGTTCCTTTCCTCGGACCACTCTCGAGAGAGATGTCCAACCCTTATCCTTATGCATCAATGAAGCTAGCCCACTTGGTTCACTTGCCTCATCTTTGGAAAAACATGGCCTCGCCCCACACTCGTCTAGCGCACTAGCTTCGTTTGTGATTTTCAGGTCCTGCCCCATTCCATTTGTGATGTTTCCCTGAGGGGCCTCTCTCACACAAGCCATCTAAACACGTGTAGCATTTGTTCCCAGCCCAAGCATACAAGCCACTTCACAATGCCACCTCCCTCCACCTTAAGATGCCTCCACTAAGTGTCCCCCACTCATACCCACCTCAACCTCACGTGTAGCATGTGTTTCCAAACCAAGCACACAATGCACTACACATTGCCCACTCCCTTCAGCTTGGATTTCCTCCACTAAGGATTCAGCAATCATTTCCACCTGGTCCCCCACTTTGTTCTTAGCAAAAGAGCTGCTCCTCTTCTATTGGCCCAACTATGTATAAAGCACTCAACTCCCTTCCGATGTGTTGTTCCATAAATAGGCCTAGCACTTTCCCCACCCACATCTCTTTACCCTTTTTGTCCACCAATGGGCTCTCTCCCTTGTATACCCATGATACAAACCATTAGACCCTTAGGAGAGAAAACCAAATTGTATTGACAAGTGTTTTATCTCATACCACTTAATCTATCCTCATTTGCTCCTCAATTAGTTGATTTCCTCCAATTGCACCTTGCACCACCTCACCTGCCCTTCAACATGGCACCTCCTCACTCGCACCTTGCTCTACCTCATCTCTCCCTCCATCCACGTCATCACCCCTTCCACCATCTCCTCTCTCTCTCTCTCTCTCTCTCCTATCAGCCAACCCAAGCCCCCTCGCAATGTCCCCATCTACAAGCCTTTGTCCATTCAACCTCTCGAATGAGCTCTCCTCCCTCCTTCCACTTGCATCCCCGTGGGAGCTATTGGATTAATCGAAGATTAATAAGATATTTGTCCAAAGCACTGACACATGGTGTGTCCCTATTGGGCTACACATTTAGGGTTTAGGGTGGAGCCATCTATATAAGGAGGGGAGCCTCCCATTGGAGAGATTGATCTCATGTGTAAAACCCTAGCCTCCACCCTAACCGAGCCGCCACCTCCCCCTCCCTCAAATCCGTCCCTTCCACCAAGTAGGACTCTTGGGTTGTGGATTTGTTCTTCTTCTCCAAGAGAGTAGAAGACCTGCCGGTGCTCAAGAAGACTACGTGAGGTGATCGTCGATTCTTCTTCCTCTGCCACAGGTTCTCTCCAGCAAATGTAAATCCGAACCTGTAGACTAAATCGTAGTTTGCTAATATTGGTACCAGAGCCATCTTGGTTACCTCCGAGTTTTTGGTTTTTGAGCACCTTTCTTTAGTTCATTTGAGTTGAGATAATTTCGGTGGTTCTTAGAAAGAAAAAAATTGGATACATATGTTGTTGCTATTTTTCTTTCTCTCCATTCATGCGCCTAGGGTTTGATGGCAAATCTCCTCACCCATGCGCATGTTTGTTTGTTTTTTTTTTCAAATTCTATGTTGATCTTGCTTCTACGGTTTGATGGTTGATTTCCTCACCTTGTGCATCTATCATTTTTCGAATTTTTTTTGATGTACCTAGGGTTTGATGGTCGTTTTTTTGCTCCTCACCTGAGTACATGTTTTTTGGATTACTTAACTATGCGGCTAGGGTTTGATGGCATATTTTCCTCACCCTAGCACATGGCCTTTTGATTCATCTTATACATGCGATTAGTATTACATGATTCATCATCCTTTTGCGCATAATATTTGTTTCATCTTTAAGCATGCATCTAGAGTTGAATATGGATGCTTCATTCTTGCGCATAATGTAGTTTTCATGATATGCATGTGCCTAGGGTTACATGTTTATCTATGATTATTGCGCATAATGTGTATTCCATCCTTCAAGCATGCGGGTAGATTTTATTTTTCTCTGATTTTATGCGCATGTATGTTTAAGAGAAAGATGATGATTTTTGTTACAAGAGTTGGATATTGCATATATCTCATGATGTGATTATATATTTCGGATTATGTATCATATTTGTCTTTCAAAACTCTTGTTTATGCATCTAAGGATAGAAGGTTGTTGCCTTATTCATGTGTGTGCAATTTTTGATCATATATGCATGCATCTAGATGATTGCCGAATAAGATGATGATTGCCGAATTATGTACATGTTTGTTGCTAACATTCGACTATGTGTTTCTTTTGGAATGATTGCATGCATTTCATTTGAAATATTTCCTTTTCATCAAATGTGCATATGTATATGTGTTGCCCTACACCAAAGAATTTCGAATTTTTCTTTCCAATACAAGTAGCATAATTATTGTTGATTGCATGCTTATATTGATTAAGGAAAGATTGGCAAATTCTGAAATTTTTGAGAGGATATTATGGTCTGGAGTTTTATTGCCTCAAAAGTATTTTTTGAATGCTTTCCTTTGATGCACAAATATGTGTTGCTCTCCACCAAAGAATTTCGAAATTTTTTCTTTCCTAATCAAAGTAGGATAATTTTTTATGATATCATGATTATATTGATTACGGAAAGAAGAAAAAAATTCTGTTTTGAGAATGATTATTGTGGAGATTGGTTGTTATTACCTAACACGTTTTTTGCCAATATTCGTGCACCATACATGCATTACTTCCTTCTTGTGTGAAATAGGTGCACACTTTATGGTTTTTTTTTCATACATCGGATTGTGCTAACGTTTGGAAAGATATTCTTGTGTGCTGATTTCATTTACTGCCTTATTGAGAGTTGACTGTAATTTCATTCATTCATTTCCATTTGCAATAGATATCGCAATGGGCTGTAATATTTATGGACTGTAATAATTACGGACTGTGGACTGTTTATTGCCCAAGGGAGATGAGGGGCTCCTTTATTTTTTTTATTGTGATATTATTACTATAAGGCTCATGCAGGTTCTCGTCTAAAAGGCTAAATCCATATGGGGGATCCTTAGCTTGATATGGAAGTAATGTAGAAATCGATTTCTATATGATCTTGATTGAATTTTTTTTTGAAAGGAAACGTTTTTTTTGGAACCTACATGCCTAGTGGGAGTTGCAAGGTAGAAGTGTTTTGTGTAAACCACCTTGCAACCGGTGGATAATTATTTATTTGCTGCTGATTTCTCATGATTTATACGTTTTTTTAGGGTTATTAAATCATGATGGAGCGCAATATATGAATTGGTAAAATAGCTTTATTAACTATTGCATGAGGATTTGATCGAACGCTTTATGTTTTCCTTTGGTCTGAATGTTGTAGTTATTAAGTTAGTTTATTTTTTATGACTATTGCTGCTCGTTGTATTTTATGCTAGAACTCATGTATCGCTATGTGGTTTTTTTGTCCTAGATTTTTATGGCTGCTTCCAAAAGCATTGTCGCTCTTCTGACTCGAGGAGATAAACTCAATGAAAGAAATTACGATCTGTGGCATCGTAAAATTGAGTATCTCTTAGAGGATCAGGACATGTTAGAAAATATAACCCAAACTATGTCTCCCCCCGAGGAGGGGAACACTGAGCAGCATCGCAGAAATATGGATGTTTATAATGCATGGAAAAAGAAAGACTGTATTGCTCGCATTACAATTCTGAGTTAGATGCGAGATGATCTGTTACTGCGGTTCGAAAAATTGCGAACTGCAAAGTCCTTGTGGGAAGCTGTGAAGTTTCAGTACGGAGTGACCTCCGTCACAAGTGCCCGCCAACTTGGGCTCATGTTTGATGGGTATAAAATGCGCCAAGGTCACACGATAAGGCAGCATATTACTGCAATGTCAAACTTGATAAGCGAGCTGAGTGCTGTCGGTCGTGCTAAGACCGATGAGGAGCATGTGTCTGCTCTCATCAAATCATTGCCTTCGAAGAGTTGGGAACATATGAAGGTTCATATGACTCATGCTGATGACATCAGGACATTTGAGCAGGCTGCACAACACCTAGAGCTGGAGGAGGACCGCATGCTTGCGGAAGCCCCTCTAACTGAAGTGTTTGCTGCTGAAGCTGACGCTCCTCGGAGGAGTGCAGGTTTTAAGCGCAAAAGAGATAGAGCTGAGGGTTTTAAAGGCAAGAAGGGTGCAAATAAAAACAAAACAGAAAACAAAGCTGGAAAGAAACGACCTCGAGGATCCAGAGGTGGGAAAGATAAGTCTAATGTGACTTGTTTTAACTGCCGAAAGACTGGACATTTTGCTCGTGAGTGCACTAAGCAAAAGGTAATTACTGTGTGTAATCCCTTGAATTGTAACGTGACTAGTTCTGTGATGCTCACTGATCACTCTCCTGTGTGAATTGTGGATTCAGGTGCCACGGACCACGTAACAAAGGATCGTTCTGCCTTCGTGGAATATCGCCGTGTTCCAAGTAGGAGGCGAATAAACATGGCGAACAACACTAGCATTGAAGTTCTTGGAGTTGGCACATGCAAAGTGGCTTTGCGAAGTGGCCGGATCCTATTACTTCACGACATGTTGTATGCACCAGCTATACGCCGAAATATTATTTCTGTTGTTGTTTTGATGAGACATGGTTTTAAAGTTGTTTTTGAGAACAATAATAAGGGTTTATACCTTGCTAACATTTATTATGGAGGTGTCATTCTTTCACACGGTTTTATTGTGTTGGACGCAATTTATGATTTCAATCATAACATTAGTGCCTTTATGAGTCAAAGTTCCATGAATAATGATTTAGTTATGTGGCATGCTAGACTTGGTCACATTGGTGTTGACCGGATGAACAGGTTGGCAAAGGAGGGGGTATTAGGATAATGCTCCAAATTTGAATTGCTGACCTATGAATCCTGTCTAGCTGGAAAGGCAACAAGAAAACCATTCGGAAAAGCCATTAGGGCTACTTCTCCTTTAAAACTAATTCACTCGGATATTTGTGGACCTTTGAATGTGCGTACTAGACATGGACAAAGTTACTTCATCACATTCATTGATGACTTTACTAGATATGGTCATATTTATCTTATTTCTGACAAGTCAGAAGCTCTAGAATGTTTAAGAGATTCATGAGCTTGGTAGAGAATCAATTGGATAATAAGATAAAAACTCTTAGAACGGATAGAGGTGGGGAGTATCTCTCCACAATGTTCAAAGAGTTATGTGATGAAAAGGGGATATCTAGACAACTCACTATGCCTTATACTCCTCAGCAAAATGGTGTTGCCGAGAGAAGGAATAGAACGTTGCTAGACATGATTAGATCCATGATGGCACATGCGAGTTTGCCAATTTCGTTTTGGGGAGATGCTCTAATGACTGCTGCCTATATCCTTAATAGAGTTCCAACAAAATCGGTTCCCTCAACTCCATATGAGTTATGGACAGGAAGGAAGCCTGATTTTAGTCTGCTGCGTCCTTGGGGATGCGCGGCATACATTCATTCTACTAGTCACCGATATGGAAAACTAGGACCTACACGGAAAAAGTGTATCTTTGTAAAATACAGTGCTCTCTCCAAAGGTTATGTTTTTATCGGGTTAGACGAGAATGAAAGAAGGACGGAATTGAAGTCTAGGGATGCCACATTCTTGGAAAATGATTTTCCAACTCTTGCTGGAGCTATCACAGAGTCAGTGGACTTCTTTGAACAACAAGATGAGGACATTGCCACTCCACGGGATCTCGAAGTTGAACATGAGGTTCCACCAGTCAATCGTAGTGGAAGCAGCAATGCTGAGGATCCGATAGCTCTCACGGCGGATGAGCCATCAGATACCCATCTGCGTCGAAGTAAACGTGGGCTCATTCCTCGTAGGCGGTTTCGCTTAGAGGAAGAGGCCCTCATGATAGCTCACGAAGAAATTGATTATGAATCATCTAGGATGACAGTAATCGATGAGCAAGAACCGGAGACCTTGAAAGAGGCTTTGGAAGGTTTTAATGCCAATTTTATGTTTTAATACACATGCATACATATTTCGAATATAAATGTAAATGTTGCAAATAAAATTTTGCCCATAAATGCAACAATCCAAGATCCCATCAATTGTAATATAGACTAGCTAAGGGCTATCGAATACATTACAATATCAAGGTAAGAAAACATTTTCTAATCACAACCTTTTTGAATTTTAGTAACATTAGCATTTTCAAACTCTTGTGACTCTTGTCGTTTTAATTATGAAGGAATACGACCTATCCTCGTAAGAAAAACTTTTCCCAAAACCGAGCGAGGGCTCTAGGTAATGTTAAGAAAACTTATTTTCATTTGATACGAGATACGTTTATCCATTGTATTCACAACTAAACATACTTGGGGCTCACTAGGGTGAAACACACCTCATATATTTAATTGTTACACAACAATAGACAACCATTATATCTCCCACTATTCCCAAAGATGGAGGGAGCTATCTCCCGCTAAGGGCGAGCAGAGTATCCCTCGATCAATGGCTGCTAGTGGATGAAATAAGAAGGAAAATTATTCTTAATTTTTGTTGGACAATTTAACATGTGATTCAGAATTTTAGGTTATCATGCATATTATTATTCATACACATCCTAAAATTCAACACATTCATCACATGCATAGCAAGATAAAAACAGAAATTAAACATTCACACAATCCACATCGTGTGAGTTTATATGTTCCCTTCGATACTCGATCCTTGATCCCTGATCTTCGATCCTCGATCGATGCGCTACAGCGGCAACTTCCTCTTGCACCGGAGATGTAGATTTTACAGAAAATAAACATGCTCCTCACATTCGATAAAAATGACTAGTGCAAGCCCTATGTAAAAACCTCTCATATGCAAATGCAACTATGTAAAAGACGGAAAGAGAAAGTTTTGGCTTTTACATACAAATAAGCCCCTGTATAATAATGATTACATACATTCATAGTTGCTGATTTGGAAGATATAAACTCACAATTCCTGCAAAGACGACTCGAGCATCCATGCACGCAATATCGCTATAAACTATGTAATCTAGTTTATCAATCATCTAGAATCCTAAACAATTCTTTGAAAAACATTTTGAAATCCATTAAAACGTTTTTCATCCATCCACATTTTCAAAAAAAAATTTGAACCGCTGTCCATCCAATTTCCTAAAAGGAAAGACGAACCGCAGTTTTTCGGTTTTGTTGATTCTCTTACAAAATAATCGTTTATACTTAAAACGAAATTATTGCAAGTTAGACTTATGTCTAAATCATAATTCTAATAATTACATGACATGTTTTAAACCACTTAAAACATTTAAAACGAATTATTACAAAAAATTATTTCAACAAAACATTTATATACCGAAAAACCAGTAAAACGAATTGTTTAAATCCTAGATGGTAAACTAAATTTTTTTACAGCCTTAAATCATAAGAAAATTGAACCCTAAGCTTTGATACCACTATAGGATTTCATATTTAATTATGCATGTATATTTTTCGAATTTTTATGCATAATAAGGATCAATTACAATTTTCTACGATTTATTTCATGCATGCATTGGTTTGTTTTAATAACTAGTTTCAAAAACTCATTAAAACAAACATGGGCTCCGAAATTCATACCTAGAAGTTCTCTAAAACTTCTTGATGTTCTAGAGACGTTGAGGAAGATGATCATCGCTTCCCGTTGCGCCGGATGCCTCCGAGTGTTCACCGAAACCCTAAACAAGGTTGGAGAGAAAGAAGCTAGCCAATCGATCTCCAAACAAGCTTAAAATCTAGCTACAAACCCCTTCCTTAATCTCTGAGATTTCTCCTTCCAAAGACTTAGAAAACTAAGAGAATTTTCGTGCGTTTTTGTGGTGAAATTAGGAGAGAAAAATAATTAGAAAACAACTAACTCAATTAAGGAGAATAAGGACCTATTTATAGGCTCCAATCTTACTCTCAATCATGGCTATTCTTAAGCCACGAATTCTTGACATTTTCTCTCACAAACTAATTCCATAATGCATTACATGCATCCACAAAACGTTTGACTAAGTTTGGAGCTAATCCAACCATCGATCAAATTAATCTCTTAATTATCAAAGGCAGAAAATCGATCGTGATTCGGTTTACCGAGTCTCACTCGGTTAACCGAATATGTCACGATCGTTTAACCGAGTACACGACGGATGACCGAATCTTAAGGAGAAAAATTGTCCTTAACCGATCGGACGAATTCTCGTCTAAAACCGAGTGCTATTCGGTTAACCAAAAATATTGGAACTTGACATTGTTCGGTCGACCGTTTCTAGTTCGGTACACCGTACCAAAGATCCAGGCACTTTGGTCAAGTTCGGTCACTCAATTATGACTATCCTTTCCACGTTCGGTTGACCGATCCATAAATCCTTCGGTCGACCGAACCATAACGGATTACCGAACGTCTACTCGATTTTGCCTTTTTTCAAAATTTGAACTTAAGGGGGTTTTAGCAAATTCACAACTTATGCAATATATTATCCTATGCAACAATAAATTATTGCACCCCATAATACATGCATCTCATATGAATTTATCATGATTCTAATTATTTTTATATATAACATAATTGATTTTACTTGTTCACCACATGTGTCATATTTTCTATAAGAAACCCGACACATCATATGAACCAAAAATCAAGCTTCTTGTTTCCCGGTTTTTGCGGTGTGACCTATGGGAGGATCTAGACTAAGTTGGCAGTGATATTAAGAGCTTAATATCACAAGCTATAAGCGGTATCTAGCTACACATTATAGCTCCCAATTAGTTAGATGTCTTAATTCCACTCGAACCAAAACCCGATCCATTTAGTGATGGAGTGCACCACTTGTGTCCGTCCCTTGCCTCATGATATTAAGAATACACACAAAGTAGTATTGTGTCATCTTTGTATTAGTATTCATTTCTTGATCTCTTTAAGCTAGTTATAAATATGTGACTTAACTCAAATCACATTGTGCACATTATAACTTTGCTTTATCAAGGGGCCCACTAATATCATCACTCAATTAAGAGGGGCAATGATAATCTTTTGACTAACTATCTTCTCCAATAAAAGTTGTACTTAACCAACCAATGCCTTTACACTACACTTATCGATAGCTCAAGACACTAGTCTAATTAAGCATTCCTTAAGTGAATGGATATAAGTCTCATATCAAAGGACCAAAGACATAGTAAAATATTAATGACAAAGAAACATATTTCTATAATATTTTACTTATTAGGTCTATTCAGTATACAAAAGTAATATTTTCCTCTTTTGCATACCCGTGTCGTCACTCACTTGTAGAGCTACAATGATCTATGACCAACACGACAATCTTAACTCGGTAATTAATGTCCCATGTTAATTACCATGATTGCGAATATCTTTTGTTTTATGGAAACCAATATCTTTTAGAGCTCTACGGTTAAGACCAAGAGACTCTTCCTTAACACTTCTAAAAGACGAATAACAAAAACAAGGAACAAAATGATTTCTCATTCAATTCATAATAATTGGCATTTAAAAGTAAAACTTTTAGAACACATTCCCTTCACTCCCACCATCATTTAGATCATCAAACAAAAGCTCGGTCACAGGTGGGTCCTTATTGGAGTCAATATGAAGCTCAAATGGCTCAATGGCCATGGGACATGAGGTAGGGACACCTTCTGGTATAGGCATATGATGAGGTGTCTCACTCTCACTAGTACTCTCAACTGAATCATGCAATGAACACTCCTTTTGGACATTTATGTTTGATGCCAGCTCACTCTGTTGCATTGCAAAGACAGGCAATGAGTTTTCGCTGGCCCCACAAACATTCTCAATGGCTTGCATTGGGGTTAGGTGTGTTCGTTGATTTTGTGGTGCTTTCTCCAATTGGCGGATGAGATTTAGATTTAAAGGTTCATCCATGGGTTCCTGTTGCCTACCAGAGTTGAACACATGAAACTCGGCACTCATGTTACCGAATGAGAGCTTCATGAGACCATTTCTACAATTAATCAAGGCATTGGAGGTGGCCAGAAATGGTCTACCCAAAATCAAATGTATTTGAGAGTGGGTGTTCGCAACAGGATTGGTATCGAGGACAACAAAATAGACTGGAAATATAAAATCTCCAACTTTGATAAGCACGTCCTCGATAATCCCCATGGGAATACGAATGGATCTATCCGCCAATTGGAGGGTGATCTTAGTTGGTTTCAATTCTCCCAAGTTCAACTGTTGATAAACAGAGAATGGGAGGAGGTTGACCGCTGATCCTAAATCAAGCAAAACATTGTTCATTCTAGTGTCCCCTATCGTACACTGAATAGTAGGACACCCAGGGTCCTTGTATTTTGTGTAGGTGGGATTGGACAAAAGTGAGCTGATATTTGCAACCATGAATGCTTTCTTAGGAACATTGGTCTTCCTCTTGGTTGTGCAGAGATCCTTCAACACTTTGGCATATTGAGGTATTTGTTGGATGACATCCAACAAGGGGATGTTAACCTTTACTTGCTTAAACACCTCTAATATCTTGTCCATGTTGTCACTCTGCTTTTTGGTTAACCAACTTGGATAGGGAGCTTTTGGCAGGTAGGTTTTCTGCGGTGCCTGAGAAGAATGCTTTGGTGTATTACCCTCACCCTCAGCCTCTTCTTCACCACCATTCCCACTGAGGGGCTGCATCGATGGTGATTCTTGTGGCAAGGAAATGTGATTGTCAACCTGTTTTCCATTCCTTAAGGTCACAATGGAATTAACATGGTGAATAGGTTCCTCCACATGGTTCACTTGCCTCCCCCGACGTACCACATTCTCATTTTGCATGTGTTTTTGTTGGTACATACGGGGGTTAGCCTCAGGCTGGCTAGGAAAAGACCCTCTCTCTCTTTCATGTACAGACTGAGCCAATTGGCCCATCTGAAGCTCTAGAGATTTGATGGTCTGCTGATTTGAAGTGAGAACTTGACTCGTGGTTGACAAAAAAAATTCATTGAGTTTTCAAGTCCACGAGTAAAGGTCTCAAGCGAATTGAACCGGGCTTCCATATTATTGGAATTTGGGAAACCCGATTGATTGTTGGTTTGCGCTTGGGGTGGCTGATAGGAATGTGCATGCATGGGAGGTTGGTGTGATTGGTAATGTGGTCTAGAGGAGTTTGAAGGACCACCCGGGGCATTGGTTTAGTTCCATGAAAAATTGGGGTTGTTCCTCCATCCAAGATTATAAGATGATGAGTATGGGTCATTCCTGGCTCTATCATAGATGGCGTTGACACGCTCCATCTCAGGAGGAATGGACTCACACTCGCTTTCTACATGACCTATCCTACCACATGAATGACACGGAACTGGACCAGATGTGGACATGTGAGGTGCAGCTTGTTGGTTTTGGAGCTCAATCGAATCCATACGGCGGATTAAGGCCGCCATGCGCGCCTCGGTGGCCGTAGTGGTATCGACAATAAATGCGGCACCCGATCTAGTCGAGTTTGCATTCGCGATCCTTGCTCCTATGCTAGATGATGCAGGTGGTTCCCTCACACTCTCCCATTGCATGGTTTTCTCAGCGAGGTCTTCTAGGAAGGCCCATGCCTCCCTTTCATCCTTTCCCAAGAACTCTCCTTGACACATGGACTCAAGGAGCGTTCGGGACGGGATGTGAAGACCCTCGTAAACAATCTGAGACAGACTCCACAACTCAATGCCATGGTGAGGGCATGAGGATAGTAGCTCCTTGAACCTCTCTATATATGCATGAAATGTCTCGGTCTCAAGTTGATAGAACGAATTGATTTCGTTCCCCTATTTTTGAGTCCGATGATTTGGGAAGTACTTCTTGAGGAATGCAGATTGAAACTCATCCCAAGTCCTAAAGGAATTCTCCTGGGTGCTGTACAACCACTTCTTGGCATCATCCTTCAGCACAAAGGGGACAAGCCTAAGATGGATGGAGTCTGTGCTAAGTTGTTGCAGCTTGGACATAGCACAGACCTCCTCAAATTCCCTGAGAAAGATATAGGGGTCACCTTTCCCAGTGATGTGAGGGAGCATGGAAATAAACTGAGGCTTAACCTCAAAATGGTTCACATTTGCCTCTGGCAATACGATGCATGATGGTAGAGCAGTATGTCTCGGGTAGCATCGATCACGTAGAGGTATGAGAGCCACAACAGGAACCACAGGTGGAACAGGTTGGTCCAGCAACTGCTCCTCCTCACAGAAATGAGCAGCCATTGAACCCGGACTGAGTGCAACACGAGAAGAGGAAGGCGTCGAGAAGTCAACTACCGAAGCCGGGTTGACAACGCGCCTCGTCAAACGACCACTCTCGTCTCGTGTCCACGAAAGCATGCACAAAGGTGCACACACACAAACCAAAACTTTTTTTTACAAAAAATGTGCGTAGAGGAGCAGACGGGGGAACACAGGAGAGAAAGAATGACTCAGGAGAGAAGGGAAGAAGTCCTTATGCTACGGCGGATGGGTACAAGTAGAAGCACACAAGGAAACAAGGCTCAAGCAATCCTAATGTCGCTATAGGTCCTTACAGCTAGACGACACCTAACTGCGAGGTCACACGGCCTCAACATGCCTCACCTCCCTACGATGAGGACCACAAAGCCCAGCAAGTGAGTCAAGATCCGTAAATCTCGTCTCTCCTACTATCGACAAAGTGGGCAACGCCGATCAGGTCATGACGGTCGGGACCGGATAACTCTCCAAATGCGTCCGAATTCCTTAAGGCCAATGTCTACTTGATTTTAAAATTATGCTCTTGATTAGTGTGGTTTTTGGGGCGAAGAAAAGGGTGATGAAATCCCCCACCTTATCTTTTATGGGACAACCCCTCCTTAGTAGCGTTTTGGAGTCCTAATCTAGCAATCAACTCTCCAAACAAACGCTCAACTCACACTTGTTTCAATGCACTTCCTACTAACTAATACATGTTCATACGAAATGCATGAATGAGAGTAGAAGGAGCGTACCTCACGCCATCTCTCAGCAACAGAAAATAAAGCTAAGATAAAAGACAATCTAAATGCCTAAGTCACATACATGATGCATGACCTAAACAACAAGAATGCCTAATCTTTTGCTTTGAGTTTTAGGGTCCAAGTTGCTTAAAGGAGGTTTGATTATTGATATGGGGACAAACTATAAGTCAAAACATGCCAAATCGAGTCCCAGATCACTATATCAGATAAAGAAATACTCCACAGAAATTTAGAGGTGAACTGAAACAACCAGACCGCTACTTGGCGGTTGTGGACCGCTGATTGACGGTCTCCTTGTCAATGTGAGTCTCCTGAAACAAAGAAAACTACAAGAAAAAAAATTAAATCCACTCGAATCATCCAAACAAGAGTCTGGACTGGCACCTCCCCGGCAACGGCGCCAAAAACTTGTTGAATGTTTTATTTAAAACCGCAAGTGCACGGCCGCGATAAAGCGGTGGAAAGTACGGGTCGTCCTCAGGGAGGTGAGCAGCCTCTTGTTTATCAGAAATCAAGTGGCAAAAAATGGGGGAGAAAGATTGATTATGCTACTCTACACTAAACTACGCTAAGAAGTATGAAATGCGAAGGAAAGAAACAAACAATGAAATGACAACTAAGCTAAGAACAAAAGAAGAATGCTGAAATACAGAAATGGGAAAACCCCTAAGGGGTGGAGTGAGTGCACACAAGCAAAGAGGTGGGTGTTGAACACATTCTTTAAGCACAAATAAAGGTGGTGTTATCATGCATAGAAAGTGTCTAAATGTTGTGGGAAAACCTATCAATCTATTCACCAAGTTAGTTGATTAACATTTACATATGCAAGATGTTTATTTCAGAACCTAAACAAGCATGAGAGGTGTCTAATCATTTTGGCAAAACTCATCAAGTTATAAATTCTATCCTAAACAACCAAGCATACATTCATGTTTTATCAAAACATTGGAAATAAAGCATTCAATCCATTCTCATTTGCATGTATGAACATCTACTCCACCCCCCAAAGGGGATGGAACTACTCACTAAACATTACACTAATTATTAAACTAAACAAAGAAAGCATATTAACTAAGCTAATAAAACTTAATGAAATGAGATTAAGCAAAGCAAAAACAAGAAACATAAAACAAACAACATAATAAAGAAAACTTGTATTAAAATGACTCACATTAAAAGTAGCATCCTCCTACTTTAGTGTGTGCTTCAAGGCCTCACTTCTAGTAGGAAGAATAGCCACTTAAAATATGGAGTGATTACAATGGAAGGTGAAGAGTTCTATTTATAGCCATGGAAAAAGGCAAATCGGGACAATCCCCCGATGCGGGACTAAACAGATACCAAAAACAGCCTAAACATCCTCTAATACATGTGATGAAGAATTGTAGCGGATTTGGGCCAAAATTGACCACCAATTAGCGGTCTTGGACCACCAATTGGCGGTCTATATGGTTCAGATCCTGCTCATTTTTGTTGTGGGCTTTTCTTGGTATATTTGCTGGTCTTGGATGCATTTAATTGGTTTGTTGGAGCTCCGACCTGAATCGAATTGCTAAAATACTCCGCACGATGGTGTGGAGTATTCTGTTTTGCTCTTAGGTCCTTCTGTCTCACGTTCAGGTCCTTCTCCCTTGCATCTCAGTCCCCAGATATCACAATTCAGTCCTTTTTCCCAGCTTTTGGGTCCTTTTATGCTTCATCTCTTCAAACCTATTTATTCCTGAAAACTAGACATAAAACACATAACATAACATTGTTTAGGTGAAAGATAATGGATATAAGATACAAATATGAGCATGAAATGATGTCAATCACTTGCTGTCCTTATAACTCAAATAGAGAGTGAGAAAAGATGAGAGGAGAGAGATAGAGTGGCGACCAGCATGGAAGACCATGGTTTCTCTAGGGTTTTTGACCTTTTTCACCATCACAAGCTTTGGTTTTTCGCAGCAAAATGGACCCAACCCTTGCCCTACTCGTGGGCAGCAAGACGATGGAGAGTGTGGCAGCAAAAAGGATGTCCATCCACCCCCATTGCTTGATTCATTCCTAGCCTCAGGGGACGAAGTGCACGCACCACCTCTTGGGAGTGCTGAAACTCCCCTAAGGAAGTGGAGCGAGTTGTTTGTGGCTGGCCCAAAGGCATCCACAACCCTTGAGTTCATCCAGCCGGCCATAAAAGGAGGAGAAAAGGTGGCAAAATGTTCCAAGCATGAAGTGGTCCAAGCCTTGCAGAGGTGGGATAATGTCTTAGTTGGTTATTTCATCACTTTCAGACCACACTTGCCGACTTTAGAGAAGCACCTCCATAAGATGTGGAGTTTGGTTGGAGGTGTGGAGGTCATTAAAAGAAGTCAAGGGTTTCTCCTATTCCGATTCACTCTTGGAGAGGATAGGAATCGTGAGTTAGAGGGGGGACCATGGTTCATTCATGGTTCTCCACTTGTTGTCCAAGAGTGGGAACCAGATGTCGGCTTGACAAGGGCAAACATCACCACCGTTCCCATTTTGATTCATCTACCAGAGCTTGACTTCTGATTCTGGTCACAAAGAGTTTTGAGCAACATTTCTAGTGTCCTTGCGAGACCTCTATACATGGATGAGCACACGGCCTCGGGGAGAAGGCTGGCCTATGCAAGGGTGTGCGTGGAAGTGTCCCATGATTTCACCTATCCGAGTTGGGTGGAGGTCGAAGTGGAATGCACCGGCACACATCGAGTTCTAGTGGAGTATGAATGGAGGCCCGGGTATTGTACGGACTGCATGGAGTTCGGTAATGATGAGGAGAAATGTCTGAAGAGGTGGATAATCAACAAGCAAGGGGAGGAGCACAAATGAAAAGCTGAGAAGTGGGTTGTTGTGTCTAGGAAGAGTGCTGGAAATGGGCTTGTAAGGAGTATGTCCAAGGGCATTGAGGGAGTGAACCATGGACGTGGGGAGGAAGCTAGCACAATGGGTATCCCGGAGATGGGAGGGGCTGGTCGGATGGGAGGGGAGAGAGAGGCTGCTGGAGGAGATGATGATGTGGACACTAGAGGTGCTGAGGTCGATGGGGGGACAAGTGAGGAGGTGACAGGTGGAGAGCAAGCTAAGACAAATCTTAAAGAGAAATATTGCATGGCTAAAACACTCTCTTGTTCTCCTAATTCTTTGGAGGCAACCAATGAGGTGAGCCCTTGTCACATGAGAGGGAGTAGGTTAGGAGACAAAGGGGAAGGCTCTAAAGTGGTCCAAATGAATTCTGCTGTGGGTGCAATTCGGAGTGACCCTATTGGTGTCCAAGAAGGGAAATGTGGAGTGGAGCAGGAAAGTGATGTTTCCACATTGGGACAAGTCAATGGGATGGGCTTTGACTGCTCTAGGTGTGAAGAGGCTGCTAAGGAAGGACCAAGTCAGCACGGTGAAGACAAAATAGAAGCAAACATGTTTCAAATCAAGGGACACAACTTAGAGGGCTCCTCTCATGAAGTGGGGGAGGGAGGTGTATTTAGCAAAAGACCCATGCATGGGGATACACGTGATGTGCATGAGGAGGAGGACCATCATGAGGGAGAATTTCTATGTGACACATTCCAGCAAGACCAGGAGGCAATAGGTGTAAGAATTGAGAAGGAAAATGACACCTTGAAAGGAGAACATGAGAAGCTATGTGGACTAGCCTCTTTGGTGCAAAAGGAGGCGGGTTGGGCTTCACCCTCTAAAGTGGCGCGCACAAAGGAGAGTACAAAGAAGTTTGGTCACCCAAGTGAGGGAATGTTTGAGGTACTTCGAAATTCAGAGAACCAAGACATGGAGAGAGCTGAAGAAAGGCGACAAGAAGAGTGTGAGGGCTCGTGGACTAAGAAGGTATACTCGCCACCACCACTTAGGCGATCCGGGAGGAAAAGTAGTTGGAGTAAAAATACGCGTACGGAAGGGGGTCACCCCGTACCTTAAACCTATGAATGTCTTACTTTGGGATGTGCGTGGGGCAAATGGACCCGACCACGCACTCATGATCAGGGGTCGAATAATGGAGGTAAATCCGGATATGGTTTGCCTTGTGGAGAACAAGGTTAAGTATAAAAAACTTTAGCGATTCAAGCGAGCAATTTGGCCTCATGCTTGGACGTCAAATTGCATGGTTGTGGACTCGGGGCGCATTCTAGTGTTGTGGAATGACCAGCTGGTAGACTTGAGGGTTACTTTCGAATCAACTCAATTGTTCCACTTCCTTGGGAGCTTAATGAAGCACGACACTGAATTTGCTCTTACGGCTATATATGGGGAAAATGGACATGTGGAGAGGAGAGCATTGTGGAGGGACCTAAATGAAGTGGCACCACAAGGGGAGCGACAATGGCTGGTTGGTGGGATTTTAATTGCATTCGGAAGGCTACCGAAAAGCAAGGGGGAGCTGCTGGAAATGAGGTGGCAATTCAGGAGTTTAATGAGTGTCTTGACACCATTCAACTACTTGAGATTCCCTCAACCGGAGGCGACTTCACTTGGTCCAACTCGTCTGAGGGAACTGCATGCATCGAGACAAAGCTTGATCGAATATTAATGAACAATGCATGGCTCGAGGTCTTCTCCAATTCTTTCTACATTATTGGTGAGAAGGACTTGAGTGATCACACCATGCTTGTCATGAAAACGGAAGGAAACGAACGGAGGAAAAAGAAGATTTTCAGATTCGAGAACCATTGGGTGGATCACAAGGACTTTGGTGGAGTTGAAGCCCAAGCTTTCACATATGTAGCCCTCACTTGAAGGTGTGCATGGAAAAACCTATTGTTCTGGTCCCCCACCTTCAACCACTTCACCCTTGATTTTTATCGAATAATAGACTCCTCCTAAGCAAATGTTCGAGCAAGAGAGTCCTTTGCTCCCCCTTCCGCGAGGGAGAGGCCAGCATCAAGAGGACGGTCTAGCCATTGTCTCCTCACTTCCTCGAGCGTAGCACGAGCCTGTCCCACCTTGTGCATTACGTTCCTAAAAGTTGAGCCACTCCATCGTACGAGTGTCTTCTTTACTTCTTGTAGTTTTGCTGTCACCCGAAACATGGGAGTTCCCCTCACGTAACTGGACCAAGCTCTACGTACAACTCCACGAAAGTCCTCATAGTCAGCCCAATGATTTTCAAATCGAAACATCTTCTTTTTTTGCCTTCCATTGCCTTCCGTCTTCATGATAAGCATTGTGTGATCGCTCAAATCCTTTGCACCCACAAGATAGTTGGATTCTGGGAACAACTCAAGGCACACATTATTAATCAAAATACGGTCAATCCTCGTCTCAATACATGCACTTCTATCGGATGAGTTCAACCACGTGAACTCCCCACCGGTGGATGGCATCTCAAGGAGTTCAAGGGCATCGATACAATCATTAAACTCCACCATAGCCACCTCATTTCCAGCAGCTGCTCCTCTCTTTTCACTCGCCCGCCGAATGCAATTGAAGTCCCCCCCCCCACCATCCACGACCTAGGTGCGGGTGGTGCCACTTGAAGAAGGTCACTCCACAAATGTCGCCTATCCACATGCCCATTATCACCATAGATAGCCGTGAGGTGGAACTCGAGTCCATCTCTCATCTGACGTACCTTGAAATGTAGTAGTTGTGATGTTTTGAAAGTAACACTTATATCCATTATTTGGTCATTCCATAGCACCAAAATCCGCCTGGAGTCAATAACCATACTATTTGACACACAAGCAGTAGGTCAAATTGCTCTATTGAAGCGCTCAATCTTCTTAAGCTTTACCTTATGCTCCACAAGCCACATCACATCCGGGTTTACCTCCTTTATTCGACCCCTAATCATGAGTGCACGGCCGGGTCCATTTTCTCTGTGCACATTCCACACTAGGATATTCATGGGCTTAAGGTCCAAGGTGACCCCATTTACCTCCACATGGAATTGTTTTACTACTTATCTTCCTCTCGGAATGCCTAAGAGTCGGTGTTGGGGAGCTAGGTTGTTTCGTGTAAAGTTCTTGATCCCCCACCACTGAAACCTCCTCACTCCTAAGGAGGTCAAATCTTCCCCCATTTTGCATGTCACTTTTCTTCAAGAGTTCCTTTCCTCGGACCACTCTCGAGAGAGATGTCCAACCCTTATCCTTATGCATCAATGAAGCTAGCCCACTTGGTTCACTTGCCTCATCTTTGGAAAAACATGGCCTCGCCCCACACTCGTCTAGCGCACTAGCTTCGTTTGTGATTTTCAGGTCCTGCCCCATTCCATTTGTGATGTTTCCCTGAGGGGCCTCTCTCACACAAGCCATCTAAACACGTGTAGCATTTGTTCCCAGCCCAAGCATACAAGCCACTTCACAATGCCACCTCCCTCCACCTTAAGATGCCTCCACTAAGTGTCCCCCACTCATACCCACCTCAACCTCACGTGTAGCATGTGTTTCCAAACCAAGCACACAATGCACTACACATTGCCCACTCCCTTCAGCTTGGATTTCCTCCACTAAGGATTCAGCAATCATTTCCACCTGGTCCCCCACTTTGTTCTTAGCAAAAGAGCTGCTCCTCTTCTATTGGCCCAACTATGTATAAAGCACTCAACTCCCTTCCGATGTGTTGTTCCATAAATAGGCCTAGCACTTTCCCCACCCACATCTCTTTACCCTTTTTGTCCACCAATGGGCTCTCTCCCTTGTATACCCATGATACAAACCATTAGACCCTTAGGAGAGAAAACCAAATTGTATTGACAAGTGTTTTATCTCATACCACTTAATCTATCCTCATTTGCTCCTCAATTAGTTGATTTCCTCCAATTGCACCTTGCACCACCTCACCTGCCCTTCCACATGGCACCTCCTCACTCGCACCTTGCTCTACCTCATCTCTCCCTCCATCCACGTCATCACCCCTTCCACCATCTCCTCTCTCTCTCTCTCTCTCTCTCCTATCAGCCAACCCAAGCCCCCTCGCAATGTCCCCATCTACAAGCCTTTGTCCATTCAACCTCTCGAATGAGCTCTCCTCCCTCCTTCCACTTGCATCCCCGTGGGAGCTATTGGATTAATCGAAGATTAATAAGATATTTGTCCAAAGCACTGACACATGGTGTGTCCCTATTGGGCTACACATTTAGGGTTTAGGGTGGAGCCATCTATATAAGGAGGGGAGCCTCCCATTGGAGAGATTGATCTCATGTGTAAAACCCTAGCCTCCACCCTAACCGAGCCGCCACCTCCCCCTCCCTCAAATCCGTCCCTTCCACCAAGTAGGACTCTTGGGTTGTGGATTTGTTCTTCTTCTCCAAGAGAGTAGAAGACCTGCCGGTGCTCAAGAAGACTACGTGAGGTGATCGTCGATTCTTCTTCCTCTGCCACAGGTTCTCTCCAGCAAATGTAAATCCGAACCTGTAGACTAAATCGTAGTTTGCTAATATTGGTACCAGAGCCATCTTGGTTACCTCCGAGTTTTTGGTTTTTGAGCACCTTTCTTTAGTTCATTTGAGTTGAGATAATTTCGGTGGTTCTTAGAAAGAAAAAAATTGGATACATATGTTGTTGCTATTTTTCTTTCTCTCCATTCATGCGCCTAGGGTTTGATGGCAAATCTCCTCACCCATGCGCATGTTTGTTTGTTTTTTTTTTCAAATTCTATGTTGATCTTGCTTCTACGGTTTGATGGTTGATTTCCTCACCTTGTGCATCTATCATTTTTCGAATTTTTTTTGATGTACCTAGGGTTTGATGGTCGTTTTTTTGCTCCTCACCTGAGTACATGTTTTTTGGATTACTTAACTATGCGGCTAGGGTTTGATGGAATATTTTCCTCACCCTAGCACATGGCCTTTTGATTCATCTTATACATGCGATTAGTATTACATGATTCATCATCCTCTTGCGCATAATATTTGTTTCATCTTTAAGCATGCATCTAGAGTTGAATATGGATGCTTCATTCTTGCGCATAATGTAGTTTTCATGATATGCATGTGCCTAGGGTTACATGTTTATCTATGATTATTGCGCATAATGTGTATTCCATCCTTCAAGCATGCGGGTAGATTTTATTTTTCTCTGATTTTATGCGCATGTATGTTTAAGAGAAAGATGATGATTTTTGTTACAAGAGTTGGATATTGCATATATCTCATGATGTGATTATATATTTCGGATTATGTATCATATTTGTCTTTCAAAACTCTTGTTTATGCATCTAAGGATAGAAGGTTGTTGCCTTATTCATGTGTGTGCAATTTTTGATCATATATGCATGCATCTAGATGATTGCCGAATAAGATGATGATTGCCGAATTATGTACATGTTTGTTGCTAACATTCGACTATGTGTTTCTTTTGGAATGATTGCATGCATTTCATTTGAAATATTTCCTTTTCATCAAATGTGCATATGTATATGTGTTGCCCTACACCAAAGAATTTCGAATTTTTCTTTCCAATACAAGTAGCATAATTATTGTTGATTGCATGCTTATATTGATTAAGGAAAGATTGGCAAATTCTGAAATTTTTGAGAGGATATTATGGTCTGGAGTTTTATTGCCTCAAAAGTATTTTTTGAATGCTTTCCTTTGATGCACAAATATGTGTTGCTCTCCACCAAAGAATTTCGAAATTTTTTCTTTCCTAATCAAAGTAGGATAATTTTTTATGATATCATGATTATATTGATTACGGAAAGAAGAAGAAAATTTTGTTTTGAGAATGATTATTGTGGAGATTGGTTGTTATTACCTAACACGTTTTTTGCCAATATTCGTGCACCATACATGCATTACTTCCTTCTTGTGTGAAATAGGTGCACACTTTATGGTTTTTTTTTCATACATCGGATTGTGCTAACGTTTGGAAAGATATTCTTGTGTGCTGATTTCATTTACTGCCTTATTGAGAGTTGACTGTAATTTCATTCATTCATTTCCATTTGCAATAGATATCGCAATGGGCTGTAATATTTATGGACTGTAATAATTACGGACTGTGGACTGTTTATTGCCCAAGGGAGATGAGGGGCTCCTTTATTTTTTTTATTGTGATATTATTACTATAAGGCTCATGCAGGTTCTCGTCTAAAAGGCTAAATCCATATGGGGGATCCTTAGCTTGATATGGAAGTAATGTAGAAATCGATTTCTATATGATCTTGATTGAATTTTTTTTTGAAAGGAAACGTTTTTTTTGGAACCTACATGCCTAGTGGGAGTTGCAAGGTAGAAGTGTTTTGTGTAAACCACCTTGCAACCGGTGGATAATTATTTATTTGCTGCTGATTTCTCATGATTTATACGTTTTTTTAGGGTTATTAAATCATGATGGAGCGCAATATATGAATTGGTAAAATAGCTTTATTAACTATTGCATGAGGATTTGATCGAACGCTTTATGTTTTCCTTTGGTCTGAATGTTGTAGTTATTAAGTTAGTTTATTTTTTATGACTATTGCTGCTCGTTGTATTTTATGCTAGAACTCATGTATCGCTATGTGGTTTTTTTGTCCTAGATTTTTATGGCTGCTTCCAAAAGCATTGTCGCTCTTCTGACTCGAGGAGATAAACTCAATGAAAGAAATTACGATCTGTGGCATCGTAAAATTGAGTATCTCTTAGAGGATCAGGACATGTTAGAAAATATAACCCAAACTATGTCTCCCCCCGAGGAGGGGAACACTGAGCAGCATCGCAGAAATATGGATGTCTATAATGCATGGAAAAAGAAAGACTGTATTGCTCGCATTACAATTCTGAGTTAGATGCGAGATGATCTGTTACTGCGGTTCGAAAAATTGCGAACTGCAAAGTCCTTGTGGGAAGCTGTGAAGTTTCAGTACGGAGTGACCTCCGTCACAAGTGCCCGCCAACTTGGGCTCATGTTTGATGGGTATAAAATACGCCAAGGTCACACGATAAGGCAGCATATTACTGCAATGTCAAACTTGATAAGCGAGCTGAGTGCTGTCGGTCGTGCTAAGACCGATGAGGAGCATGTGTCTGCTCTCATCAAATCATTGCCTTCGAAGAGTTGGGAACATATGAAGGTTCATATGACTCATGCTGATGACATCAGGACATTTGAGCAGGCTGCAAAACACCTAGAGCTGGAGGAGGACCGCATGCTTGCGGAAGCCCCTCTAACTGAAGTGTTTGCTGCTGAAGCTGACGCTCCTCGGAGGAGTGCAGGTTTTAAGCGCAAAAGAGATAGAGCTGAGGGTTTTAAAGGCAAGAAGGGTGCAAATAAAAACAAAACAGAAAACAAAGCTGGAAAGAAACGACCTCGAGGATCCAGAGGTGGGAAAGATAAGTCTAATGTGACTTGTTTTAACTGCCGAAAGACTGGACATTTTGCTCGTGAGTGCACTAAGCAAAAGGTAATTACTGTGTGTAATCCCTTGAATTGTAACGTGACTAGTTCTGTGATGCTCACTGATCACTCTCCTGTGTGAATTGTGGATTCAGGTGCCACGGACCACGTAACAAAGGATCGTTCTGCCTTCGTGGAATATCGCCGTGTTCCAAGTAGGAGGCGAATAAACATGGCGAACAACACTAGCATTGAAGTTCTTGGAGTTGGCACATGCAAAGTGGCTTTGCGAAGTGGCCGGATCCTATTACTTCACGACATGTTGTATGCACCAGCTATACGCCGAAATATTATTTCTGTTGTTGTTTTGATGAGACATGGTTTTAAAGTTGTTTTTGAGAACAATAATAAGGGTTTATACCTTGCTAACATTTATTATGGAGGTGTCATTCTTTCACACGGTTTTATTGTGTTGGACGCAATTTATGATTTCAATCATAACATTAGTGCCTTTATGAGTCAAAGTTCCATGAATAATGATTTAGTTATGTGGCATGCTAGACTTGGTCACATTGGTGTTGACCGGATGAACAGGTTGGCAAAGGAGGGGGTATTAGGATAATGCTCCAAATTTGAATTGCTGACCTATGAATCCTGTCTAGCTGGAAAGGCAACAAGAAAACCATTCGGAAAAGCCATTAGGGCTACTTCTCCTTTAAAACTAATTCACTCGGATATTTGTGGACCTTTGAATGTGCGTACTAGACATGGACAAAGTTACTTCATCACATTCATTGATGACTTTACTAGATATGGTCATATTTATCTTATTTCTGACAAGTCAGAAGCTCTAGAATGTTTAAGAGATTCATGAGCTTGGTAGAGAATCAATTGGATAATAAGATAAAAACTCTTAGAACGGATAGAGGTGGGGAGTATCTCTCCACAATGTTCAAAGAGTTATGTGATGAAAAGGGGATATCTAGACAACTCACTATGCCTTATACTCCTCAGCAAAATGGTGTTGCCGAGAGAAGGAATAGAACGTTGCTAGACATGATTAGATCCATGATGGCACATGCGAGTTTGCCAATTTCGTTTTGGGGAGATGCTCTAATGACTGCTGCCTATATCCTTAATAGAGTTCCAACAAAATCGGTTCCCTCAACTCCATATGAGTTATGGACAGGAAGGAAGCCTGATTTTAGTCTGCTGCGTCCTTGGGGATGCGCGGCATACATTCATTCTACTAGTCACCGATATGGAAAACTAGGACCTACACGGAAAAAGTGTATCTTTGTAAAATACAGTGCTCTCTCCAAAGGTTATGTTTTTATCGGGTTAGACGAGAATGAAAGAAGGACGGAATTGAAGTCTAGGGATGCCACATTCTTGGAAAATGATTTTCCAACTCTTGCTGGAGCTATCACAGAGTCAGTGGACTTCTTTGAACAACAAGATGAGGACATTGCCACTCCACGGGATCTCGAAGTTGAACATGAGGTTCCACCAGTCAATCGTAGTGGAAGCAGCAATGCTGAGGATCCGATAGCTCTCACGGCGGATGAGCCATCAGATACCCATCTGCGTCGAAGTAAACGTGGGATCATTCCTCGTAGGCGGTTTCGCTTAGAGGAAGAGGCCCTCATGATAGCTCACGAAGAAATTGATTATGAATCATCTAGGATGACAGTAATCGATGAGCAAGAACCGGAGACCTTGAAAGAGGCTTTGGAAGGTCCAAATGCGAAAGAGTGGTTAGAAGCTATAAAGGAAGAGTTGGAGTCGATGAAAGTTAATCGAGTCTGGGACTTGGTCGACATACCGCCGAACCGAAAGGCCATTGGGGCCAAGTGAATCCTCAAGATTAAGAGAAAGGCAGATGGATCTATTGATAGATTCAAGGCTAGACTGGTAGCTAAAGGCTACACCCAAAGAGAAGGCGTGGATTTTGAGGAAACTTTTTCACCTAGCTATTGTAGCTCAGATGGACTTAGAGCTTTACCAAATGGATGTAAAGACTGCTTTTCTCAATGGAGAACTTGAGGAGGAGATCTATATGGATCAACCTCAAGGTTTTGAAGTCAAAGGACAAGAGCGCAAAGTGTGAAAGCTCAATAAGTCCTTATATGGCTTAAAACAAGTGTCTAGACAGTGGAACATTCGCTTCCATCAAGCTATATCAGAGAATGCGTTCTCTATGCTTGAGGAAGATCACTGTGTGCACGTTAAGAGATCGAATGGTAAATTTGTCATTCTGACCTTGTATGTTGATGACATACTCATGGTTGGCAATAGCAAAGAGTTGCTGAAATCCACTAAAGAGGGGTTGTCCTCCACGTTTGATATGAAGGACATGGGTGAAGCTAGCTACGTCCTTCGTGTCAAGATTGTTAGAGATAGGTCCAAGAGACCTCTGGGATTGTCTCAGGAGACTTATATTAACAACGTCTTGAAGAAATACCATATGGACAAATGCAAACCAATTGACACTCCTGTTGAGAAGGGTTTCCACTTAAGCCTTGATAAGCATCCTGATACTCCTGAAGAGAAGGCCAAAATGAGCAAGTTTCCATACTCCAATGTTGTGGGAAGCCTTATGTACACTATGGTGTGTACTAGGACAGACATTTGTTATGATGTTGGCATGGTGAGTCGATACCAGTCCAGCCCAAGCATGGAGCACTGGAAGGCAGTCAAGAGAATCATGAGATACCTCAGAGGAACGAGTAACTACAAGCTGTGTTACCAAGCATCAGATCTCCGCCTGATTGGCTATAGTGATGCCGATTGGGCTGGAGACATTGATGAAAGGAAGTCTACCTCTGGTTATGCTTTCTTGCTGGCTAATGGGGCCATCTCATGGTCCAGCAAGAAGCAAACCTGTATAGCCCTGTCGACTATGGGAGCAGAGTATGTTGCATGCTCTGCAGCAGTACAGGAGGCAGTTTGGTTGAGGAGGTTCTTACAACATACTGGGCTAGTAGAGACATCTGATGAGCCTGTTGTTGTCTATTATGACAGCATGGCTGCCTTTTGTTATGTGAAAGACCCCAAATATCATGGAAAGACCAAACCTATACAGGTTAGGTATCATTTTGTAAAGGACATCATAACGAGAAAGGAAATTGTGTTAAGACATGTGTCTACTAGCCTTATGGTAGTTGACCCTCTTACCAAGGCTATAGCTAAGGACTCATTTGAGTCTCATGTGAAGTCCTTAGGCTTACGCAGACTTTGATGTATTGGCATGTCTAACTTCCTTTTATGAGTGATTATGTTTTTCTTTCGACTATATATGTTTGGTTGATGTAGTTGTTCTAGCAAAAAAAATTATTTTGTCAATAGGCTGAAGAATGCTCACTCAAACGAGCATTCACCTCTGGCGCTTTTTGATAGCGAGCAGAGATGACACTGATCATGTCAAGATCTTGTATGATAGATCCAGAGAAATTCATGATAGGACAGTCGCCTTGATTAGGAATCAAGATGAGATCCTCTATGTTGGTGAGGATTGACATGAATGTTCCCACAATTCATGTGACCTATAGAAGCCAAGTGCGAGCATCACATGTGGTGCCAGGTGGCACCTGTATGGTGTTAAGGCGACAATGATGAAGCTCGGGTCAGGCATAGAGGGGGTGCGACTGGACTAAGACTTGTATGGTGTTGAGAGACAAACATACTGTTGTGTACAGTATAATCCACCATAACATGTTTGTCATACAACATGTGCTGGCGACCATTTGGAAGTGAAAGGATGGATCCCTGCTCCTTCACTGTGTGAGTCCAAGACTTGATTGTCATTAGTTACCCTTAGTGACCTTCGACGACACCATGAAGCAAAGAGTTGATGTGGCTACTTTGGGATGTTATCTATGACCATGAGAGATTCGGTATAAAGAGGCATCTTCGGGAAAGGAGTGAACTCTGAGTGTAATGGTGGTCTGGGCCGAAGGGAAAGGTTTGACTCGACTGCACTAAAACTATTTGCTGGGCCCAACTGTATTGGATACAGTAGCAAGTACCTTGAGGACAAGAAGGTATTCTCTCCGAGGGATCGAGATACCGTTCATGTCAAGTGAGTTTTTGAGTAAACCTGGGGAACTGTGATGTGCATTTGATTGCTTATTTATTGGTTTTTGAGGATGTTGTCATTCTGGTCTTCTAGTAAGGTTTCTAGTTTGAGACTCCTAAATTGCTGGTGCATCACCGGTCGCACGCCCCATTTGTCCGTATGATCGGAAGAGTGCATGTGTTGGGGACACAGATGATCTTGTATCGGGGATACATGATCAGAGACTTGCGTGTTGTGGATGCGTTCTTGGAGAGAGGAATAGTTGTATATATCAGGGATGTATACATGTGTCGGGCACACATAGAGAGGTGGCATATTGCCATTGTGTGATTGTATGTATCAGGGATATATGCATATGTGTCGGGGACACAAAAGCAAATGACATGTTGTTATCGTGCTATTGTGCAAGTGGGAGATATTGGATTAATCTAGGATTAATAAGATATTTGCCCAAAGCACTGACACATGGCGCGTCCCTATTGGACCACACATTTAGGGTTTAGGGTGGAGCCATCTATATAAGGAGGGGAGCCTCCCATTGGAGAGATTGATCTCATGTGCAAAACCCTAGCCTGCACGTCCCTCTCCCTCAAATCCGTCCCTTCCACCAAGTAGGACTCTTGGGTTGTGGATTTGTTCTTCTTTTCCAAGAGAGTAGAAGACCGGCCGGTGCTCAAGAGGACTCCGTGAGGTGATCGTCGATTCTTCTTCCGCTGCCAAAGGTTCTCTCCACCAAAGGTAAATCCGAACCTGTAGACTAAATCGTAGTTTGCTAACAGTTCCCAGCCCCTCCTTTGCTAACTACTACCCATATTGCAGCCTTATCCTTGGGGGCCCCCACATGCTTCATTGCAACCACTTGTTTCCTCGGACACTTCTCCATAATGTGACCAAACTCCCTACAATCAAGGCAATAACCGGGTCTACATTCATACTCCACAAACACTCTATTTATGTCGGCCTCTTCAACTTGAACATCCACCCAACTCGGATATGTGAAGTCATGGGCAACTTCCACACAAACCGTAGCAAAGGCCAGCCACCTCCCCGATGCGGTGTGCTCATCTATGTATAACGGCCGCCCGAGGATTCTTACAATGTTCCTCAACATCTTACTTGACCATAACCGGAGGTCGAGCTCCAGGAGACAAATCCAAATTGGTATGGTTGTGATGCTGGCCCTCTTCAACACAATATCCGGAGCCCATTCTTGAACCACAAGGGGGCACCCACGAATGAACCATGGTCATCCTTCAAGCACACTTTTGCTATCTTCTCCAAGTGTAAACCGGAAAAGGAGGAAACCTTGACTCCTTTTGATGACCTCCATGCCTCCAACCAAACCTCACATCTTGTGTATGCTTCTCAAGTGTTGGCAAATGTGGTTTGAAAGCAATAAAATAACCAACTAACACCTTATCCCATCTCTTCAAAGCATCACCCCGTTCTTGCTTGGAACACAAAGCCACTTTTTCTCCTCCCTTCACAGCCAAAGGAACGAACTCTAGTGCCATGGAGACCCCTGGTCCATCCTTAAACAAGTCACTCCACATCCTCAGGGGAGTAGTAGTACTCCCTAGAGGTGGGGCGTGATCTTTATCCCCCAAGTTGGGGGTCGAGCCATGCAAAGGTGGTGGATGGAGATCCTCTCTTGCGCCACAATCTCCATCTTCTAGTATCACATGAGTAGAACTCTACTTGGGATCCATTTTGATACAAAAACCAATAGATTTGGTGGGGAAAAGAGGTTGGAACCCTAGAGAAACCTAGGTTTCCCTTGTTCGCCACTCCTTCTCACTCCTCTCATGCTTATCCATTTCTCTCTCGCTCTTCCTTCTCTCTCCTTTTCTCATGTTTCTCCTTCTCTCTCCCTCTTCCTTCCCTCTTCTTCTTCTCTCTCTTCTTTCTTTTCCTCTCCCGCTCCTCTTCCCTCTTCTACTTCTATATCTCCCTCTAATGCTCTCCTTCTCTCGTTATCCTTACTAGGAGAGAAGGAAGAGGGGAGAGAGAGTAGAGAGAAGGAGGAAAAAGTAGGAAAGAAAAGCTCTGGGGAAAGCATGGGGGTTCCTAGGGTTTCCTAGGGTCTAAACCTCGTTTCTTCTACCAAAACTCTTGATTTCTTCATCAAAATGATTCCTACAACTAGTTCTTTGCAATTGGGTGAGCTGAATTTGGGTGGTGGCAACGATGAACACACCCACAAAGCACCAAAGCACCATCCACTTTTGGGTTTGGCTAGTGGCGGGTATGTTTCCCGACCACCTCAAGGGGCGGAACAACCTCACCAAAGAGGTGGTCGGACCTCTTCGAATCTGAAGCGAGGACGACGACAACATTAACTTTTGTTCAGCCAGAGATGAAAGGAGGGTAGAAGGTCGCGGTTTGTTCTAAGGCGAACGTGTGTGATGCACTTCAGAGGTGGGACAATGGTTTAGTTGGCTATTTCTTTGATTTCAAATGTCATCTACCCACGTTGGAGAAACAACTCCACAAATTATTGGGTTTAGTGGGTGGTTTCGAAGTGCTTCGTCGGAGGCAAGACTTTTTGTTATTCCATTTCACTCTTGGCGAGGACCGGCAAAGGGTGGTTGAAGGAGGGCCTTGAATCATTCAAGGTGCCCTTTGATCGTCCAAGCATGGTCACTAGAGGTTGTGATGAAGCGTGCGAGGATAGCAACGATGCCCATTTGGATTCACTTGCCGGAGTTGGACCTTAAGCTTTGTTCGGCTAAGACGTTGGGCAATATCGTGAGTGTGCTTGGAAAGCCTCTCTACATGAATGCCAACACCACCACGGGAAGGAGACTTGCATATGCACGAGTGTGTGTTGAGGTTAGTCTTGATTTCTCTTATCCAAGTTGGGTGGATGTTCGGATAGAAGGAGGAGAAATGGAGAGGGTGTTTGTGGAATATGAATGGAGACCGACATATTGTAGTGATTGCAAGGAGTTTGTGCATGAGATGGAGAGGTGTCCAAGGAAAGGACCATCACCTAAGACCGAAAATGCGAAAGTGAAGACATCAGAATGGGTGGTGGTTGGCCACCAAAATATGGTGGGGAAGGGTGGAAAGGGAGCACGTGTGTAAATGGAGAAAGGTAAAGAAGATAGGGTTCCGAGGGAGAGAAGGAGAAAGTTGGGGTAGGAGAAGGAGCTCGGGAGGAGGGGGTGTCGGGTGGAGGTGGAGGAGGAGGAGGAGGAGAAGGATGGGGTGAGATGGCAAGTGAAGGAGTCGTGTGCAATGAGGAAGATGATGACGTGGCAAGAAAGGAAGGCGTCATGTGGAGGGCAAGGCCATTGAGGTAGTGACAAGTGGTGAGGGCGGTCCACGTGGAAATGTGGAGGGAACAGGTTAGGGGTGAAAAGAAGAGGTGTATGTTTCAAATTTTGTAGTAGTAAGTAAGAGCATGCCATGTGGAAAGGACGGGAAGTGGTTGGGAGAGGATAAGGGAGAGGGTTTTCTTGGGGTGCAAAAAGAAGATGGGATAAAAACAAAGGAAAATAGAGGAGACAAAATCAGTTTTAGTGAAAAGCATGCAAGAAGTGGGGCAAGTGAGAAGGTGACAAGTGGAAAGGAGGATAGTTGGTGGAGAAATTCGTTGGAGTGTGGGGACCAAAATGAAGTGGGAGAATAGGGACCAAGACACGTGAGAAGGGTTTGGTGCATGGGAGTTTGCATGGAAAGGGGCTTGAGGGTTGTTTGCCTTGTGATTTGGAGGTTGTGCATGGGAGGAGGTAAGAAAATATTAGTCCTGAGAAGAGTGCAACGTGTTTTGGTGAGGGAGTAGGAGAGGGGACGAGTAAGAAGGGAATGGCTATGGTGCTTGGGAAGAATCAAGGATGGGTATCACCCAAGAGGGTGGTGAGGGAGGTGGAGGGACGGAGGAAGAGAGATGGAGGAAGGTTTGAGGTTCTTGGAGGAGAGGAGGGAAGTGTGGTGGAGCTTGAGGATGGGAGACAGGGGAGTGTGATAGTTGTGGAAAGGGTTAGTGCACCCAAAAAGAATGGGAAGGAAGGATTGACTCCCTTTCACCTCGAACCGAGGCGGTCAAAGCGATTTGGGGACAGTGAATCCCTTTCACCTTAACCCAAGGCGTAAAATATGATTCATGAGAAAGGATTGATGTAACAAAGAGCTCATGGGGGCAAGGGGTCATGACCCCATGACTCAACACCATGCATCTCCAATTTTGGAATGTGCACGGCGCAAATGGACCCGGTTGCGTACACACGATTCGGGGTCGCATTGTGGAGGCGAAAGTGGATGTTGTTTGTTTAATGGAACGAAAGGTGAAGTTGAAGAAGATTGCGCCCTTTAAGAAGGCAATTTGGCCACATGCATGGGCATCGAATGGAATGATTAGAGACATGGGGAGAATTCTAGTATTATGGAATGAAAATGTAGTTGATCTTAAGGTCACTTTTGAGATGACACAACTTCTCCACTTGGAAGAGTGCGTGAAGAAAGATGGTAGGTAGTACATTGCTATTATGCAAATTTATGGAAAAAATGTCCACACGGATCGTAGAGCACTTTGGGAGGACCATGAGAGTGTGGCCCCGCTATGAGTGTTCCATGGTTGGTGGGAGGCGATTTCAATTGCATAAGGTATGGTGGGGAGAAGCGAGGTTGTGCGGGGCTGAATTTGGCCGCAATGGAAGAGTTGAATGATTGTGTGGATTCATTACAATTGCTAGAGCTTCCATCTAATGGAGGGGAGTTTACATGCACAAATTCTTTGGAAGGAGAAGTTTGCATCGAAACTAGGATAGATCACATCTTTATGTCGCATGCT
Organism: Triglochin maritima; assembly: GCA_963682175.1. NCBI lineage: Eukaryota > Viridiplantae > Streptophyta > Magnoliopsida > Alismatales > Juncaginaceae > Triglochin > Triglochin maritima. The sequence continues at coordinate 22,158,606 of OY821791.1, forward strand.
TGGCTTGAGGTGTTCCCGGCATCATTCTATGTGGTGGGGGATCGAGACCTAAGTCACCATGCAATGTTAAGGCTATCCACGGAGGTCATGGAGCATAAGAAGAAGTGTATGTTATGCTTCTCAAATTATTGGGTGAAGAATGAGGGCTTCTTGAAGGTTGTTGAGGATGCATGGGGGTTGTTTGTTGAGGGGAAACCGATGTATCGCTTGACCATGAAGATAAATGAGGATAAACAAGCACTCAAATTGTGGAGCGACAAGGAGTTTGGGAATGTAGAGAAGTGAGTGGTGAATGCTCAAACTTATCTTGCATGGATAAGGTTGGCAAGGAGGGATAAAGTGAATGATGTTTGCTTGCTTGATGAGGAAAATGTTGCAAAGGGAGAACTAGCGTGGGTGTTTGTGTGGGAGGAATCCATTGTGAGACAAAAATCAAGAGTTAAATGGTTGAGAGAGGGAGACCGGAATACCCAATTCTTTCATGCTTCCCTACGAGTGAGGAGAGGCACCAACAATGTCTGCAGAGTTAGTAAGGAGGCCACCTATACAAGGAGGAGGGTGACATTAGGCGTTTAGGAGCTGATACTTTAATTTGTTTGCTAACTCTTTTCAGGTCTACTCGGATGCACAAAATGTAGTCCTACCTCAAGTGGGACAAAGTGATGGGGAGATGTGATGGGAATTAAATTTATACCGCAAGTGCACGGCGTCAATGAAGACGTGGCAAATACGGGTCGAACACAAGGAGGGAGAGATTCTGTTATTTGTGTGATTTTCGATTAAGGGAAAGAAGGAGAGAAGAAATAAAGTTGGTTTTGAGATTTTTGGGTTTTAATTATCTAAAGCAAGAACAAGAACAATTAAAACTAAAACAAGAACAAAGATGTGAATTCCGTTGGGTGGAGGTTTAGATTTAAGGTTTAGATTAGAGAATTCAGAAACTTATAATAAATCATATTAGTTATGAAGCATTGCATGATAAATGATTTAACATAAACTCAAGTAATCAAAATAGACTAATACGAAATTAAAATAATAACTTTTATTCGTCTTCTCTTCACCCTAAATCCGTCACCTCCACCCTTTGGAAAGAGTTAGAAACTCATGGAGGGAGGAAGAAGGGATCCTAGAGGCATTACAAAAGAAAAGTAAAAACAAGAAATAAAAGACAGAAATTTATTACTAAAAATAAAGACAAATAAAAACAACAACTAAAAACTAGGTCTAAGGCCAAGGACCCTTCTAACATCGTTCTCGGGGCTATTTATAGTTGTTACAAGAGACCTAAGTATAGAATTGGAGAGTACACGTGTCCAGACACGACGGGACGAAATTGGAGCACACGGATCGCTAAGGAGGCGGCGTTTCCGCCGCACAATGCATGTAATATGCGGCGATTTCACCGCATAATCTTCTCTGATTTAATCCGGATTTTTGCTGTTAATTTATGGTATGATTTGATCCTCCTTTGCGCGTCTGGATTGATTCTTTCCATTCTTTTGAGCTCTGGATTAATTCTTTTATATGTTTCGAGAACTACATTGATTTTTCTTTAGATTTTCTCCATAATAACTCGTGAATTGCAATTAGGTCCTTGTCTTTTTGCAATTAAGTCCCCAACTACTTTTGTGCTCAAGTCCTTGTTCCTTTTGTAATTAGGTCTTGAATGCTTTTATGCTTGGATACATTTCCATTTGAAACCCGATAATCTTGAGCTTGGTCTTTATGATAGAAATGAGTCTTTTGCACGCGTTTATGCTCGGGATGTGGGTAAATTGCATTCAGGTCCCTGTATTCTGTCAATAAGACTAAACACATACCTTAGTAGCATTTATTGATGTAAAAGTAATCTAAATGAATGACATATGATGCAATGTATGCAATGCATCAAATACCCCCACACCTAGATTTTGCTAGTCCCTAGCAAAACAGAAGATATGAAAAATAAAAACAGGGAAATCCTAACTCACTTTCGTAGGAATCACGGTTGCACTTAGCATGTACAACAAGCCTTTAAACCTCCAAGTTTCCTTAGAGGACGAGTTTTGTCTCGTGAGGGTTTTCAGTTGACACACCCACAAAGTCTTAAATCAACATTCCATTAATAGCTCTCAATATCCCTACCTCAACTTTATACATCTCACTTAGAATTCTTGCATGCTCATTATATAAATCTAACTCATAAAAATTCTGACTTTGTCTTTGTTCCTCCAACATTCACACCACTAACCCTTCTACACATGTTATCACTTAAATTATTTTGCACGCCTCCTCTGGTGGTGAAGTATCATTTGGATCAACCATGGCATGGATCATTCTTTTAGCTTTGGGCCTTGAGTATATATATATTTTTTCTTTTCTTTTCTTTCGTGATTCAACACATTTGCTTTTTGACACTTTTACCCTTTTTGCATTCGTGTAGCGAGTTTGGTCGATAATCCCGAGCTGGTAGACTCAAGTTATCGGGTTTGAAGATACCCCTACGGACCAGTGACTCAAAGGCTTGGGCTTTTGTAATCATTTTGCAGAATGTGCTTTCCTCACTTTATTCCGTTATTTTTAATTTTATTTTCCTCAAGGCTTAATTGCTATTAGAAGTCCACACTTCCCGGTATATTTTCCTCAACCTCTGCTTTTTGTCAACCACTTCAAAGATTTGATTCATCCAATTTAAGTGCATACATGTCTTTAAAGGGTAATGTGTTATTTCTTTGGAACTTAGATTTATGTCATAATTTCTACAAGCAGAACTATACAATAAGGAACAAAAACTTAATGCAATTTGTACACGGGTTTTGGCAGTTCAATCTTAAGCTATGTTATGAAACATTGAATTTTTTTTTTAAGAAATAAAAGAACAGATATATAGATAGATATATGCATAAACACCCCCCCCCACACCTAAATCATGCATTGTCCTCAATGAATGTGAGCAAGATACTACATGGATTTATGCATGAAAAAGGAAAGATCTCACCAACGTGAAGTACAAAGGAAAGTTCAAGGCTCTGTTGATGGACAAAAACCCGAATTCCCTCAAAAACCTGTGAGATGCTAAAGAGGGGATAAATACAACATAAATTTTTTATTTTTTTTAGATATATAACTATGTACAAACATATGTTCCCATCTTCATTTGTCAAAAGACATCAAATGGAAACCTCAAGAGTGTGTCAGTGAACCTGAAAAGGGAACATGACACCACGTGGGGCCAGAAAATGCATGTGTGGGCCGCCTTCACAAAAAGCGCTAGATGAAATGAGAGGTTCATGAATTGGACGCAAATGCGTCTCATTCAAAGGATCAAACTGAAAGAGCTTGAACCTCTCGAGAGTTTGGGAATTAAGGGGCAACGGAAGAGGAGTTTCTCCCGTTGCGGTGTTGAAGTTATGATTATCAATCCAAACTCTCCAACCAACTGGCTGGTGTGTCGGAACGAGTTCCAAAACCTTGTTAGGCATGTCCGACACACCAGGCGAACAAAAAGTGGGTCTCATACCCAAGGTATCTTCTAAGGAACTTCTAATACCCTTATGAGCTATGTAGTTGTTTGATGTTCCATCATTTCCAAGATGATCAGGAACAATGGTGAGAGGCAGACTCTCATCATGTTGTTTGAAATTGAGGGTACTAGGGAGATCTTGCTCCACCAGAGGTGAGTCCTTAAGAGATGCAACATGAAGATCATGTGGCTCAAGGGCCACGGGACAAGAAGATAGGACACAATCCTGTGCCGACTCATAATGAAATTAGTCCATGTTTTTCTCAGTATAAATCGAATCCTCCACTACGTGATCGTGAATTGAAATCCCAAGTCCCTCAGACCGACTAGGAATTTGACTTTGAAAGATTGTGCTTTGAATTTGTGTATGTGGTGGTGGTTCGATACTAAAAGATGAGTCCTTATGTTGACACGAAAAGTTACTTTCCTCACTTAATTGCTGCGACATTTGACTCAATTGTAATACCACATTGTCTACGGACTGTTGAGTAGTTGTCATGAACGTATGGAAAGCTTGTTCCAAGGTATCAGGTATGTGGTCAACTATGAGGTTCGAGTCAGAACTCGGGACATTTGGAGGGTGGGTGTTGGTGGGCTGAGAATAAGTCCAATGATTTGACATGGGGTGTTGGTAGAGTTCTGGGTATTCGGGAGAAGGATATTGGGGCGAAAATGACGTATAAGAATTTGGATATGAATTGTTTCCCCACGAATCCATCACTCTTGGGTTATATGCGGATGTGTAACGGTCATATCGAGCATTTTGGGAAAAGGTATGCTTATACTCAGGCTCTGGGGGAACATAAGGACATTCCCTGATAACATGACCACTCAACCCGCAACAGTTGCACGGTACGGCTACTGGAGCCACCGGTGCACTCATGTTGTCAGCCCAACGCATGAAGGAGGCAAAAGTTTGTTGTAATGTATCAGTTCGTTGACCAACATATGATCCAACATAACTAGATTGTGGTCTAGCAGTCGGTGCCTCTCTCATGTTACCCCAATATGAAGATTGCTCAGTCATACAATTAGGATTGTCCCAACCATATGGGGTGTTAGCCTGAGCCACCCCAGGTTGCATGGTTTTAGAATACCAGGAAGCATTGTCCTGGTCCTAACAATGATATGGATGGTTGCCCATATAACCATCCATCAAAACACTCTTGAGTCAAGCACTCTTACCCTTATGAGGCTAAGCAAGCACAAGTTCTCGAGTCGACCCTAAAATGGTAATAGAGAAAGTAAAGGGGGGGGGAGACTAGAACGTATAAGTAGGTGAGAAGAAGATGACTCAGAAGAGAAAGGAAACTTAACTCTAAAGATAGAAAAGAGGGTCGGTCAGAGGTTTCCCAAACAAGCACGGTTCAAACAATCCTAGACCTAGTGTCTCTTAGATCCAGACGACTCCTAACTGGTTGAGTCGAATTGATTTGCTTGATTCACCTCCCTCACTAATCAAATCAAGTTGGCCAGGCAGTGTATAGCTAGTGGGGGCGCTTCCGACAGAGTCGGTGCCAATTAGACAACCACTTCGCTTGGAAGATTTACGTCAACACAAAAACACTTTCTAGACACCAACTTAAATTCGATCGGCTTCAGGTCATAGCAAGTCAAACCAATTCTACTCCTTAATTGAGTCCGAGTCCTTAGGGGTCAATGTCTAATTGATTTTAATTTAAGGCTTGGGTGACACTTTAGGATTGTGATTTGTGGGCCACGGAAGAGTGGTGAAATCCCCACCGTATCTTTGCCTACGGAGTTGCCCATAAGATAGTTTAAGTTAGATCTAGCAAAGATAGTCAAACAATGGTCTTTAGAGGGGGGCAATTGCAAGGTTGTATGCAAATTAGATTATATGCTTAAATAAATTCGATAAAAACCGTGATACGTACCTTGCCTCCAGCACTCTTCAACAAGAATTAATTTGCAAGAATTTAGCAAGAATAATGCAAACAAAACATTATATGATGCATGCACTAAGTTCTTCTAATTTTGCCAATTTTTAGGTCAGAGTTGAATTATTGTCAATTATGGAATTTAAGCTTAACACGTGCAGTTCTACAAAAGGAAAAATTTTTTAAAATAGAAATTACGAGGAAAAGAGGCAACAAAGGTTACCTAAGCAATGCTCAGTCGGGTTCACCGCTTGCTCTCGAAATTTCAGTAGCTTCACGCGTCCACCCAGAGATGAGTCGCGTCCCAGAAAAATTTGAAGCCCAGATGCTTCAAATATGCGGCGATTCCGCCGCTCGTTAAGCTCAGAATGTGCCCGGATTTCGCCGTGCACTCTGTTGTCTCCTGAAACACAAATCCAAATATTTAGATCGCGCACAAGATAAACAGGATAAAATCGAAATCAACAAAAAACAAAATCTGCGTCGCCTCCCCGACAACGGCGCCAAAAACTTGATGGGAATTAAATTTATACCGCAAGTGCACGGCGTCAATGAAGACGTGGCAAATACGGGTCGAACACAAGGAGGGAGAGATTCTGTTATTTGTGTGATTTTCGATTAAGGGAAAGAAGGAGAGAAGAAATAAAGTTGGTTTTGAGATTTTTGGGTTTTAATTATCTAAATCAAGAACAAGAACAATTAAAACTAAAACAAGAACAAAGAGGTGAATTCCGTTGGGTGGAGGTTTAGATTTAAGGTTTAGATTAGAGAATTCAGAAACTTATAATAAATCATATTAGTTATGAAGCATTGCATGATAAATGATTTAACATAAACTCAAGTAATCAAAATAGACTAATACGAAATTAAAATAATAACTTTTATTCGTCTTCTCTTCACCCTAAATCCGTCACCTCCACCCTTTGGAAAGAGTTAGAAACTCATGGAGGGAGGAAGAAGGGATCCTAGAGGCATTACAAAAGAAAAGTAAAAACAAGAAATAAAAGACAGAAATTTATTACTAAAAATAAAGACAAATAAAAACAACAACTAAAAACTAGGTCTAAGGCGAAGGACCCTTCTAACATCGTTCTCGGGGCTATTTATAGTTGTTACAAGAGACCTAAGTATAGAATTGGAGAGTACACGTGTCCAGACACGACGGGACAAAATTGGAGCACACGGATCGCTAAGGGGGCGGCGTTTCCGCCGCACAATGCATGTAATATGCGGCGATTTCGCCGCATAATCTTCTCTGATTTAATCCGGATTTTTGCCGTTAGTTTATGGTATGATTTGATCCTCCTTTGCGCGTCTGGATTGATTCTTTCCATTCTTTTGAGCTCCGGATTAATTCCTTTATATGTTTGGAGAACTACATTGATTTTTCTTTAGATTTTCTCCATAATAACTCGTGAATTGCAATTAGGTCCTTGTCTTTTTGCAATTAAGTCCCCGGCTACTTTTGTGCTCAAGTCCTTGTTCTTTTTGTAATTAGGTCTTGAATGCTTTTATGCTTGGATACATTTCCATTTGAAACCCGATAATCTTGAGCTTGGTCTTTATGATAGAAATGAGTCTTTTGCACGCGTTTATGCTCGGGATGTGGGTAAATTGCATTCAGATCCCTGTATTCTGTAAATAAGACTAAACGCGTACCTTAGTAGCATTTATTGATGTAAAAGTAATCTAAATGAAAGACATATGATGCAATGTATGCAATGCATCAAGATGCTCACACGGAAGCTAGAGATGAAGGAAGTGGAAGCTGTGGTCATGGGGGAAAATGGGGATAGAGCACCACGACCGGATGGGATGAAAACGTGTTTCTTCAAGACAACTTGGGACATTGTGAAGAGGGACATGTTCATGGCTTTCGATGACTTCGTAAAGAGTGGGAAGCTATTGAAGAAAGTGAACTATACATCCATAACCTTGATCCCGAAGAAGAAGACTCCTACAATGCTGGATGATTATAGGCTTATCTCCCTATGCAATATGACGTATAGATTCCTAGCAAAGATCCTAGCGAACCGGTTAAAGGTCATTTTACCGAGGCTTGTGGGGGAAATGCAAAGTGCTTTCGTAAAAGGGAGAAGAATTAGCAATAACATCTTACTCGCACATGAAGTATGCCACAACATGCACTTGGAGAAGGGCCATAGACGTATGTGTATCAAGCTAGATCTAAGGAAGGCTTATGACTCGGTGTCGTGGGAGTTTCTTGATCTTGTAATGGAAAGGTTCGACTTCCCTTTTGAATTGGCGTAAGCTTATTATGGCTTGCATACGAGAATCTTTTGTTGTGACCGTCAATGAAGCAATTTCAAGTCCTTTCCGGGCTAGAAACGGACTTAGAAAAGGTGATCCCGTAGCACCATACTTATTTGTAGTTTGCATGGAAGTGTTGAGTGGTATGATAAAGGAGTAGGTGGGATGTTGCTACCATTGACTTGTGGGGATGTGCCAATATCACACTTGATGTTTTGGGATGATGCTCTATTGTTTGCAAAGGCTACAAAGGAGAATGCTCGTGTCCTTAAGGAAGTGTTGGATCGGTTCATGGCATGCTCGGGTCTTCATTTCAACACCTTAAAGAGTCAAGTGTTCTTGGGAGGCGGTGTGGAACATGGGGCGTGGATTTCTGAGCACCTTGGGATGTCGAAGGTTGAGTTTGCAGTCACATATCTTTGGCTGCCATTATACTCTGGGAGAATGGTCTGAATGCATTGTATGACTCTTATAGGGAAGATAAAGGCAAGGTTGAGCACTTGGAAGCAATCACACCTATCCATGGCCGGTCGAGTAGAGCTCGTGAGGAGTGTTTTGGTGTCCTTGAGCCACTTTTGGACTTCAGCATTCCTTATCCCATGGCAAGTGCTAAAGGAAGCAGAGAGCCTTATGTGTAGGTTCATTTGGGGAGGGCCAAAGAAATGGGTCGCAGTCGCGTGGAAAGATGTTTATACGCCCAAGAGTGTAGGGGGGTTGGGACTTAAAATTCTCACAGAGTGGAATGATGTGGGAATGGTGCATCTCTTTTGGCTTGTGGTGGAGAACAAGAACTTGTTATGGGTTAGGAGCATGAGGAGGAAGTACTTGAGGACTCGCTCGATATGGCTCACTCCCCCCCATCAAGTTGCTCATGTCTTGGATAGCACTTTTGCGCGTCCAGGTTATTGCAAGCAAGCATATTAAATATAGAGTGGGTGTTGGTGAGCACATTAAATTCTTCCAACACCCATGGTGTGGGGAAACTTTCCAATGATTCGACATGGGCGATAGCTTCATTATGATTTGGAGGTCCCATGGGACGTGAATGTATCCTACTTTATAAGGAATGGGGAATGGGGCCTCCCACCACCAAGGTTGCGCGACATGGAGGAATTATGGTCCAAGTTTTGGCATTATAAATTCATGGAGAGGAAGTCAAGAAGGGTGACCATAAGGGGTGCGAAGTTCATGATTAAGGAGGCGTGGGGCTGGGTCAAACCCCACGGAATGAGTGTGTCTTAGGCTAAGGTAGTATGGCACAAACACCACGTCCCAAATCATGCCATCACCGTTTCGAAGGCCATGAGGGGCCAGCTTGTCCCGAAAAAACTTATGCGACAAAGAGGTGCCCACCATGACCCATTATGCGTTCTTTGCAACAAGGACGAAGAAGACATCTCTCATTTTTTTGGGCTAGGAATGCATGAGGCAAGTGTGGGGTGGAGCATTACATAAGCTCAGGCTTAGCACCGGAATCGAGAGGGATATTGGACACGAAACTTGAAGGGTACAAGGAACAAATGGCAGTCAAATAAGAACGGTGGCGTGCAAATGGGCTTTCAATGCGACAATATATGAGTGTTGGCAAGAAAGGAATCGACGGATATTCGAGGAAGGAAGAGGAGGCCGGAGGAGGTATTCGGGCTACTGAAAGACTCAATTCGGGGCATGGGTGCCCGGATTCGAGATCTTGCAAAGGACATTGAGAGGTGATTAGTAGCCTATCATTCTCATATTCATGCTATATATCCTTTATTTTACCCCAATATTGTGTTACTCGAGTTGTTGTTGTAGTGTTTCAGGTGTTAGGTAATAAAGAAAAGAAAAGGGAACAAACATGACCTGAAAGCAACAAGAATGGACTGAATTGAGGACTTCTTGACCCATTTGTAAAGCACAAGGACTTGATCGTAAATCCGGAAGGACCCATGTGAATACCCGGAGGAACCAGATTGTGAAATGCAAAGTATTGTGACATATGACATGAACCAAACCAATATTTCGTAAATTAAAGTCAAATCGGTTCAAGACAGTGGACCAGGGCTTCACCTAATGTCCAAAAACAACATTGAACCTCTTGGAAGAAATTGAGACTGATCGGGCGCAAAAGATACTCCACGGGCGTATCAGTTTTCTCCAATTGATCCATAATTTTTCCCGTGGCTCGAACTTGATTAATTGGGTGCACCAGATCCTTCCAAACCATTACTTCTTCCATAAATACAATTGTAAACCCTCCTCTCCACCTCTTCTTCCTCCTTCCCCCATTAGAGTAGGTTTTAGTTTCCTATTTTAGTAGTGTAATATAGGGGTTGGAGAGGAGCAAACTTTGTCTTTTGTTTTCTTAATCTAATTTAGTTCTTGTTTATTGTGTTGATGTTTTCCTTTGATGTAATTTCTTTTATGTTGTTGTTTGTTTAATCTAGTCTTCTACATTTCATTCATAGGTTTGTTTTATGTGTTCTTTAATGTAGACATGAGTAGTCCATCCCATGGGGGGTGGAGAAGAAGGTGGTTTGATTTTGCGATGGATTAGCGTGTGTGTTAACCTTCATCCTTTGAGCCTTACATGATTTCCATAATGATCTAATGAGATTTCACTCTTATCTTTGACGTGCTAATGCTCTTGAATGAAGCTTAGCACATGCTTATATTAGTGGGCCTATTTTATGGGGAATGATGAGGTTAGGATAAGGATGGAGTGGAAGAAGGAAACAAGACATGTGCATGCATGTGCTCATGTTGGCTTTATCTAAAGTAATGTGTTGTATGTTTTAATGATTGTGATAAATCTTATTTCATGTGGAGACATAGTTGGATTTGAGTCACTTTGCATGTGAACATATTAGCTTCATTTCAATTATTGTCTTGTACGTTTTATTGATAAGGTTTTATCTTATTTCATGTGGAGGCAAAGCTGGAATTGAGTTTTATGGATTTCATGTATGACATGTTTTGATGAGCATATTTTAACACACACACAACACATTATTGGTGGCTCTCCTCCCTCACTCTCCTCACATTATTGGTGACTCTCCTCACTCTAAGGGAAGCATGGAAAAATCTTGAATTTCGGTCACCCTCTTGCAGCCATTGAACCCTTGATTTCAGTCTCAATAAAGCCTCCTCCCGAACGAAGGCACGGTCCAGGTCCACCTTACAAAGACTCTCACAATGTGAAAGCTCCTCATCTCGTGGAATTTCCTCCTTTGGTCTCCTAATGTCAGCCAGCCAGAGCTGAGCTTCACCCACTTTGTGTTCCACATGGCCAAAAGTATCTGCACTCCATCTCTTTAACGCCTCTTTCACCTCAAGTAACTTTGCAACCAAACGAAACATAGGGTTACCTTCCACCCGCGTGGTCCAAGCCTCCCTCACCAATTCATTGAACATCTCATGCTCAGCCTAGAAATTCACCAACTAAAACATTCGCTTCCTTCGTTGTCCATCCTTCTCCGCATACAAGGTGAGCATCGAGTGGCCACTCAAGTCTCTATCCCCTACAACATAATAGGAATCAGGATATGTCTCTAACCACGCATGGGACATCAAAGTTCTATCAATTCTTCTCTCGATGATTGCCTCCCCATGCGAGGAACCAGACCAAGTAAATTCACCTCCGGTAGATGGGACTTCCACAAGTTGAAACCGATCCACACAAGCATTAAACTTGTCCATGGCCACCATATTTAGACCCGTTCCTCCCCTCCTCTCATTAGCTCTCCTGATACACTTAAAGTCCCCACAAACCAGCCAAGGCGTCGAGAGTGCTGGAATGGCACGAGCAAGGTCTTCCCAAAGTGACATCCGCTGCACGTGCCCGTTCTCGGCATAGACCGTAGTGATCAAAATATTCCTCCCATTTCTCACCTCCCTTCCTTCGAGCTGCTGCAATTGTGTGGTTTCAAAGGTTACACGGAGGTCCACCTTGAGCTCATTCCATAACACAAGAATCCTACCAGAATTTACAATCAAGTTATTCGATGCCCACTCATGCCCCCAAATAGCACACCTAAACCGATCCAACTTCTTTAGCTTCACTTTATGCTCTACAAGGCACACGATATCTGCTTTTGGATCCTTTATTCGTCCCCTTATCATGTGTGCACTGCCGTGGAGATTTGCACCATGCACATTCCAAACTAGGACATTCATGGCTTCGCAATATGGGACTTGTCTCCCTTACCACCTCGATTTGTTTTTTGTTGTTCTAGTCCTTTCTCTTGAATTACACGGAACACTTCATGCTGTGGGGATAATAATTCAAGGTCCACTGTAGGTGGTGGAGAAGTTACCTTGCACCTAGCCCTCCTTTGCCTATCCTCATGCTGACTAGAGATGTCAAAACCGTCGGCTTCTCCTCCTCCTATAGCAGCACTACCTTCTTCGTCTTCCCTTCCTTCAAGCTCCGCTAGGACATCAAAATGACCCAACCCTTTAATAGTCGTCTTGTCCCCAAATGCCCTTGACCTGGTAATGATTCCTCCTCTTGGGAGGAGGTGGCTAGGATCAGAGCTACATGCAACAACCCCACTCAATCCACTAGCTTGCTTCTCCTCAAAGCTGAGCTTTTCTCCTCCATTGGCTTGTCACATTGATTTCCCCATATGTTTCTTCCAGCAAAGCTTACTCCTGCTGGAGCAAAAGAAAGTCCTTTGTGGTTGTTTCCCCCACTAAGGTGCTGGTGGTCCCCCTTGCTTTGTTCTTTCCTATTGCTCACAAGGTTGCTTTTTGCAGCAGCCTTTGTCCCTCCCAAAGGAGGAAAGTCCTCTATGGTTGGTGCATTCAAATCTCCACTAGCCTCCTCGATGCTGATTGGTGCCTCTTCTAAAAGCAAAGATTGCTTTACCGTTATTCCAGCGTTACTATGTATGTTACTGTGTTATCTTCCACCGTTATGGTCTCCCGTTCCGTTACAGTCTCCACCTCCGTTATGATGCCCAGCTCCACTATTGCCTCCCTAGGGGTCTTCATACCTTGCTCTTCCTCAAGCTCGGACACCAAAGGAGGATCTACCACTAGCCCCTCCCTCGCACCATCTTCTATACTCTCCTCTCCATGTTCTCTCGCCTCAGATGTGCCATTCTTCCTTGTCTCTCCCTTCCGACCAACTTCCACCCAACCTTGCACTTTGGAGTGGATTTCACAGCTGGTCTTCCAGCCTCCCTCACCTTCCCACGTTGATTTTGTGGGCACCTAACTTGAGTATGTGCAAACTCCGAACATATTCCACAATGTCCTGACTTCCATTCATACTCGATCTTCACCTTCTCCCATGCACCACCTTCGATTTATATCTCAACAAACTCCGGATACTGAAATGTTCCATCCACCTCCACCCAAATCCTTGCAAACGCAAGCCTTCTCCCTGAAGCGGTGTTATCATCCATGTATAACGGCTTCCCACAAACACTAGCTATGGTTCTCAAAATTGATGGTGACCAAAAATGAAGGTCTAGCTCCGGCAGCCTTAGCCAAATCAGGATAGATGACATCTTGCTTCTCTTCATCACTACCTCTGGTGTCCATTGCTGGAATACAAGTGGGGTGCCCCGAACAAACCAAGCACCTCGCTCAAGAACATGATTGCGGACCTCGTCTAAGCTGCATCTGAAAAGTAAGAACCCATTTCGACGACGAATCACCTCCACACTCCCATGAAGCTCCCAAAGTTTATGCAAGTACCACTTAAGGGTTGGGAGGTGAGGTTTGAAATCCACGAGATACCCAAAAAGAACCTTGTCCTACGATTTCAGCGCCTCTACAACTAGTTCCTTAGTGCAAACCACTACTTTAGCTCCATCCTTCAGCCCGACTTGAGGAATTCAAGAGCCGTCTTGACCTTCACTCCAGCCCCAAACAACTCAGACCACTTCTTAGGTTGAAAAATCCCTCACCATTTGTGGGAGGAACTTGCTCGCCCCTTGGTGCAACCACTCTTCCAAGGCTTGTGTGTGCTATTTGAGGACGCTTATGGTTTCCACCATCCGCCACCAGCCTAGAAACATGACTAGAACTCTCCAAATGCTCCATTAGAGTAGGAAATCAAGAGTAAAAGATAAAAAATGCAAGAAAATGACCTAGGAAACAATAGGTTTCCCCATGCCTCCCCAAAGCTTCTCTCCCCTACTTTTTCTCTCTACTTCACCTCTCCCCCTTCCTATTTGTCCCTCTTATCCCTCTCGCTTTCCCTCCTTCCTCCTCTCACATTCCCTCTCTTCTCCTTTTCACATTCTCTATCGTTCTCCCTATTAGCCACTTTCTCTTCTCTTTCTCACTCGTTCCCTCTCTCCTCGTCCTTCTACCTCTCTCCTTCTCTCTCCCTCTCCTTTTGTCGCTTTCTTCTCCATTTTTCCCTCTCCTCTCCCCTACTTGTTTTTTTTGCAAAGGAAAAGGGAGGCTTTGCCTCGAAATTTCATTAACTATGAAACTATCATTTACAACCTACCAAAATTTAAATCCATAAGAGATGCAGGACATGCTAAGGCACATGCCCAGCCACACCATGACTCATAAGTCACCACTCTATACACTAACCCCTATTACATTTATCTACATTTACTGTTATTGTTTCCAGGTCTCTTCAAATTCATGGGCAGCAACCGAGTCTTTTACTAGATCTTTGAGCTTTAATCCCATCACCCAAACCGTGTCTTTGACCAATGCCACAATGGTAGCCGCTCGCCTTCGCTCTTGGTCAAATATTCGTCTATTCCTTTCTTTTCAACACTCATAAATAGCCACACAAAAGGCTAGTGTCATTGTTGTCCCCATTACTCGGCCTCCCGTGATATGTTGCATGCGTCTCGCCTCCTCCTCAAGCGTGTTCTTGATGTCGGTACTCAGCCCAAGAGTTTGCAGCACCCTTATCCACACTTCCTTTGTAAAGGGACATGCCCAAAAGAGGTGGTCCATGTTCTCCTCAGATGCAACACATAATGCACATACCAGCCCATGGTGGGCACCTCTTGCTGCCATCAATTTCTTCATCATGAGTCGTCCCCTCAACGCGTCCCATGCTGTAATGGCATGCTTTGGGACGTGATCATTGTACCAAATGAGCTTACTCCACCCCACAGTTGCTCCCCGATGCACCACCCATGTCCATGCCTCCATAAGGGTAAAAGTTTCCTTCTTTGCGTCTAGCCAGGTCGGTTTGTCTTGACCATAATGGATACACGTCCCCAAGATTCGAGGCCAGAACTCATCATTTGCATTGAGCGCGGGCTGGGGAGGCTCCATCTCCCATTCCTAATAAAGTAAGATACCATCATATCGTTTGGCATACCAATATCATATTGTAACCGTGCCCCTCATTCCTCACAAAAGAAAGTCATACCACTCCATGGATCTAGGAAGAAACGGGTATTGTTGCCATCACCCACTTGGTAACAGATGTGATCCCGTGCCATATCTCGCACTCTCAAAATTCCCCTCAATGCCCACAAGCATACCGAAGGTGGGCGTGGTAACCAGATTGTGCGATTATTGAGGTATTTGCACCTCATACAATTAACCCAAAGCGAGTCATCATCTGCCAGAACAAACCAAAGCAACCGTAACAACCCAACTCATTCAAACAACAATCTTCGCAAATATCCTTCCATGCAACAACCACCCATTTCTTTCGCCCCCACCACACAAAGTGGGTCATAATACTTTCCATTTCCTTCAAAACCGACCTAGGGATGAGGAACGTGGATGTCGAAATGATGTTGAAAGACTAGCACACTTTACACCAATTCCACCAGACAAGCCATAGACAAGAGGCTTCACTTCCATGAGCTCAACATAGCTTTTATCTTAGCTATCAATACCACACCATGATGCTTTCCCAGCCGGGATGTGAATAGCAGTAAGCCAAGATACGTGACCGGAAATTCCACCTTTTCCATCCCTAGATGCGTACATATCCACCGGCCATGGACCACGTTTCTCCCCATGAAAACTTGACTCTTTAGTGTATTTAATTGTAGCCCGGAACAAGCAGAGAACTCAGCCATTATCTCCTTTAGCACTCGAGCGTTTGCCTAAGTAGCCACTGGAAAAATTATGACATCATCGGCAAACAAGAGACGTGATACCGTGATGCCCTCACACCTCACTGGTTCAAGTCTTCCGCCCACAACCACCTCCTTTATCATTAGACTATGAAACTCCATACAAAGTACAAAAACGTAGGGAGCCATCAGATCGCCTTGCTTTAAGCCATTGCTGCCTTCAAGGGTCTCGAATTAGCACCATGCACCGTGACAACAAAGGAGGTCCGCACATATGGCATGATGAGCCTTCGCTAGTGGTCCTGGAAATCAAATCTTTGCAGCACATCGTAAAGGAAGCTCCATGACACTAAATCATATGCTTTCCGAAGATCCAACTTTAAACACATCCTAGCGTGCCCTCTCTCAATGTGCACTTTGCGTGTCTCCAACACGCCGGGGCAGAACTCATTTCATCCTATTCGCCAGCACCTTTGAAATATAATGATATGTCATATTGCGAAGGGAGATGGGCCGATAGTCATCAACAGTGGTGGGTGAGGCCTTCTTTGGTATCAACTTGATCGATGTGTTGTTCACCTCAGCAAGAAGCTTCCCACTTCGAATGAAGTCATCAACCGCCTTGAATAAGTCTTTGCTGATCACTCCCCATGCAACCTTAAAAAATTCACCTTAAAACCAATGGGCCCAGGTATCTTGTCCACATATGAGTGCATCACCACCGCCTCAAGCTCCTTCATCTCAAGAGGCAAAGCAAGGCCAGCCGCCTCATCAGAATTTAGTGAAGGGAACTAGAGGGCTAAGGGTATCAGGGCGACCTGAAAACCATTAGCAAACCAGTTAGAAAACCAGCACCGGAACGCCTCACGAATATTGCTATCTTCCTCCACAAGCTCTCCACTATCACTAACTAGTATTCCGATCACCATCCCGTAACCACCTCACCCTCGATTTCTTCCTCAAAAGTTACTCGTCTATTGCCAATGCCAATTGTAGCTCATGTTTAAAAGTTTCCTCCAGCTCAACGAGGGAAGAATACCTTGGGTCGCCTTGTCGAAGGAGTCTCACTGTTCCAGCCGAAGCTGAGCTGCACCCCCCTCAGATTAACATGTCCAAAAGCCTCCTAGCTCCATCCTTTGAGTGCTTCCTTGACCTTGTGCAGCTTATCTACCACCCGGTACAAAGGCTTTCCATCAATATGAGTTTCCCATTCTTGTTTAACAACCTCCAAAAAACGATTATGCTCAGCCCAGAAATTAACAAACCTGAACATTCGTTTCTTTCGCATGTTCTCCTTGGTTGTGCTCAGCGTAAGTGATGTATGATCACTAAGTTCATTTCCACCCACAGTGTAGAAAGACTCCGGATAAGTATCAAGCCACAGAAGGGACATATGCATCCTATCAATGCAGGTTTCAATGCATGCCTCCCCTTGGGACGAAGTTGACCAAGTAAATTCGCCTCCTCCGGATGGCACCTCCAATAATTGCAACGCATCAATACAATTGTAGAATTCCTCCTTCGCAGCCCAATTAAATCCCGAGCCCCCATTCGTTTCATGGCATCTTCGTATACAATTAAAATCCCCGCACAAAAGTCAAGGCATGGATCCAATAGGTGTTGCCTCTTCAAGGTCTGTCCATAGTTGACGCCTCTCAACATGCCCATTAGCACCACAGACAGTCGTGATTTCCACCATCTTCCCATTCCCTCGCTCAACCCCATGTAAATGCAGCAATTGGGAGGTTTCAAAGGTGACCCTAAGGTCCACGGTTTGCTCATTCCAAAGAACAAGGATACGTCCCGAATCCACTATCATACTATTGGTAGCCTAATTATGCATCCAAATTGCTCGTCGAAACCTTTCAAGCTTGTTAAACTTTACCTTATGTCCAAGAGACAAATGCCATCAGATTTGGCCTCCTTTATTCTTCCCCTTATCATATGTGCACTGCTAAGGAGGTTTGCTCTGCACACATTCTATGAAGAACAATCAAGCTTCGGATAGGGGGAACTAGCCCCCTTGCATCCACAATTTGTTCTTTTGCTCCTCTAGCCTCAAGGATACATTCTTGGACTTCTCATGTTGCACCAGTTTATGAAGCACTTGTTGTTGAGTTTCGTCCCCTCATCCTCGCACAATCTCATCATCACATCCACGGGTTTGCTCGACATCTTGGGCAACCTCCTCCATGCCAGCTAGGACACTGAATCGCCCAGCTTTCGAGCTTCCTTCACTTCTTGTGCCACCCCTTCTTGGTCCGCCACTTGTTATACTTTGTGCCATACTAAACATTACTGGTTCACGTACCACACACTTGGGGGAGAGCCACTGATGATTTGGTTGGTGAAAGTTAATGTTTTGCTCCCCACTGACTTGAGGCACCCCTACATTTTCACCGCTCACACGTACCTCCTCTCCACTCAACGAGATGGGAATGCCTTCCTTTGCCTTACCAGCAGCTGTACCATTTTGAATATCTGCATTTTCCTCCTCCTCCCCAACCTTTGGAGCATTATGACCAAGAAGATCAGCATCACCTTCCTCTCCTCTGATTGGTGCAGCAGTAGGGCAGGCTTTGCTTTTGTTTTTTTCTTTTTGTCCCCCCACCGTTTGGCATGTAGTGCCTAGCTCCGTTACCATTCAGGCCACCACCATTGGAGCTTCTTCACCTTCTTCCTTCAGCTGTTGTTCGTGCCCCTTACTCCCTTCCACCACAACCTCCATTGATGTACTTCCTAGCATATTCCTCTCGCGATTCATGCTAGCCATTATCCCAACGCCTCCACGTTCTTCCCCACACTCCTCCACCATATGTTGTTGCACCCCTCACCTCTTGCCCATCCCAACCCATTCCTTCTGAGCTTTACCACCATTTACATCCTTCTTCACGATGGGCTTGCTTGGGTATCTCTCCGGCAAGTGCCCAAACTCCTTACAAACTCCACAATACCCGGGGTACCCCTCGTATTCAAGTTTAACCTCCTCCTTGCTGACCCCTTCGATTTGGACATCAATGGAGGATGGGTAGTTGAAGTCTCTATCCCCCTCCACACATACTCTTGCATAAGCTAACCTCCTCCCCAATGCTGTATTATCATCCATGTATAATGGCCTACCTAGCACACTCACAATTGTGCTACGATTTTCAGTCGACCAAAACCTTATGTCCAAATCGGGGAAACGAACCCAATTGGTACAGAAGTTATATCTGCCTTTCGCTTCACCATCTATGGTGTCCAGCTTTGCACCTCCAAAGATGACCCCTTGTCGAACCAAGGCCCATTTTGCAGCACGTGAATCTTATCTTCCCCCAATGGAACTAGAATAGGAGAAATCCCCTTTGCCGGCGAATGACCTCCACACTACCAGCAATACCCCCGACCTTCAGCAAGTGCTTCTCAAGTGTTGGGAGATGAGGTCTGCAATCAACAAAATACCCCACCAAAACCTTGTCCCATCTCTTCAATGCATCGGTTACTTGTTGCCTTGAGCACACCGCCACCCTCGCACCATCTTTCCTTGCTGGCTCCACAAACTTCAGTGTCGTGGATGTCCTTTGTCCTGCCAAGAACAAATCATACAACTTCCATTGCTTGGGCTCTCCTCCATCCAGAAGTGGGTCACGAGGGGCACCCTCTTCAAATACACGTTCTTGACATGGTTTGGTCAATTGTGAGGGCCCTAGAGCGCCAGTCCCTCCAATCGATGTTGTAGTCATGATTGAGTGCTTCTCATGCTCCATTTAAGTAGGAAAATGAGGATTTTAGGTGGAAAAATTGTAGGGATGACCAAGGAAAACAAATGAAACCCCCATGCTTCCCCAGAGCTTCTCTCTTCTACTTTCCTTTTCCTTCTCTACTTTCCTAATTCTCTTCTCCTCTCCTCTCCCCTTCTCAATCTACTCTCTCTTCTCTATCCCCTCTCTCCTTCTCCATCTCCTTACCCTTCTCTACTCCTTCGTTATCTCTGTACCCTCTCTCATTCCCTCTCTCCTTGTCTCCCACCTTTTCCCTCTTATGATTCATTCTCTATCTCCTTCTTATCCTCTCTCTCGCTCTCTCTCTTCTTCTCTGTCCTCTCTCCTTCTCCTGCTACTTCTCTCGTTTCTCCATTTATCTCCCTTTCCCTTCTTTATCCTCTCTCCCTTCTCTCCCTCTGTCCTCCTTCCCCTCTCTCCCTCTTCCTTCTGTCTCTACTCTTCTTATCCTCGTTCTCGCTCTCCATCTCTCTTCTCTCTCCCTTTCCCCTCCCTCTTTTCTTCTCTCTCTGCTCTTGTCTACCTCTCCCCTCCTATTCCCTCTCCTTCTTCTCCCCCTCTTCATCGTCTCCCCCTCTCCGTCTTCTCTACGCCCTCTCCCTCTTATCCCTCTCTCTCTTTCTCTCTCTCCTCTTCTCACATTCTCTTGCTTATGCTTTTCTCATTCTCTCTCGTTCTCCCCCTTATCCACTTTCTCTTCTCCTTCTCACTCGTTCCCTCTCTGCTTGTCCTTCTACCTCTGTCCTTATCTTCTCTCCTCTCTCCTTCTACTCTCTCCCTCTACGTCTCGCTCACTTCTCCTTTTTTCCCTCTCCTCTCTCCTATCTCTCTCTACTCTCCCTTCTCTATCTCCTCTCTCCTTCTCTATCTCTCTACTCTTCTCTATCTCCTCTTCTCTCATTTCCTCTCCCCTTCACTATTCTCCTTCTCTCTTTTTTGTAAAAAAAGGGAGGCTTGGCCTCGAATTATATTAACTAAGTAATGTTTACAACCTACCAAAAAAATCAGAAAGATAAGTGCGGGGTATACTACATGCATACCCGGCCTCTGCCCTACTAATACATGAAAATAGTAAGCTGAAAATCAGTATGTATAGTCAACATTTCCTACGTACAGAAACGTATCAACCAGCCCAAACACTAACTCTTAACTCCACGTGCTCTGGAAATCGTGCTCCTCCTCATCATTTTTCTCAAGTTTCTTCACCCTATCCCATAGGCAACGAATAGTGTTTTTGATGGCAGCGACTATATCTTTCGGTAATGTTTTTTCTCCCTCAAATATTCTGCGGTTTCGTTCAAGCCAGCACTCGTGTATCGTGGCATTAAAGGCCCATCTCCTCAACACATTTCCAAGTCGGCTACCACGCGTGTGTGAGATTCATATAGCTTCACCTTCTAAAGATCCATGCACGTCGATGGCTGAGCTTCAGTAGATGTAGAAGAGCTGCCCAAACCTCCTTTAAGAACGTGCACCCCCAGAAGAGGTGCTCCATCTCTTCCTCGTCCATCCCACAAAGGCTGCAAACTGGGTTGTTCTTTGCTCCTCTTTTATTCATAAGTTTCTTAGTGAGTAAGCGGCCCCTCAAAGCCCTCCAAGCCGCGAGTGCATGCTTGGGAATGGCATGCATGTGCCACTGCATACCAGCCCATGCAACCTTGTTTCCTGGTGGCTTTACCCGTTTCCACACTTCTCTTATACCAAGCACGATGCGCTTGCCATCTATCCTCTTTGGCTGGTCCGTGCCTCCATGGATTCGTGTGTTTGCTATCCTCAAGTGGACTTCCACCATTAAGGTCGATCTTGGGGGGGGGGGGAGTAGCATTCACGTTACTTCTCTGATAAAATATGAAACTTTCGTGTCCCAAGGCACTCCCAACTCAGAATGTAACCGGTCGCCCCAACTTTCACATTGAAATGGCTCTACACAATAAGGATATTGGAAGAACCGGATCTCTTCGTCATTGCCCACCTCTATTGGATGTGTCATCTCGCTATGTCTCAGACTCTAAGTAGACCCCTCCAAGCACAAGAGGAAATGGGTGCAGGTCGTGCAAGCCAAATGGATCGGTTCTTCAAGTATTTTCGGCGCACACACTTGACCCAAAGAGAGTTTCCTTCCGCCACCACAAGACAAAATAAACGTAGTAGACCCACATCATTCCAGTCCGTTAGGCGTTTGAGGCCAAGCCCACCTTCATCCTTTGGTGTACATATATCTCTCCAAGCTATTGTAGCCTACTTCCTTGGACCTCCCCAAAGAAAGTGAGACATAAGACTCTCAGTCTCTTGCAAGGTTTTCCGAGGGATAAGGAAAACGGAGGTCCAATACACGCTAAAAGAAACAAGTACTCTCCTCATAAGTTCCACCCTTCCCGTAATGGATAAAAAGTTTTGCTGCCATGTGCTAAGTCATGCTTTTACCTTGTTCACAAGTGTCGTGCGATGGGTTATCCCCATCCTTCCGGAGAACAAAGGCAGCCCAAGATAGGTGACTAGGAAATCCTTTCGCTTCATACGAAGGTGTGCTGCAATCCATGCACCATGCCGTGCTTCACCCCCATAAAGATTTGGCTTTTTGACACACTAAAGCTCAGTCCCGAGCAAGATGTGAATCCTCGAGTACACCTCTAATGGTTCTCGCATTGTCCTTTATGGCTTTCGCAAACCATAGGACGTTAGCAACAAATAGTAGATGTGAGACGGTAATATTTCCACAAGTAAGCGACTGAATGTGTCCATCTATAACCACCTTCTTCACCATCTCACTCAAAACTTCCATACACATAATGAATAAGCAGGGAGCCAAAGGATCACCTTGCCTCAACCCATTGCTGGCCACGAAAGGGGAGGAGTTTACACCATTTACCGTCACCACGAACGAGGCTCGAACACAATTCATAATGATTCGTCTCCACCTAACCGGAAAACCAAATTGTTCCAAGACTCCATCTAGAAAAGTCAACGATATGGAGTCATACTCCTTCCGGATATCAAGCTTGATACACATTCTTCCCTTTCCTTTGTTGAGGGGAGGAGAATATGTGCAAGGAGATTATGAGAAAGCCTTTGACAAAGGACTTTGATTTTCTCCAATAAGACGTGGCAGCAGTCTCTTCAATCCGTTTCCAAGCACTTTGGATATGAATCTATACGTCATGTTGCACAGCACTATGAGTCGATAATTCTCCACCGAGACCAGAGCTTTCTTCTTTGCGATGTGCGTAATTGATGTGGAGTTCCATTGGGCCAGCACCTTCCCGTTGTCCATACAAAATGTATGGACTTTAAAATGTCCCTCTTGATGAGCTCCCATGCAGCCTTGAAAGTTTTTGCATTTAATCCATCGGGGCCTGGCATTTTATCCACGTTTGCGTTCTGCACCACATCCTTCAACTCCTTCAAGTCAAAGTCACGTGTCAGCTCGGTCCCCTCCACCGGAAGGAGTTGTGGTAAAGAGAGGGAAGGGGGAATAAGGGTCACCTACAAATAATTAGCAAACCACTTAGTATAAAAATGCTGGAAGGCGTCCCGAATCTGTCCCTCCTCTTTCACTATGGTGGCATGATTGAACGTTTTAATTAAACCGTAAGTGCACGGTATCGGTGAAGACGTGGCAAATAAAGTTCGTCCACGGGGAGGTGAGCAGCCTCTCGTTTGCACGAAATCAAGTGGCAAAAATAGGGAAGAGAGTTTGATTATTCTAATCTACGCTATACTACACTACGAAGTAACGCATGCATAAACAAACAACAAACGATGAACTAAAACTTAACTAAGAACGAAATAAGTGTGCTGGAATTCAGAAATAGAAAACCCCTAAGGGGTGGAGTGAGTGCGCACATGCAAAGAGGTGGATGTTGAACACATTCTTTAAGCACAAATAAAGGTAGTGTTTTCATGCATAGGAAGTGTCTAAATGTTATGGCAAAACCTATCAATCCATTCACTAACCTAGGTGATTAACATTTACATACACAAGCTGGTTATTTCAGAACCTAAACAAGCATGAGAGGTGTCTAATCATTTTGGCAAAACTCATCTAGTCATAAGTTCTATCCAAAACAAGCAATCATACATTCATGTTTTTCAACAAATTGTATATAAAGCATTCATTCCATTCTCTAATGCATGTATGAACATCATCTCCACCCCCAAAGGGGATGGAACTACTCACCACACATTAGACTAATTATTAAACTAAGCAAGGAAAGCATATGAACTAAGTTACTAAAACTAATGAAATGAAATTAAACAAAGTAAAACAAGCAACATGAAACAAACAACATAATAAAGAAACTTTTATTAAAATGACTCACAATTCAAGTAGCATCCTCCTACTTTAGTGTGTGCTTCAAGGCCTCACTTCTAGTAGGAAGAATAGCCACTCAAAATGTGAAGTGATTACAATAGAAGTGAAGAGTTCTATTTATAGCCATAGAAAAAGGCAATCCGGGACAATCCCCCGATGTGGGACTAAACAAATACCAGAAATAGAATAAACACCCTCTAATACATGTGCCACAAAAATCTCCGTGGATCCGGATCAACCTGGACCGCCAATTCACGGTCCCAGACCACCAATTGGCGGTCTACAGGATCTGGACCGTTCTGGGCTTTAGTATGGGCTTTCCATGCCGGTATTGTTTATCTTTGATGCGGTTACTTGACTTGTTGGAGCTATGACCCGAATAGAATTGCCAAAATACTCCCCATGATGGTGTGGAGTTTTCTGTTTTACTCTTTGGTCCTTCGGTCTTGCGTTCAGGTCCTTCTCCCTTTCATCTTAGTCCCCAGGTATCACAATTCAGTCCTTTTTCCCTGCTTTTCGGTCCTGTTATGCTTCATCTCTTCAAACCTATTTATTTATGAAATTCAAACATAAAACTCATCACGTAGAATTGTTTAGGTGAAAGATAATAGATATCAAATGCCCCCACACCTAACTTTTGCTAGTCCCGAGCAAAACAAAGAAAGAGAAAAGCATATGAAAAACAAGAAATCCAAACTCACTTTCGTAGGAATCACGGTTGCACTTAGCACATGCAACAAGCCGTTAAACCTCATTGTCGCCAAGGAGGAGGAGTGTTGTCTCCTTAGGGTTTTCAGCGAATACACCCACAAAATCCGAACAAAGATGCATTAATCAATCTAGCTACACGACTCGTTGGACTTATTTTGTCGATCATGGGACACGGTAATACTACGGGTCTACTTTATATATGTAATCGGTCCACACACCTAGCCTAATGAATTATTCGTGAAAGTTAGTCAAGGACTTAAGTGAAAGACATGGGCAACCATTACTTCTGAATGTGATACAATGTGTAAAGTCCATTAAGGTTCTTATTTGACTCTTTTTTTCTTTTTATTGTTTTTTTCTTTTCTTTGGAGCATTTTATTGGTTGGTGTTTGATTCTCCCAAGGTCAGGTTTCGTGCATCATTGCCTATGAGGACTTACACTATAACGTACACCTTCCCCCAAATATCCACATAGGATGATCCCTACCACCTGTGTAACGGGACTTCGGTCGGTGCATCCCAAGTCACATGACTCGAAAGCACCAGGCACAAAGTCCCCTCAGACCTACTTTCCCGAGTGATAGGAGCCATACGAGAAGAGAGAACACGACTTATTTATTTATCTACATGGGAACCAAAACCCCTACACTTAAGTTTCACAAAAAGAGATTAAGGGCCCTTGACTATGACAAACTTCGTTATACTATCAGACACGAATTATTTGACTAACTAGGTTCAGGGTGGACTTCTTTAAATGTTTGAGTGATGAAACCCTATGATTACACGCCCCCGAGGGAAAACGGAGGTGCATCCTAACAACTCGATAAGACCTAAAGCCAGTAAACTAGATATCCTAATGCATCAAGTTCACGACACTTTTGGGAGCTTTCTTTTTACTTTTCCTCTCAATGGTTTTGCACATGCTAAACACACGCAAAACCTACAAAAACATTTTATTTCGCAAACACAGGAAGATTTTGAAAGAAATGTGAAAATTTTAAAGCACTAGGCAAGCAAAAAAGACAAGTCACCCAAGGATCATGGCAAGCAGATATATCGATATTAAATGCAGCACACTAACATGACCCTATCAATACACACAAAAGAAAACAAAATCAAAGGAAAAAGACTTGACTATGTACACACATAAAACACCCCCCACACCAACTTCATGCATTGTCCTCAATGAATGTGAGCAAAATACTACACGGATTTATGCATGAAAAAGAATAGATCTCACCAACGTGAAGTACAAAGGGAAGTTCATGGTCATGTTGATGGACACAAACCCGAGTTTCCTCCAAACCTGTGAGATGCTAAAGAAGGGCTACAAATATGTGAAAGAAATGGGCCCAAATATCCAAGTGTTGGGGCCCACAACAATCAATGCTCGCTCATGGAGTCTTTTATTACACTTTTTTTACAAGGTATATACATCAACAAAGATATTCTCATAATCATTTGGTCAAGGAACATCAAATGAGAACATTGAGTTATGAGGACCAGAGACTTGCCGAGATGGGCAAACTTCACTGGTATCCGGAGGTGTCATGAGGGGTGAAAGGTCAAAGCTGAATGGCTCGAACCCATCATGATATTGGTTGAGTGTGGGCAACATGAATGAGTGAAGATGTGTTGTCTCACTGGGGTTTAGTTTCTCATCGAACAAAACCCTCCAACAATTAGGTGAGTTCATCAGAATGAGTTCCTCAAGCTCATTCGATGGATGCAGCAGACCTGCATCACTAAGAATGGGGCTTCTCCCCAAGTCATCCAACAAGGACCTCCCACCATCATTTATATAATCAAGCATAAGCTCGGTCGTAGGTGGGTCCTTGTTGGAGTCAAGATGAAGCTCAAATGGCTCAATGGCCAAGGGACATGAGATAGAGACACCTTCTGGTATAGGAAAATGATGAGGTGTCTCACTCTCACTAGTAATCTCAACTGAATCATGCAACGAACACTCCTTTTGGACATTCATGTTTGATGCTAGCTCACTCTGTTGCATTGCAAAGACAGGCAATGAGTTTTCGCTGTGCCACAAACATTCTCAATGGGTTACATTGGTGTTAGGGGTGTTCGTTGATTTTGTGGTGCTTTCTCTAATTGGCGGATGAGATTGGGATTTAAAGGTTGGTCCATGGGCTCCTGTTGCCTACCAGAGTTGAACACATGAAACCCAGCACTCATGTTACCGAATGAGAGCTTCATGAGATCATTTCTACAATTAATTAAGGCGTTGGAAGTTGGCAGAAATGGTCTACCCAAAATCAAAGGTATTTGAGAGTGGGTGTTCGCAATAGGATTGGTATCGAGGACAACAAAATCGACTGGAAATATAAAATCTCCAACTTTGATAAGCACGTCCTCGACAATCCCCTTTGGAATACGAATAGATCTATCCGCCAATTAGAGGGTGATCGTAGTTGGTTTCAATTCTCCCAAATTCAACTGTTGATAAACAGAAAATGGGAGAAGGTTGACCGCCGATCCTAAATCAAGCAATACATTACTCATGCTAGTGTCCCCTATCGTACACTGAATAGTAGGACACACAGGGTCCTTGTATTTTGTGTAGGCGGGATTGGACAAAAGTGAGCTTACATTTGCATCCAAGAATGCTTTCGTAGGAACATTGGTCTTCCTCTTCGTTGTGCAGAGATCCTTCAACACTTTGGCATATTGAGGTATTTGTTGGATGACATCCAACAAGGGGATGTTAACCTTCACTTGCTTAAACACCTCTAATATCTTATCCATTGTGTCACTCTGCTTTTTGGTTAACCTACTTGGATAGGGAGCTTTTGGCAGGTAAGTTTTCTGCGGTGCCTGAGAAGGTGGCGTTGGTGTATTACCCTCACTCTCAGCCTCTTCTTCACCACCATTCCCACTGAGGGGCTGCATAGATAGTGGTGGTGGTGGCAAGGAAATGTGATTGTCAACCTGCTTTCCATTCTTTAAGGTTACAATGGAATTGACATGGTGAACAGGTTCCTCCACATGGTTCACTTGCCGTCCCTGATGTACCACATTCTCATTTTGCATGTGTTGTTGCTGGTACATGCGGGGGTTAGCCTCAGGCTGGCTTGGCAAAGACCCTCTCTCTCTTTCATGTACAGACTGAGCCAATTGACCCATCTGAAGCTCTAGAGATTTGATGGTCTGCTGATTTGAAGTGAGAACTTGACTTGTGGATGACATAAAAAATTTCATTGAGTTTCCAAGTGCACGAGTCAAGGTCTCAAGCGAATTCAATTAGGTTTCCATATTATTGGAATTTTGGAAACCCGATTGATTGCTGATTTGAGCTTGGGGTGGCTAATAAGATTGTGCATGCATGGGAGGTTGGTGTGGTTGGTTAGGTGGTCTAGAGGAGTTTGAAGGACCACCCAGGGCATTATTTTGTTTCCATGAAAAATTGGGGTGGTTCCTCCATCCAGGATTATAAGACTATGAGTATGGGTCATTCCTAGCTCTGTCATAGATGGGGTTGACATGTTCCATGTCAGGAGGAATGGACGCACACTCTCTTTCTACATGACCTATCCTACCACATGAATGACAGGGAACTGGACCAGATGTGGACATGTGAGGTGCACGTCGTTTGTTTTGGAGCTCAATTGAATCCATACGGCGCATTCAGACCGCCATGCGTGCCTCAGTGGCCGTAGTGGTATAGACAGCAAATACGGCACCCGATCTAGTCGTGTTTGCATTCGCGAGCCTCGCTCCTATGCTAGATAATGCAGGTGGTTCCCTCACACTCTCCCATTTTATTGTTTTCTCAGCAAGGTCTTCTAGGAAAGCCCATGCCTCCCTTTCATCCTTTCCTATGAACTCTCCTAGACACATGGACTCAAGGAGTGTCCGGGACGAGATGTGAAGACCCTCGTAAACAATCTGACAAAGACGCCACAACACAATGCCATGGTGTGGGCATGAGGATAGTAGCTCCTTGAACCTCTCTAGATATGCATGAAATGTTTCGGTCTCAAGTTGATAGAACGAATTGATTTCATTCCTCAACTTTTGAGTCCGATGATTTGGAAAGTATTTCTTGAGGAATGCAGATTGAAACTCATCCCAAGTCCTGAAGGCATTCGTGTGGTTGTTGTACAACCACTTCTTGGCGTCACCCTTTAGTGCAAAAGGAGCAAGCCTAAGATGGATGGAGTTTGTGCTAAGTTGTTGCAGCTTGAACATAGCACTGACCTCCTCAAATTCCCAGAGAAACATATAGGGGTCACCTTTCCCAGTGAAGTGAGGGAGCATGGAAATAAACTGAGACTTAACCTCAAAATGGTTCCCATTTTCCTCTGGCAATACGATGCATGAGGGTAGAGCGGTACGGCTCGGGTAGCATCGATCACGTTGAGGTATGGGAGCCACAACAGGAAGCACAGGTGGAACAGGTGGGTCCAGCAACTGCTCCTCCTCATGGAAATGAGCAGCCATTGTACCCGGACTGAGTGCTCCTCCTCATGGAAATGAGCAGCCATTGACAACGCGCCTCGTCAAACGACCACTCTCATCTCGTGCCCACGAAAGCATGCACAAAGGTGCACACACACAAACCAATTTTTTTAAACAAAGAATGTGCATAGAGGAGAAGACAGTGGAACACAGGAGAGAAAGAATGACTCACGAGAGATGGGAAGAAGTCCTTATGCTACGGCGGATGGGTATAGGTAGAAGCACACAAGCAAACAAGGCTCAAGCAATCCTAAGGTCGCTATAGGTCCTTACAGCTAGACGACGCCTAACTGCGAGGTCACACAGCCTCAACACGCCTCACCTCCCTACGACGAGGACCACAAAGCTCAGCAAGTGAGCCAAGATCCAGAGATCTCATCTCTCCTACTATCAACAGAGTGGGCAACGCCGATCAAGTCATGACGGTCGGGACTGGATCACTCACCTAATGCGCCTGAAATCCTTAGGGCCAATGTCTACTTGATTTTAAAAATAAGGTTCTTGATTAGTGTGGTTTGTGGGGCGAAGGAAAGGGTGATGAAATCCCCCATCTTATCTTTTATGGGACAGCCCCTCCTTAGTAGCGTTTTGGAGTCTTAATTTAACAATCAACTCTCCAAACAAACGCTCAACTCACACTTTTTTCAATGTACTTCCTACTAACTAATGCATGTTCATACGAAATGCATGAATGAGAGTAGAAGGTGCGTACCTCAGGCCATCACTCAGCAACTGAAAACAAAGCTAAAATAAAAGACAATCTACATGCCTAAGTCACATACATGATGCATGACCAAAACAACAAAGAATGGCTAATCTTTTGCTTTGGGTTTTAGGGTACAAGTTGCTTAAAGGAGGTTTGATTATTGACCTGGGAACAAACTATAAGTCCAAACATGCCAAATCAAGTCCCAGATCACTACATTAATTATGGGAACACGATGAAGAAAAGAAAAGGGAAACATGGCTCACCAGACCGCTGATTGGCAGTCCAAAGTGTCCAAGTTGCCTCCTAATTTCTCCAGCTACCTCTCCTGGCGACTTCAAGTCTCCTGAAACAAAGAAAAAATACAAAACACAGATTAAATCCACTCGAATCGTCCAAACAAGAGTCTGGACTGGCACCTCCCCAGTAACGGTGCCAAAAACTTCTTGAACGTTTTATATTAAACCGCAAGTGCACGGCGTTGGTGAAGACGTAGAACATACGGGTCATCCATAGGGAGGTGAGCAGCCTCTTGTTTATCAGAAATCAAGTGGCGAAAAATGGAGAAGAGAGTTTGATTATCCTACTCTACGATACACTACACTACGAAGTACGAAATGCGAACGAAAGTAATAAACGATGAACTACCAAACTAAACTAAGAACTAAATAAGTGCTGGAATTCAGAAATAGAAAGCCCTTAAGGGGTGGAGTGAGTGCACACATTCAAAGAGGTGGGTGTTGAACACATTCTTGAAGAACAAATAAAGGAGGTGTTATCATGCATAAGAAGTGTCTAAATGTTATGGCAAAACCTATCAATCCATTCACCAACCTAGTTGATTAACATTTACATATACAAGTTGTTTATTTCAGAACCTAAAGAAGAATGAGAGGTGTCTAATCATTTTGGCAAAACTCATCATGTTATAAATTCTATCCTAAACAAGCAAGCATACATTCCTGTTTTATCAACACATTGTAAATAAAGCATTCATTCCATTCTCATTTGCATGTATGAACATCTACTCCACCCCCCAAAGGGGATGGAACTACTCACCACACATTAGACTAATTATTGAACTAAGCAAGGAAAACATATTAACTAAGCTACTAAAACTAATGAAATGAAATTAAACAAAGTAAAACAAGCAACATGAAAGAAACAACATAATAAAGAAACTTTTATTAAAATGACTCACAATTCAAGTAGCATCCTCCTACTTTAGTGTGTGCTTCAATGCCTCACTTCTAGTAGGAAGAATAGCCACTCAAAATGTGAAGTGATTACAATAGAAGGTGAAGAGTTCTATTTATAGCCATAGAAAAAGGCAATCCGGGACAATCCCCCGATGTGGGACTAAACAAATACCAGAAATAGAATAAACACCCTATAATACATGTGCCCCCGAAGTTTGAGCGGATCCAGACCACCAATTCGCGATCCATAAGAACTGGATCTGGCTGGAATTCGTTGTGGGCTTTTCTGGTTTTCTTTGTCGCTCTTTGATGCATCTACTTTGTTTATTGGAGCTCCGACCCGAATCTAATTGCCAAAATATTCCCCAAGAAGGTGTGGAGTTTTCTGTTTTGCTCTTTGGTCCTTCGGACTTGCGTTCAGGTCCTTCTCCCTTGCATCTTAGTCCCCAGGTATCACAATTCAGTCCTTTTTCCCAGCTTTTGGGTCCTGTTATGCTTCATCTCTTCGAACCTATTTATTTCTTAAATTCAAACATAAAACTCGTCACGTAGCATTGTTTAGGTGAAAGATAATGGATATAAGATGCAAATTTAAGCATGAAATGATGTCAATCAACCATGAACCTAGTGAGTTGAATAATACGTGTCTGTTAATATAAGGAAGTTTGTTGTAGTGAAGGACCCTTAAGCTCCTGTTGTAAGACATTAAGTGTAGTAGGGGTTTTGGTTCATGTGTAGAAAAGAAATAAGTGACTAGGTGTTCTCTCTTCTCGAATGGCTCCTATCACTCGGGAAATAAGGTCCGAGGGGACTTAGTGCCTGGTGCTTTCGAGTCATCTGACTTGGGATGCAACGACCGAACTCCTGTTACACGAGTGGTAGGGATCGTCATATGTAGAGATTTGGGGAAGGGTGTACGTGATAGTGTAAGTCCTCGGAGGCAATGATGCACGAAACCTGACCCTGGGAGAATCAAATACCAACTATACAAAAATAAAATGAAAACAGAGAACAAAAAAAGAAAGAAAAAATAAAAATTGTAATGTAAATAAGAACCTTAGTGGACTTTGCACTTTGTATAACTTGAGGATGACAAGGTTGTCCATGTCTTTCACTTAAGTCCTTAATTAACTTGTACGAATGATTCATTAGGCGAGGTGTGTGGATTGGATACATATATAGTCGGCCCGTAGGATTACCGTGTCCAATGATCGACGAAATTATGTCCAACAAGTCGTGTGGCTAGATTGAATAATACATCAATGTTCGGATTTTGTCGGTATATCTGCTGAAAACCCTTAGGAGACACCACTCCTCCTCCTTGGCGACAAGGAGGTCTAACGTCTTGTTGCATGTGCTAAGTGCAACTGTGATTCCAACGAAGGTGAGTTATGATTTCCCTGTTTTTTGTATGTTTTCATTTCCTTCATTTTTCTCTTTCTTTGTTTTGCTTGGGACTAGCAAAAGGTAATTGTTGGGGTAATTGATTAGTAGCATTACATGCTTCATATTCATGCTATATATCCTTTATTTTACCCTAATATTGTGCTACTCGAGTTGTTGTTGAAGTGTTTCAGGTCTTAGGTAATAAATAAGAGAAAAGGGAACAAAAAGGACCTGAATGCAACAAGAATGGACTGAATTGAAGACTTCTGCACCCATTTGTAATGCACAAGGACTTGATCGCAAATCAAGAAGGACCCAAGTGAAGATCCAGAGGGACCTGATTGTAAAATGCAAATTATTGTGACAAACGACTTCAACCAAACCAATATTTCGTAAATTAAAGTCAAATCGGTTCAAGACAGTGGACCAGGGCTTCACCCAACGGGCAAAATTCAACATTAAACCTCTTGGAAGAAATTGAGACTGATCGGGGTCAAATGATCCAAATCCGCCAGGGGCGGATCATTTTGCTCCAATTGATCCATAATTTCTCTCGTGGCTCGGACTTCATTAATTGGGTGCACAAGAGTATCGAAACAGTTATTATAACCGTCAGATTGCTCCCTGATCCATCCAAACCCTTATTTCTTCTACAATACCATTGTAAACCCTCCTCTCAACCTCTTCTTCCTCCTTCCCCCATTAAAGTAGGTTTTAGCTTCTTGTTTTAGTAGTGTAATAAGGGGTTGGAGAGGAGCAAACTTTGTCTTATTTTCTTAATCTAGTTTAGTTCTTGTTTATTGTGTTGATGTTTTCCTTTGAGCCATTTCTTTTATGTTGTTTGTTTAATCTAGTCTTCTACATTTATTTCATAGGTCTTTTTGATGCTTTCTTTAGTGTAGACATGAGTAGGGAGTAGTCCATACCCATGGGGGGTGGAAAAGAAGGTGATTTGATCATGTGATGTATTAGTGTGTGTGTTAATCTTAATCCTTTGAGCCTTACATGATTTTCATAACGATATAATGAGATTTCACTCTTATCTTTCATGTGCTAATGCTCTTGATTGAAGCTTAGCACATGCTTAGTTAGTGGGCCTATTTTACGGGGAATGATGAGGTTAGGATAAGGATGTAGTGGAAGAAGGAAACAAGACATGTGCATGCATGTGCTCATGTTGGCTTTAACTAAATTAATGTCATGTATGTTTTAATGATTGTGAAAAATCTTATTTCATTTGGAGACATAGTTGGATTTGAGTCATTTTGCATGTGAACATATTAGCTTCGTTTCAATTATCGTCTCGTATGTTTTAATGATAAGGTTTTTTATCTTATTTCATGTGGAGGCAAAGTTGGAATTGAGTTTTATGGATTTCATGTATGACATGTTTTGATGAGCATATTCGAACACACACAACACACATTTTTGTATTTACATTCTTTCTCTACCGCTTAAGGGGTTTAGTTTTATTGCTTATTTTCCGATTTCTTTTGCATTGTAGTGTAGTTTCAATCACATCTCTCTCTTCTTCTCCCCCCTCGAGTATCGTGAATCTGACTCACACGTACTTCCTGTGGACCGACCCGTATTTGCCACTGCTTCAAGCGGCCGTGCACTTGCGGCATTTTAACAGTTTCAATTAAGAGGTTACGAGAGTTCGAGGTAGAATGGACCTAACTTCAAGTTACGATTAGAGGGGTATAGAGGTATAAGAGTATACATGTTTGAAATACGATTATAGCGTAGTTGCATACCCGTTTGTATTTCATGTAGGAAGCCGGCTTATACACTTAGTATAGCCCACACACTTCTATTTCGGTTTTGTAGGTTGTACAAAACATATTACATGATAAACTTCGAGGCCAAGCATCCCTTTTTTGCTTTGCAAAGAAAAGGAGCAAGAGGGGGAGAAGGAGAAGAAGAGAGAGGATAAAGAGAATGAAAGGAGAGTAGGAGAGCGAAGACGAGAAGGAGGGGGGACACCTTCTCTCTCTATCTCCTCCTTCCCTTCCTTGCTTCTCTTCTCGTTCTCTCT
Organism: Triglochin maritima; assembly: GCA_963682175.1. Taxonomy (NCBI): domain Eukaryota; kingdom Viridiplantae; phylum Streptophyta; class Magnoliopsida; order Alismatales; family Juncaginaceae; genus Triglochin; species Triglochin maritima. The sequence goes on from OY821791.1 coordinate 22,192,866, forward strand.
CTCCCATCTCGTCTCCCCTTCACCCTCTTCTTCTCTCTCCTATCCTCTTCTCTCATGTTTGTTTTATCACTCACACCCTTCTACCTTTTCTCTCCTCCACTCCCCTTCTCTTTCTCCTTATCGATCTCCTCATCTCTCCTCTGTCATTTTGTCCATCCTCCTCTATCTCTCTCGCTTCTACTCACCTCATTCTCTACCTCTACCCTCCCTTGTCTATCTCGTTTCCTATTCCCTCTTATCCTCCTTTCCGTCTCTATCATCTTCTCATTCTCTCGCTGTCTCGCTCAATCTCTCCTCCACTGTCCTTCCTCTTCTCTCTCCTCTCTTCTCCCTCTCTTCCTCCACTTCGCTCTCTCTACTTCTTCCTCCTCTTTCTCCTATCTCTCCTCTTATCCCTTCCTCTCCTCTTGTCCCCTCCCTCCTCTCCTTCTCCCTCTCTCCTACCTTATCTTCCTCTCCTTCTATCTCGCTCTCTCTCCTCCTCCTATTCCTGTCATTCCCTCTCTCATCACCTTTTTCCTCTCTCCTTCCCTTCTTTATCTCATCATCTCCCTCTCGTTCCCTTCCCTCTCTCTCCACTCTCCTTCTCCATCCTCTTATCTCTCTCATTTTATCTTTCCGCCTTTCTTTCTCCCTCTCTATCTCCCTCTTATCCTTCTCCTTCTTATCCCCCTCCCCCACTCCGTACTTCTACTCCTCTCTCTGCCTTCTTCTCCCTCCTCGCTCTTCCCTTCTCCCTCTCGTCTTCTCATTCTTTCGCTTTCTCTTTCAATCTCTCCTCCTCTCTCCTTCTTCTTCTTCTTCTTCTCTCTCTCCTCTCTTCTCCCTCTCTTCCTCTACTTCGCTCTCTGTCTACTTCTTCTTCTTCTTCTTCTTCTTCCTCCTCCTCCTCCTCTCTCTCCTCTTATCCCTCCGTCACCTCTCGTCCCCTCCCTCTTCTCCTTCTCCCTCTCTCCTTCTCCCTCTCTCCTCCCCTTCTCTCGAGCTCTCTCTCCTCCTCATATTCCTCTCGTTCCCTGTCTTGTCTCTTTTTCCTCTCATCTTTCCTTCTTTATCTCGTCATCTTCCACTCGTACCGTTCCCTCTCTCTCCACTCTCCTTCTCCCTCTTCTTATCTCTCTCTCCTCTTAACTTTCCTCTCTTCTTTCTCTTTCTCCTTCTCTATCTCCCTCTTATCTGTCTCCTTCTTATCCCCCTCCCCCACTCCCTCCTTCTTCTACTCCTCTCGCTCTCTCTCCCTTCTTCTCCCTCCTCTCTCTTCCCTTCTCTCCACTCTCCCTTTTCCCTCTCCACTTCTCTATTCTACTTCTCTCTTTTCTCCTTATCCATATCCCTCTTATCTTTTTTTTGCAAAGCAAAAGGGAGGCATTGCCTCTAATATATTGATGTGTGTAAATATTTACAGCCTATCAAAATTTTCTATTACAGCCCTCGAGTCATACTCAGTGCATAACTAGAATCCACATTAAACAACATACAAAAAACTGTCCACCCTTTATGGTGTTTCAGCTCTCCCCAATTACTCTCATACATTCGTAAAGCCTCAGCGTCATCTCGAAGCTCCCTAATCGTCGTGCCCATCAGCCGCACTGCATCTTTTATAAACGTGCTCACATCCTCAGGTTGGCACTTCTCTTTTTCGAATATCTGCCTATTTCGTTCTTGCCAACACTCATATATGGTTGCAGCAAGAGCAAGTGTTGTGGTGGCTTGCTGTAGCTTTGACCCTCGCATCTTTTGGAGCCTCTCCACTTCCGTACCAAGGGTGAGACGTGCACTAGCGTCCAGCCGTAGTATTCTCAACATTTGTACCCATACTTGACGTGTGAAGCGGCATTCCCAGAAAAGGTGTGCCATATCTTCATCTCTTTCCTCACACAATACACAACGAGGGTCGTGGATTGCTCCCCTAGCTCGCATAAGTGCTTTTGTGATCAGCCATCCTCTCATGGCTCTCCAAAATGTGATAGCATGCTTAGGTATGTGATTCTTGTGCCAAACCACCTCAGTCCAGCCCACCTTCCTTCCTCGAGGTACCACCCAACTCCACGCCTCTCTTGCTGAAAATGTTTCACTTCTTGCTCCAGCTCTAATAGGCTTATCTCGCCCCCCATGAATTGGAGTTTTCAATATCCTTGGCCATAATATTACCATCTCTAGGGACCTCGGCTCAGGGAGAGTCCAAACCCCTTCATGAATGAACCAAGAGACCAAAGTATCCATAGGCATCCCCATGTCGTACTGGAGACGTTCTCCCCGGGGCAAGGAGAGTAAGGGCTGTCCACACCAAGGGTCGGTAAAAAACCGAATTGTTGTCCCGTCTCCCACTTGGCATTGGATTCTATTCTTTGCCACTTCGCGAACACTTAGAATGCCCCGCCACGCGCATGAGCACCCAGCCGGTGGCCTAGCTAACCAGATGTTACGGTTCCATAAGTATTTCCTTCGTATACACCGAACCCACAACGATCCATCATCCGCGATAATCAACCAATGGAGCCGAACCAGCCCAGCATCATTCCAGTCCTTTAGTCTCCTTAGCCCCAAACCTCCCTCCTTATTCGGTTTGCAAATGTACTTCCAAGGTACCGCCACCCACTTCGTAGGGCCTCCCCAAATGAAGTGAATCATAATGCTCTCCACCTCCTTTAAGACTTATCTCGGGAGAAGAAACGCTGATGTCCAATAAATGCTCATAGACATGAGTACGCTCTTGACTAACTCCACACGACTCGCCATCGAAAGAAAGTTTCTCTTCCATGTGCTGAGCCGTTGTTGCACCTTGCTGACCAGACCCATGCAATGATGTCTCCCCAGCCTTGCGGAGAAGAGAGGAAGGCCTAAGTATGTAACCGGAAAATCAACTCTCTCCATACCTAGATGTGAGCAAATCCATGTGCCCTCGGTGGCTCTTGCTCCCATAAAACTTGACTCTTTGCTACATTCAACTGCAGCCCGGAGTTTGCTGAGAATTCAGTAAGGATATGCTTTATCACCAGAGTATTGGCTCTTGTAGCAGCAGCAAAGACCATCACATCATCTGCGAAAAGGAGGTTGGAGATCTGTACATCCCCACACCTAGCTCGTTCGAGAGATCCCCTCTCAACCTCCCTTCTGAACATGGCGCTCAAAACCTCCATACAAAGAACAAAAAGATAGGGAGCCAATGGATCCCCTTGTCTCAGTCGATTCGTGGCAACAAACGGTCTAGAGTTCTCACCATTCACCATAACGACAAAGGATGCTCGGATGCAAGCCATCATAAGTTTACACCAATGGTCGGGTAGGCCCACCCTCTTGAGTACTTCCTCCAAGAAACTCCAAGAAATAGAGTCATAAGCTTTCCTGAGGTCTAGCTTCAAACACATCCTTCCACATCCTCCTCCTAGAAGCATATTGTGGCATATCTCGTGAGCTAGCAAGATGTTGTCACTGATTCTCCTGCCACTCACGAATGCACTTTGCATTTCCCCCACCAATTTTGGAAGGAGTACCTTTAAACGATTTTGCCAAAATCTTTGAAATGATCCGGTAGACCATATTGCAAAGGGACATGGGTCGATAGTCATCAACGACGGCCGACATCGTCTTCTTCGGGATTAATGTAATGGAGGTATAATTTACTTGCTTCAGTAGTTTCCCACTCTTCATGAATGATTCGACAGCTTTGAAAAGGTCTCCCTTCACACATTCCCACACGGCTTTGAAGAATTTTGCATTGAAGCCATCTGGGCCCAGTGCCTTGTCTACATTTGATTGTTTAACCACTTCTTCTAACTCCTTCATATCTAGTGGTCGAATAATATCTCTCGCCTCGTCCTCCCCAACCATAGGAAGGGACAACGTCGGATCAATGGGCTGAACCTAAAAATCACTAGAAAACAAGTTAGAAAACCACCTCCGAAAGGCCTCTCGGATAGACTCTTCATCCTCAATAACCACCCCTTCCTCACTCACTCTCCTCACATTATTGGTGTCTCTCCTCACTCTAAGGGAAGCATGGAAAAATCTGGAACTTCGATCACCCTCTTGCAGCCATCGAACCCTTGATTTTTGTCTCAATAAAGCCTCCTCCCGAACCAAAGCATGGTCCAGGGCCTCCTTACAAAGACTCTCACAATGTGACAGCTCCTCATCTCGTAGATTTTCCTCCCTTTGTGTTCTGATATAAGCCAGCCGGAGCTGAGCTTCAACCACTTTGTGTTCCACATGCCCGAAGGTATCCGCACTCCATCTCTTTACCACCTTTTTTACTACATGTAACTTTGCTATCAAACGATACATGGGGGTACCTACCACCCGCGTGGCCCAAGCCTCCCTTACCACGTCATTGAACATCTCATGCTCAACCCAGAAATTTACAAACCGAAACATTCACTTCCTTCGTTGTCCCTCCTTCTCCGCAAACAAAGTGAGCATCGAGTGGTCACTCATGTCTCTGTCCCCCACAATGTAATAGGAATCTGGAAATGTCTCCAACCACGCATGGGAGATGAATATTCTATCAATTCGTGTTTTGATGATTGCCTCCCCATACGAGGAATTGGACCACGTAAATTCACCTCCGGTAGACGGGACTTCCACCAGCTGGAGCTGGTCCACACATGCATTGAACTCATCCATGGCCACCATATTCAGACCCGTTCCTCCCCTCTTCTCATTTGCTCTCCTGATGCAATTAAAGTCCCCAGACAGCAGCCAAGGCGTCGAGGGTGCTGGAATTTCACGAGCAAGGTCTTCCCAAAGTAACCTCCGCTGCACATGGCCGTTTTCAGCATAGACCGTAGTAATCACAATGTTTCTCCCATTTTTCACCTCCCTTCCTTCAAGTTGCAGCAATTGCGTGGTTTCAAAAGTAACTCGGAGGTCCACCTTTAGCTCATTCCACAACACAAGGATTCTTCCAGAATTTACAATCAAGCTATTCGATGCCCACTCATGCCCCCAAATAGCACGCCTAAACCGATCCAAATTTTTTTAGTTTCACTTTATGCTCCACAAGGCATACGATATCTATGTTTGCCTCCTTTATTCGTCCCCTTATAATGTCTGCACGGATGGGGAGATTTGCACCACGCACGTTCCATACTAGGATATTCATGGCTTCGCAATATGGGAGTTACGTCCCTTACCTCTTCGGTTTGCTTTTTGTTTCTGTAGTCCCTTCTCTCGAATGACACGGAATGCTTCTGGCTGTGGCGATAATAATTCAAGGTCCACCGAAGGTGGTGGAGACGTTGCCGTCCACATAGCCCTCCTATTCCCATCCTCATGCTGACCAGAGACAAACCCGTCATCTTCTCCTCCTTCGCCATCAACACTACCTTCTTCGTCCTCTCTTCCTTCAAGTTCTGCTAGGATATCGAAACGTCCCAGCCCCTTAATAGTCGTCTTGTACCTGAAAGCCTTGACCTGGTAATGATGCCTCCTCTTGAGTGGAGGTGGCTAGGATCCAAACTACACCCAGCAAACCCACTCAATCCACTAGCTTGCTTCTCCTCAAAGCTGAGATTTCCTCCTCCCATTGGCTTGTCATAATTATTTCCTCATATGTTTCTTCCATCCACTCTTCCTCCTGCTGGAGCAAAAGAAACTTCTTTGTGGTTGTTTCCCCCACTAAGATACTTGAGCTCCCCCTTTCTTTGTTGTTGTCCAATGCTGACTTGGTTTTTTTTGCAGCAGCCTTTGTCCCTCCCAAAGGAGGAAACTCCTCTATGATTGGAGCATTCAAATCTCCACTAGCCTGCTCCATGATGATTGGTGCCTCCTCCATGCTCATTGGTGCATCCTCTTCCAACAAAGAAACATGTTCCGTTATTCCAGCCCCCACCCTTTCCGTTATTGTGTTATCTTCTCCGATTTTGGTGTCCCATTCCGTTACGGTCTCCACCCCCGTTATGTTTCCGAAGTCCACACTTGCCTCCCTAGGGGTTTGCACACCTTGCTCTTCCTCAAGCTCGAAAATCACCAAGGGAGGATCTGCCACCAACCCCTCCCTCGTACCACCATCTATACTATCTTCTCTACGTTCTTTTGCCTCGGATGTGCCCTTCTTCTTTGTCTCTCCCTTCCGGCCAACTTCCACCCAACCTTGCACTTTAAGATTGGGTTTTACTACTGGTCTTCTAGCCTCCCTCACCTTCTGATGCTGTCATTGTGGGCACGTAGCCTGCGTATGCCCAAACTCCGAACAAACACCACAATGCCCCGGCTTCCACTCATACTCAATGTCCACCTTCTCCCATGCTCCACCTTCGATTTGGATTTCAACAAACTCTGGGTACTGAAAAGTTCCATCCACCTCCACACAGAGCCTTGCATACGCAAGCCTTCTCCCCGAAGCGGTGTTATCATCCATGTATAACGGTTTTCCAAGAACACTAGCTATTGTGTTCAAGATCGATGGTGACCAAAAACGAAGGTCTAGCTCCGGCAGCCTTAGCCAAATTGGGATAGGTGACATCTTGCTTCTCTTCATCACTACCTCCGGTGTCCTTTGCTGGACAACAAGGGGGTGCCTCGAACAAACCAAGCACCCCTCTCAAGAACATGATTTCTGTCCTTGTCTAACGTGAATCTGAAAAGTAAGAAACCATTTTGACGACGAATCACCTCCACATTCCCATGGAGTTCCCAAAGCTTATGCATGTACCTCTAAAGGGTTGGGAGGTGTGGCTTGAAATCCACGAAATACCCAAAGAGGACCTTGACCCATGATTTCAGCGCCTCACCTTGTCCCTCTTATCTCTTGTCCATCTCTAGCCTTCTCTCTCTCTTCTCCTTGTCTTCTCTAGCTCCGTCACCTCTCCTTCTCTCCTCTTCTTCTCTCTCTTCCCTTATTCCATCCTCTCTCATTGTCATTGTCCTTATCCTCCTCTCTCCTTCTCTATCTTTCTCTCTCTTCTCCCCTCAGTCCTTTATCCCACTTCTCCTTATCCCTCCCTTTTGTATCGCTCTCTCCTCCTTCTTCTCTCCTTTCTCTCGCTTCTCCTTTTCTCCCTTTCCTTTCCTCTCCTCTCCCTTCTCTCTCTCTCTGTCTCTCCCTTCTCTCTATCTCACTCACACCACCTCTGTAACGTCCTCAGAACAACAGAAAAAATTGAAATTTAAAGATACAATCAACTTGATGACATTACTGCAAAGACTCACACAGGTGAATGAACATTATATATATATATATATATATATATATATATATATATATATATATATATGACCGAGTTTACAAAAGAATGTGATTACATCAAAAGCTCAAACAGGGAATATAGACATGTGATCACCACCTCAAAGGGAAGGAAAGCAGGATCCGGTCCCATGTGCTCTCCTCCGCAGTCACCACCCTCCTATCGCCGATCCTGGCCTGAAATGCAAACATGAACTATGCCTGTGTTTCCATAAGGAAACCCCATATGCCAAACCCTAACACATGAATGAAACAACGAATACGAAAACTGTAAAAGGGCATAAAGCCAACAACTGCAAACACAAAACAATTGCCTCATTCACCGCAACCACGGTTTTGCATGAATGTTACCGGAGCCACGATTTTGCATCAATATCCGGAGCCACGACGATGACGTATACATGCCTCATTCGCCGGAGCCACGACATTAACAACCTGAACCTGCTGCGTAGAGCCACCACTGATCGCTATTAGGCTGGCATGTCCGTATGTTGCCCCGAAAGGGCCGGTGAACCCGTTGCCTTCTAGCCGATCAACAACAACAAGGAAAAATACCAAACTGTGCAAAAACGGTTGAACAAAAAGACTTCACCGGTCGACCGAATCCCCCTCCAGAGGACTGGCCCAACCAAAAAACCCGCCAGTTGGTCGAATTGTAAAGGGGACCCGTTCGACCGAAAAGCACCAGTAATAGAAATCCCCTTTTCTCAAAAGAAACAAATGGTCAAACGACCCAAGACATCCGGTCGAACGAACACCACCAGTAAAACCCATCATCAAACCACACCATACTGTTGACCAAAACAACACTTCTGGTCGAACCACCTTTAAGTTAACTTAAGATGTCGGTCGAACGAGTCAAACAGGCGGTCGACCGTTTAGATGGTCAACGCCCCAACCGACCTTCGACAGTACCTTGGGTCGACCGGCAAAGGGGTCACATTCGACCGAAAGCACCCAGAGCCTCTATCTCTCGCTCAAAATGCACGACCAGTAGACCACCCAAGGGTATCGTTCGACCGGTGCGAGGGATATCGCCCAAAATACACTACAACCGGTCGACCAAACCAAACCACCGGTCGACCATTATAGTTTAGAAAAACTGCTGCACAGGTCCGACGAGCCATTCGGCCTACCATCGACCGCTCCAACACCCACACAAACTTAGGTGAGCATAAACGCAAGCTTGACATACCTTTAAGGCTTGAAGAAACCTTTAAAGATCCAACGGTGAGCGTCTCTACGCAACTCCTCTTCTTCTCCGACGAAACCTGACTCGATCGACCGACAAATCCTCGCACACTTTACCGCACCTCTTCACCTAGACGAACACTACTCCACCGCACACCATGTCTGGAAGAGAGAGGGACAGAGCGTTGAGGGGGAGAGAGAGAACTTAAACCTTGAACACTCATCCCAAACACATCTAAGCCGTCCATCTCAATCCCTCTCTAATCCACCCCTAAACACAATTAAAACAATAAAAAGGTTTAGGATATAACAACCTCTCTACTCCTCACTCTTCTCTCCTTTACGACTCTCCCTCTTCTCCTTCTCTCTCTTTGTCTCCTCATCTCTATCTCCTCTTATTCCTTCTCCCACTCCTCTCCCTTCCCTCTTATCCCTCTCTCCTTATCTTGCCCTCTTCTTCTTCTCTCTCCCTCTCCTCTGTCCTCCTCTTTCCCTTCTCCTCCTCTCTTTGCTTGTCTCTCGTTGTCTATGTTTCTGTCCCAGTCCTTCTCCACCTATCTCTTCTCCCTCTCCCTTCTACTTGCCCTCTCTCCCCTCTCGCTCTTCCTCTTCTCTCCTCCTTCCTTCTCTTTTCCACCTCTCTCATTCCCTATCTCCTTGTCTCCCACGTCTTCTCCTTCATTCTCTATCTCCCTCTTAGGCTTTTCTCCACTACCTCCTTTCGCTCTTTCCCTTCCTTCTTCCCCTTCCTCTCTCCTTCTCCCTCTACTTCTCCTGCTTCTCTCCCCTCACTTCTTTATCCTCTCTCCCTTCTCTCCCTCTCTCCTCCTCTCTCCTCTTCTCTATTTTCCTCCTCTCTCCCTTTTCCTGCTGTCTCTACTCTTCTTATCTTCTTTTCTCCACTCTCCCTTCTCTATCTCTCGTTCTCGCTCTCCGTCACTCTTCTCTCTCCATTTCCCCTCTCTCTTTTCTTCTCTCTCTCTCTCTCTCTCCTCTTGCCTACCTCTCCCCTCCTCTTCCTTCTTCTCCTTCTCTTTGTCTCCTTCTTCTCCCCCTCTCCTTTTTTTTGCAAAGCAAAAAATGAGGCTTAGCCTCGAATTCTATTGAATATCAAAAGTTTACAACCGACAAAATTTTAGAGTTTAGTCCCGTAGGAGTATGCTACATGCATACCCGGCCACTACAATGTAATATATCCCTACATACAAAGTTTCACACTACATCACTCTATGTATCATCCATGCTAGGCCCAAGTTATCTCAAAATTGTGTAATTCCTCGTCGTCACGTTCTAGTTCCTTCACTTTTGGTCCCATACACCGGATCATGTCTGTAATAGCTCCCACTATGTCCTGGTTTCTTCTTTTCATCTTAAAAAATTATGCACTTGCGATCTTGCCAAGCTTGATGTATCATTGCATTAAAGGCCCACCTTCTTACGACCATGTGAACTCAGCTTCCTTGTGCGTGAGAGACACGATTTGCTTCACTTTCTAGACTCCTTGCTTGGTTGGGGCTGAGCTTTAAGAGCCGAAGAATTCGTGCCCATATCTCCTTGGTGTAGGTGCATCTCCAAAATAAGTGTTGAATGTCATCCTCCATCTCGTCACAAAGGACACATGTTGGGTCATGGCGGACTCCTCCTTGGTTCATAAGCTTTTTGGTAACTAGTCGACCTTTTAATGTTCTCCATGCTATGAGTGCATGCTTCGGGATAGCATGCTTATGCCACACCATGCATGCCCAAGCCACCATACTTCCGGCACCTTTACCCACTTCCATACTTCCTTCATCCCCAACTTGTCCCCTATTCCATCTATTCGTGTTGGCTTGTCCCTCCCTCCTTGGATGGGTATGCTTTAGATCTTTGACCATGATTCCTCCATGATAGTCGATTTTGGGAAGGGGAGAGTCCATTCTCCATTTCGAATGAAGTATGCAACTTTTGTATCCCATGCTACCCCTAAGTCATAATGTAATCTCTCACCCCAAGCTTCACAATGGAAAGGCATCCCACACCATGGATGATTAAAGAAACTAATGGCTTCCCCATCGTCCACTTGGTATTGGACGTGTTGCCTCGCAATATCACGAACCCGGATGATTCGTCTCCATGCCCATGAGGCGGTGGATGGTGGTCCTGCAAGTCAAATGGACAGGTTCTTCATGTATTTTTTGCGAATCCACCTTACCCAAAGAGAGTTGCCATCTTCCACCACTACCCAAAACAAAGGGAGGAGGCCCACTTCATTCGACTCCGTTAGGCGTTTAAGCCCAAGACCCCCTTCACTTTTTGGTGTGCACACATCCTTCCAAGAAACCACCCACCACATCTTTGCCCTCCCCAAATGAATCTAGACATAAGGTTGTCCATCTCTTTTAGCACTTTCCAAGCGATGCAGAATGTAGATGTCCAATAAATACTAAGAGAAACGAGTACACTCCTCACAAGTTCCACCCAACCGGCTATGGATAGAAAGTTTTGCTTCCAAGTGCTCAATCATGACTTTACATTGTTAACAATAGACATGCAATGACTTCTTCCCATCCTTCCATAAAATAATGGCAATCCAGGGTATACCACCGGGAAATCATTTCTGTCCATACACAGATGTTCAACTATCCACCCCCCATGCGGTACGTCACCACCAATGAAGATTTGACTCTTTGATGCATTAAATCGCAGACCCGAGCAAGCCCGGAATTCGTCAAGAATGTATTTAATTGCTCGAGCATTCTCCTTCGTGGACTTTGCAATGAGTAACATGTCATCGGCAAACAACAAGTGTGAGATGGTTGTAGCTCCACAAATCATGGGCTCAAACTTTCCTTCCTCCACCGCCATCTTCACCATCTTACTCAAGATTTCCATACACATCACAAACAATTAGGGGGCTAGTGGGTCTCCTTGCCTCAAACCATTCCTTGTTCTAAACGATGCTGAATTTGCTCCATTCACCGTCACAACAAAAGATGCTCTTACACATGCCATGATGGTCCTCCTCCACTTGTTCGGGAAACCAAATTTTTCCATTACTTGCTCGAGGAAGTCCCATGAGATGGAATCATAGGCTTTCCGGATGTCAAGCTTGATACACATTCTTTCTCTTCCTTTTCGGAGGTGAAGGTTGTGCCATAGTTCATGTGCAAGGAGGATGTTGTCACTAATTCTTATTCCTTGGATGAATGCACTTTGATTTCCCCCAACAAGTTGTGGTATCAATCTCTTCAACCGGTTTGCAAGCACTTTCAAGGTGAACCTATACGTCATGTTGCACAAAGCTATGGGCCTATAATCTTCCACCAACATGGTGGCCTTCTTCTTTGGGATGAGCATGATGGATGTGTAATTCCATTTTACCAATAACTTTCCACTACTCAAGCACAACTCCACGGATTTGAAGATATCCATCTTCATTATCCCTCATGCCACCTTAAAGAATTTGGCGTGGAAACCATCGGGCCCCGGTGCCTTGTCCACATTTGCATTGAATATAACATCTTCAAGTTCCTTCATATTTAATTTGCGCACTAGTCATTCTCCTTCCGACGGATCAATTTGGGTTAAATTAATCGACGGCTTGATGGGATAAACCTGAAAATCACTAGCAAACAAGTTAGAAAAAAAGCATCGAAATGCTTCACGAATCTCACCTTCCTCCTCGAATGTATGCTCACCCTCACACAATCTCCTCACTTTGTTGGTGTCTCTCCCCACTCCAAGTTAGGCATGGAAAAAATGGTTCTTCTGGTCCCCCTTTTTAACCACTTAACTCTCAATTTTTGCCGAATTATGGATTCCTCCCACGCAAGAACAGAGTTTAACTCCTCTTTACTGCCCTTTCCTCTCTACCTAGATTTCCATCGTCCGGCCCCACACTTCTCTTCCTCCTAATACCTGCAAGGGTGTCTCTAGCTAATTCCACCTGGTTTACAACACTTCCAAACCTAAGACCACTCCATCTCTTAAGCGTCTTCTTCACTTCATTTAATTTTTGCACCACTCGAAACATTTAGGTGGCATTTACAAGTGTTTCCCAAACACCTTACACAACCCTAGGAAATCTTCGTGTTCCGCCCAATGGTTTTCAAACCTAAACATTTTTGGTTTCCTCTTCGCATTTCCTTCTGTCTTCATGGTAAGCGACGCATGGTCACTCAAATCCTTCTCCTCCACCACGTAGAAAGACTCCGGGAAATTCTGTAACCACTCATTATTCATCAAGATGCGGTCAATTTTTGTTTCAATACGAGCGGTCCCTTCGTAGGAGTTGGACCAAGTGAATTCCCTACCCAAAAATGGCATCTCTTGGAGTTGAAGGGCATCCACACACTCATTGAAGTCCTTGATTGTAGCCTCATTTACTTCCCCTCCCCTTTTCTCGCTCGCCATCCGAATGCAATTGAAATCCCCTCCCACTAACCAAGGCATCGATGCATTTGGTTCAACAGATGCATTTGGTTCAACAGATGCAAGGTCTTGCCATAAACTTCTTATATCCCCATGCCCGTTTTCTCCATATATAGCCGTGAATGCAATCTTAATCCCATCCTTACTCATGTACCCCTCGAAAGGAAGCATTTGGGCGGATTCGAATTTGGTGTCAAGAGCTACCACTTGATCATTCCAAAGCACTAGGATTGTCTCGGATTCCACAATCACACTATTTCCCGCCCACTCATGGGGCCAAATTGCACGCTTGAATCTTGCAAGCTTCTTCAACTTTACTTTGTATTCCACAAGACACACTACATCTGACTTCTTCTCCTTTATTCAACCCTTTATCGTAAGTGCACGGCCGGGTCCATTTGCTCCGCGCATATTCCACACTAGGATATTCATGGAATTAAGGTGTGGGGGAACGCCCCTTACCTCCCCGCAACTGGTTTTGTTGCCTCAATCCCTTCTCACGAATTGCCTTAAAAGCTTCGGGTTGTGCTGAAATTGATTCCAAATCAACCGGAGGTGGTGGGGAGCAACCTCTCATTTTTGTTGCTATGGCCAATGTTGTCGCTATTTCTTGTATTCCTTTTTGCTTTCCCATCCCATCCTCCATCTCGCTTTCCTTTTCGATCTCACTTAACACATCAAACATGCTTCCATTGGGATTCATCCACGAGGTTGCCCTTACTTTCTCCTCTCCCTTCTAGTTTTGCTAGGTGTTGCCCAATCTTCTTCATCATGTATCAAGGAGGCTGGCTAATCCACTTAACCCATCCCCCACGCCATTTACTTCCAAAGACTCTTTCATTCCTCCCATATATCATGCCTCATGGTCCTCTAGCATTTCCTTGGCCTTTCCATGCACGTTTTTCCCATGCAAGATTTCTCTCATGAGGGACCCCGCTTGGCCTAGTGTTTCACGTGACTTCCTCCCACACATATATCCTTTTGGCTGGTCCCCACTAGAACAAACATGATCCCCCTCTATTTCATCACCAATCTCACTTGTGCTCTCCTCATTGGCCCATTCAAACATGGAGCACTCAACTCCCACCTCATTGGTTTTTCCAAAAGTAGAGCACCGACCTTTGTTTTGATTTTCTTTTTTCTTTCCATGACTTCCACATGGCACCCTCTCATTGGCTTCCACCATTATGGTTGTTATCCCACTAAAGGACACTCTCTTTTGGTCTCCATTTTTATCCTCTTCCATGCCACGTGTCCCCCTCTCACTTGCTCCCACTAGAGTGGAGCACAAGGCAGTCCCTTGTGGTTCTTCAATTTTCCCACCTCTTTTTCCCTCCCACAAGAGCTCCTACGTGTCACCTCCACATTTGCTGATGTAACCACACCATCCTCTCTAGGGTCCACGTCATCATCCCCTCCACCTTCCCTTCCAACGCCACCCTCATCGGCATCCACATCTTTTGCCTCCAATTCATCCGAATCCACCTCCTTTATCTCTTCTCTACGCCCTTCCTGCCCTTGCACCTCACCCCCATCATTCTTGCGGCTTGTCCTGGCCTTAGTTCGACCTACCACCACCCATTTCTCGTCCTTCCTTTGTGGAGCATCATGGACACTAACAACCACTCTCTTCTCGGGCATTTCTCCATGTCGTGCCCAAACACAAGACAATCCATGCAATAGTCGGGTCGCCATTCATACTCCACTTTACTTTATGCAACCCGCCTTCCTCCACTCCAAACCTCCACCCAACTCGGATAAGAGAACTCGTAGCTCACCTCAATTCAAACTCTTGTAAACGCCAGGGTTCCCCCGGTAGTCATGTGTTCATCCATGTAAAGAGGCCATCCAAGCAAGCGCTATGTTTGTTAATGTGCTAGGTGACCAAATCGGAGGTCAAGCTCTGGCAAGTGAACCCAAATGGGAACTGTGGTGATATTAGCCTTCTTCAACATCATCTCCGGTGCCCATTCTCGAACAACAAGTGGTGCCTATCTAATGAACCAAGGCCCTCCTTGAAGAACTTTCTTTCTATCTTCTCCAAGTGTAAAACGAAATAGCATAAAACCTTGGCTTCTTCTAATGATTTCCAAACGTCCAACTAGGCCCCACAACATCTGAAGGTACTTCTCCAACGTCGGGACATGAGACTTCAAGGTGATGAAGTAGCCTACGGAGACCTTGTCCCATCTCTTCAAAGCGTCAACCACTTCTTGCTTTGAACACACGACTACCTTCTCCCCTCCCTTGACGACCGGCGGAATAATTTTAGGGTCGTGGATGCCCTTGGACTGGCCGTGAAAAGATCCGACCACTTCCTTAGAGGAGTAAGGACACTCCCTGGAGGTGGTCTGCAAGCTTCGCCCTCCAAAACCGATGATAAAGCTTTCTTTTGTGCATGGTGGAGATCTGTTTTGATGCCACAATCTCCATCTTGTAGTTGCAATCATGTAGAATAGACGTAGCATCCATTTCGGTGAGAAAATCAAGAGTTTTGGTGAAAAAAAGAGGTTGGAAACCGTACAGGTTTCCCATGCGCACACCCAGAGAATTTCTCTCCTTCTTCTCTCCGCCCACTCCCTCTTATTCCTCTCTCTCTTTCTCTCTCCCCTCTTCTCACATTATCTCAGTTCTCCTTTTTTCATTCTCCCTCTTATCGACTTTCTCTTCTCCTTCTCACTCGTTCCCTCTCTCCTTGTCCTTCTACCTCTCTTCCTTCTCTCTATACAGTCCCTTCTTTTTTCCCAAAGAAAAAGGGACGGTAGGCCTCGAATTTATTTATTTGCATAAAGGACTTTACAAAAAAACCAACCCATACAACTAACCCAATGAAGACCTCAGAACTTGCAAAACACGAGCTCGGACCAACACATAGACATTACAACTTACTCAAACTCTCCTTATTACAACATCATTGTTTAAACGATTAAGTTTAGACCGCAAGTGCATAGCCGTCGGTGAAGACATTGGAAGTACGGGTCGATCCGTGGGGAGGTGAGTAGCTTCTGGTTTGAACGAAATCAAATGGCAAACAAAGGGAGAAGAGATTTGATTATGGTAATCTAAGCTACACTAAACTAGTAAGAAGAAAGGTGAAAGAAAGCAACAAGAAGTGATTCAAACTAAACTAAAAATAACTTAATGCAAAGCTGCAAATTAGGAAGAGAGACCCCTAAGGGGTGGAGTCAGTGTACACATGCAATAAGATGGTGAAGAATGCATTCAATAGGCATGAATGTAGGTTGTGTTTTCATGTATAGGAAGTGTCTAATGATTGTGGCAAAACCTATCAATCCAATCACTAACCTAGTTGACTAACATTAACATACACAAGTTGGTGATTTAAGAACCTAAAAAAGCATAGGAGGTGTCTAATAGTTGTCGCAAAATCCATCAAGTTAAATGTTCGATCCTAAACAAGCAAGCATACATTCACATTTATCAACATATTTCACAACAAAGCATTCATTTCCATTCGTTAATGTATGAATAAACATCATCTCCACCCCCCAATGGGGGATGGAACTACTCACTAATCATTAAACTAACTATTATATTAAGATAGAAAAACTTGTTAACTAAGCCTACTAGATTTAATGAAAGGAAATTAAGCTAACCATGCAAGAAACATGAAAAGCAACATAACATGGAAAAAATTATTAATTTCAGACTCACAATACAAGTAGTATCTCCCTACTTGAGCTTTTGCTCCAAGGCTTCACTTCAAGTAGAGATAATGGACACCAAGCATGTAGTAGTGTACAAGGGAAGAGGAAGAGTTCTATTTATAGTCATCGAAAAAGGTAATCAGGGACAATCCCCCGATGTGGGACTAATACACCACCAACAATAGACATAACACACCCTAATACATGACCTGCCTGAAGCTTGTCAGATCTGGAGCTGACCGACCGCCAATTGGCGGTCTATGGAGTCTAGATTCGATCTAGATTTCGCGTGTTGTTGTCTGGCTTGATTTCTTAATTTGTGATACACCCAAGTTGGTTGTTGGAGTGTAGGCCCGAATCGAATTGCCAAAATACTCCTCATGATGGAGTGGAGTTTCTTTATTTGCTCATTGGTCGGTCCTTCTTTATTTGCTCCTTCTATCTTACATCTCAGTCCCCAAGTCATACAACTCAGTCCTTTTTCTTTCTTTTAGGTCCTTTTATGTCTCTTCTCCTCAAACCTGTTTATTCCTAAAACTTAAACATAAAACTCGTTACATAGCATTGTTTAGATTCAAGATAATGGATATAAGACACAAATGAATGCATGAAATGATGTCAATCAATCATCATTTTCTACTTTACTTTACTTCCAACTTAATCATGCTCTCAAGACCACGTAATCTCGAAATTTGTCATTGCACGCCCGTGTCCTCCTCATTCCAACATTCTGAATCTTTTGATCCTAACTGCAGCCCTTACATGTGGCATGACATATGAGGCATCCCATTCCTCACCAACCATGATTCACCTATTTCGTTACCCCCAACATTCAAACACCACCGCTCCTAGCGCTAGCTTTAGTGTAAGAGCACTATTCGAGGAGGGGGCGTTCCACGTCTGAATTCTTTCAATTTCCTCCATTATGGTTTGCCCGATGCTGCCATAGTCAACTCCCAACTTGTGTATCTCGTAACAAATATACCGCACAAAGAGACACTCCCAAAAAAATGTGTCAACTCCTCATATGCACATTTACAAAAAACACACCTCGATACCACACACAATCTCATCCCCCGGTGCCTCATCATGTCATTAGTAGCAAGCTTCCCGTGCGCTACCCTCCATAGTGTAAGAGCGTGCTTCGGAATAGCCCACTGATGCCACACCATCGGCCCCCAACTTACATGTGGCCGGTCATGCTTCACACAATGCCATGTATCACTCAAGGAGAGTTTGCCCCGGGTCGCACCCACCCATGTATACTCGTCCACACCTTGGCCCTCCAGGATAGAAGGTAGCCTTGCCCAAAATTGCATCAAGACATAAGAGTGTAGTCGAGGCACCCTCCACGTTCCATTCGTAATAAAATGGGAATCATTTGTATCTTGTGGCACTCCTAGGTCGTACCTCATGCGGTCACCTTCCGGTAAGGAGAGAATCGGCGGCCCACTCTACACTCTTCACATTCTCCCACTCTCTCGTTCAATCTCTCTTCCTCTGTCCTTCCTCTCTCTCCTCTCTTCTCCCTCTCTTCCTCTACTTCTCTCTCTCTACTTCCTCCTCCTCCTTCTCCTCTCTCTCTCTTATCCCTTTGTCTCCTCTCGTCCCCTCGCTCTTATCCTTCTCCCTCTCTCCTCCCCTCTCTTCCTCTCCTTCTCTCTCACTCTCTCACCTCCTCCTATTCCTCTTGTTCCCACTCTCGTGTCCTTTTTGCTCTCGCCATCCTTTTTTATCTCGTCATCTCCCTCTGGTTCCCTTCCCTCTCTCTCCATTCTCCATCTCCCTCTTCTTATCTCTCTCCTCTTATCTTTCCACTCCTCTTTCTCCTTCTCTATTTTCCTCTCCTTCTTATCCCCCTCCCCCACTCCATCCTTCCTATACTCCTCTCTCTCTCTCTCTCTCCCTTCTTATCCCTCCCCTCTCTTCCTTTCTCTTCTTTATCCCAATCCTCTTCTCTATTCTCCTTCTCTCTTCTCTCCTTATCCATATCCCTCTTCTCTCTTCTCCGTCTCTATCCTTCTCTTTATCCCTTATCTCTTCTCATTGTCTTCTCTACCTCCCTCTCATTTTCTTCTTCTTTCTCTTCCCTTCTTCCATCCTTTCTCCTCTCTCATTGTCATTATCCTTCTCCTCCTCTCAGCCTTCCCATTTTCTCTCTTTTTCTCTGTTTCTCTCTCTCTCTTCTCCCCTCCCTCCTTTATCCTTTTTCTCCTTATCCCTCTCTTTATCTCTCTGTCATCTCTCCTTCACCTTCTCTCCTTTAGAGTAAGAGCGTGCTTCGGAATAGCCCACTTATGCCACACCAACGCCCCCCAACTTACATGTGGCCGGTCTTGCTTCACACAACACCATGTATCACTCAAGAGATTTTGCCCCGGTTTGCACCCACCCATGTAAGCTCGTCCACACCTTAGCCTACCAGGATAGAAGGTAGCCCTGCCCAAAATTGGATGACGACATAAAAGCGTAGTCGAGGCACCCTCAATGTTCCATTCGCAATTAAATGGGAAACCTTTGTATCTTGTGGTACTCCTAGGTCGTACCTCATGCGGTCACCTTCCGGTAAGGAGAGAATCAGCGGCCCACACCAAGGATCCTCAGAAAACTTGATCGACCTCCCATCTGCTATTTTGGAAAACATCTTCTCCCTTGCAATGTCTCGGACTCACATAATCCCTCGCCATGCCGAAAAAGAAATTGATGGTCGTCGCATCATCTAAATGGCTGGATTCCTTAGGAACTCACTCGGCACGCATTTTTCCCATAATTAGCCATCTGTTGACGTTATAATACAAAACAAACGGAGGAGCCCTGCGTCATTCCACTCCACCAACCGACGTAACCCCAAGCCACCTTCGGTCTTTGGGGCACATATGTCCTTCCACGACACCGCTACCATCTTCTTTGGACCCCCCCCACACAAAATGTATCATGCTCCTCTCAATCTCATGGAGCACACTTCTTGGGACCAAGAACGCCGACGTCTAATACGCACTAAACGAGGCTAGCAAACTCTACTCTCCCTTCTCTATCTCCTCTCTCCTTCCCTATCTCTCTACCCTTCTCTATCTCCTCTTGTCTCGTTTCCTCTCTGCTTCCCTATTCTCCTTCCCTCTCTTCCCTCTTTTCCTCTCTCTCTCTCCTCTTCCTTCTTCTACTTCTTTATCACCCTCTTACTCTCTCCTTCTCTCGTTATCCTTACAAAGAGAGAAGGAAGAGAGGAGCAAGTGGGGGAGAAGGAGAAGAACAGGGTGGCTAAAGAGAAGGGAAGAAGAGGAGGAGAGCAAAAATTAGAAGGAGGAGGAACACCTTCTCTCTCTATCTCCTCCTTCCCTTCCTTGCTCTTCTTCTCATTCTCTCTCTCCCTTCTCGTCTCCCCTTCTCCCTCTTTTCTCTCTCCTATCTGCTTCTCTCATCTCTGTTTTATCACTCACACCCTTCTCCCTTTTCTCTCCACTCCCCTTATATTTCTCTTAATCTCTCTCTTACTCTCTCCTCTCTCGTTTCGTCCATCCTCCTCTATCTCTCTCGCTCCTACTTTCCTCATTCTCTACCTCTACCCTCCCTTCTCTATCTTGTTACCTATTCCCTCTTCTCCTCCTTTCGACTCTATACACTCTCATTCTCTCACTCTCTCGTTCAATCTCTCTACCTCTCTTCTTCTTCTCTCTCTCCTCTCTTCTCCCTCTCTTCCTGTACTTCGCTCTCTCTCTACTTCTTCCTCCTCCTCCTTCTCCTCTCTCATCTTATACATTTGTTTCCTCTCGTCCCCTCCCTCTTCTCCTTCTCCCTCTCTCCTCCCTTCTCTTCCTCTACTTCTCTCTCACTCTCTCTACTCCTCCTATTCCTCTCGTTCCCACTCTTGTCTCCTTTTTGCTCTCACCTTACCTTTTTGCTCTCACCTTACCTTTTTTATCTCGTCATCTGCCTCTTGTTCCTTTCCCTATCTCTCCACTCTCCTTCTCCCTCTTCTTATCTCTCTCTCCTCTTATCTTTCCGCTCCTCTTTCTCCTTCTCTATCTCCCTCATATCCCTCTCCTTCTTATCCCCCTCCCCCACTCCCTCCTTCCTCTACTGCTCTCTCTCTCTCCCTTCATCTTCCTCCTCTCTCTTCCTTTCTCTCCCTTCTCTCAATCCTCATCTTCATTCTCCTTCTCTCTTCTCTCCTTATCTATATCCCTCTTCTCTCTTCTCCCTCTCTATCTTTCTCCCTTCTCTATTCTCATTGTCTTCTCTACCTCTCACTCCTCTTCTTTTTCTCTCACTTCCCTTCTTCCATGCTCTCTCCCCGCTCATTGTCATTATCCTTGTCCTCCTCTCTCCCTTCTCATTTTCTTTCTGCTTCTCTGTCTTTCTCTCCCTTCTCCCCTCCCTCCTTTATCCCTCTTCTCTTTACCCCTCTCTCCTTATATCTCTCACCTCTCTCCTTCTTCTTCTCTCCTTTCTCTTGCTTCTCCATTTCTCCGTCTCCTTCTATCTCCTCTCACTTCTCTCTCTCTCCGTCTCTCCCTTCTCTCTATCTCTCTTGCACTACCTCTCTACCCCTCTCTTCTCTCCTTTACCACTCTTACCTCTTCTTATTCTCTTTCTTTCCTCATCTCTATCTACCTCATATTCCGTCTCCTTCTCCTTCTCCTTCTCCTCTACCTTCCTTATTCCTCTCACCTTTTTCTCCTTATCCTTCTCTCTTCTTCTTCTTCTCAATCCATATTCTTATCCTTCTATGTCCTCCTCTCTCTCTCAATCTGTCATTATCTATCCTTCTATCCCAGCCCTCCTCCCCTATCTATTGTCCCTTCTACTTCCCCTCTCTCCCTTCTCTCTCTTCCTCTTCTCTCCTCCTTCCCTCTCTACTCTACCTCTCTCGTTCCCTCTTCTCCTTCATTCTCTATCTCCCTGTTATCCTCTTCTCCACTCCCTCCTTCTCTCGCTCTCTCTTCCTTCTTCTCCATCCTCTATCATTCTCCCTCTTCTTCTCTCGTTTCTCGGTTTCTCTCCTCTTCCCTTCTTTGTCCTCTCTCCCTCTCTCCTCTTCTCTATTCTCCTCCTCTCTCCCTCTTCCTTCTCTCTCTACTCTCCTTATCCTCTTTTCTTCATTCTCCCTTCTCTATATCTCGTTCTTGTTCTCCGTCTCTCTTCTCTGTCCCTTTCCCCTCTATCTTTTCTTCTCTCTCTCCTCTTGCCTACCTCACCCCTCCTTTTCCCTCTTCTCCTTCTCTTTGTCTCCTTCTTCTCTACGACCTCTCCATCTTATCCCTCTTAACCCTTATCCCTCTCTCTCTTTCTCTCTCTCCTCTTCCCACATTCTTTCTCTTCTCCTTTTCTTATTCTCTCTCGTTCTCCCTCTTATCCACTTTGTCTTCTCCTTCTCACACGTTCCCTTTCTCCTTGTCCTTTGATTGACATAATATCGTGCATAAATTTGTGTCTTATATCCATTATCTTTAACCAAAACAATGCTACGTAACGAGTTTTAAGTTTAAGTTTCAGGAATAAACAGGTTTGAGGAGAAGATGCAGAAAAATGACCTAAAAGCAAGAAAAAAGATTTAGTTGTAGGACTTATGGACTGAGATGCAAAAGAGAAGGACTCAGATGTAAACCAAAAGGACCGATAAGCAAATGAAGAAACTCCACACCATCATGAGGAGTATTTTGGCAATTAGATTCGGGCCTAAACTCTAATAACCGATCCGAATGCACCCATGTAAATAATTGAAGAACTAAATAAAATATCTGAAAATGAGTCGGTTTCGGCAAAAAGTGACCATTAATTAGCACTCCGTTTTCCTCAGAATTCGACCCAGTTTCGTCCAGATATGTGTTGTGTTTATGTCTATTCGGAGAATGTTTGATTAGTCCCACATCGGGGGATTGTACCCGATTACCTTTTTCTATTACTATAAATAGAACCCTTCCTCCTCCCTTGTTATACTACTACCCATTGCTTGGTGGCATTCTCTCTACTTATAGTTAGCCTTGGAGCAAAACACAAGTGTAGAATAATGCTACTTGTAATGTGAGTCATGTAAATAAAATAATGTTTAGTTGTTTTAATGTCGTCACTTCATCTACCAACATTAGAGAAGCACCTCCAAAAGCTATGGGCTCTTGCTGGAGGTTTGGAAGTCATTAGGAGGGGGCAAGGGTTCTTGTTATTTCGTTTTTCTCTTGCAGAAGATAGGAAGAAAGTCCTCCAAGGAGGGCCATATTTTGTTAGAGGAGCTCCACTTGTGGTTCAAGAATGGCTCCCGGAAATGACATTGGAGAAGGCACATATCACAACGGTTCCTATATGGGTTCGTTTGCCGGAGCTTGACCTGTGATTTTGGTCACAAAGAACATTGAGTAATATTGCAAGTGTCCTCGGGAGACCACTCTACAAGGATGACAACACGGCTTATGGAAGGAGATTAGCTTTTGCTCGGGTGTGTATTGAGGTATGTCCTGATTTCTTATACCCTAGTTGGGTAGATGTTCAAGTAGAGGATGGTGCAACACATAGAGTTTTTGTGGAATAAGAGTGGCGCCCCGGTTATTGCAAGGATTGTCTTGAGTTTGGTCACGAGGAGGAGAAATGTCCATGATGGAAGCTACGCTCAAAGGTGCAACTTCACGTTGCTGAAAAATGGGTGGTGGGTACTCGTGGAAAGGGGGGGAGACATGAAGGTTATGAGGAGAGAGTGGAGGGAGAGGCGAGTGGGAGTGGGTGTGGGAATGGGGATAGGGTAGATGGTTTGGCGAGGGTGAGTGAGGCTCACGAAGAGAGGGAGGGGGCTGGTGGTGAGGGAGGAAAGGGAGGGGGCTGGTGGTGAGGGAGGAAAGGGAGGGGAGGGTGGAAGGGATGATGAGGTGGAGGTTGGTGCAGCTGAGGTGGAGATAGACAAGAGTGTGGAGTTGCCATGTGGAAAGGCGGCTGAGGTGGCGCAAGATGCATTAGGAGGCAATCAACTAAGCAAGGAACAAATCCGATTGGAAGGTGCACATGAGGAGAGGTTTAGTGGTATAAGACATTTCATGTGTCAAGACAAGTTGGATCTCACTCCAAGGAGTCCAACGGTTTGTAGCTTGGGATTACAAGGGGAGAACTCATTGGTGGACAAATAGGGTAAAGAGAAGTGGGTGGGAAAAGTGCTAGGTCTATTTCTGGACCAACCAATGAGGAGGGAGGTGAGTGCTCTACAAAAACCTGGGCCAAAAAGGAGAGGAGCAGCCCTCTTGCAAAGAATGAAGGGGGGGGGGGACCAGGTGGAAATGATTGGGGTCTCATTAGTGGAGGAGGTCCTAGCTGAAGATAGTGGGCAACATTCAAACCATGTTAGTGGGGCTGCTTTGGAAGCACCTGCCTCACGTGAAGATGGAGTGGGTTTGGGTGGGGGACACTTAGTGAGGGCCTTTCATGGTGAAGAGAGTGAGTATAGAGAAGTGGTTTGCTTGCATGGGCTGGATACAATTAGAAGAACACGTGATGGGAGTACGAGCCATGCACACAATACAAATGATATGGGAAAGGAAGAAATCACGCACAAAAATAGTGGGCTAGAGGAATGTGGGGGACAAACCAAGGAGGAAGAACGTGAACCAAGTGGGCTAGCCTCGTTGATGCATAAGGAGAAGGGCTGGACTTCTCCCTTGAGGGTGGACCGAGGAAAGGAAGTCCCAAAGACTAGCAACGTGCAAAATGGGGAAAAATTTGACCTCCTTAGGAGTGAAGCGAGTTCGACGATGGAAGATCAAGGGAGTAGATTGACTCCTGGGCAGCAAGCTTGTCCCCCGTCCCTCACTCTCCGGCGCTCCGGTAGGAAGATAAGTAGTAAAACTTTCCCATGTGGAGGTAAAGGGGGTCACCCCGCACCTTAAACCCATGAATATCCTAGTGTGGAATGTGCACAGTGCAAATTGACCAAGCCGTGCACTTATGATTAGGGGTCATATAAAGGAGGTGAACCCGAATGTGGTTTGCCTTGTGGAACATAAGGTAAAGCTTAAGAAGATTGAGCGCTTCAAAAGAGCAATTTGGCCTAGTGCTTGGATATCGAATAGTTTGGTTATGGACTCCGACCGAATTTTGGTTCTTTGGAACGACCAAATAGTGGATATGAGAGTTGCCTATGAAAGATCACAACTACTACACTTCAGGGCATGTTGGATGATGGACGGCCTTGACTTTGACCTCATGGCTTTGTATGGTGAAAATGGGCATGTGGATTAGCATCACTTGTGGAGTGACCTTCTCCAAGTAGCACCACCCGCATCTAGACCATGGATGGTGGGGGGAGACTTAAATTGTATTCGGAGGGCGAGCGAAAAGAGAGGAGGGATTGCTGGAAATGAGGTTGTTATAGCAGAATTTAATGATTGTATTGATGCCCTCAAACTCCTTGAGATGCCGTCCACCGGGGGGGGATTTACGTGGTCGAACTCCTCTGAAGGTAGTGCATGTATCGAGACGTGGATTGACCGTATCTTGATAAACAATGCATGGCTTGAGTTATTCCCGGAATCCTACTATCTTGTGGGTGCAAAGGACTTGAGTGATCACACAATGCTTATTATGAAGACGGACGGAAATGCAAGGCGGAAGAAGAAGATGTCTCGCTTCAAAAGTCATTGGGCTGGCATGAGGATTTCCATGCGCTGGTTGCACGTGCATGGTCCACCTACGTGAGGGGCACACCCAGGTTTCGAGTGGCAACAAAACTACAAGAAGTTAAGAAGATGCTTGTTCGGTGGAGTAGCTCAAAATTTGGAAATGTCACAAACAAGGTGGGAGAGGCACGTGCTACGCTCGAGGAAGTGAGGAAACAAAGTCTTGGAAACCCCCTTGATGTTGACTTCTCCTGCGCCGAATGGGTTGCAAAGGACTCCCTTGCTCGAACTCTTGCTTGGGAGGAGTCTATCACCCAACAAAAATCATGGGTGAAGTGGTTAAAAGAGGTGGACCGGAACTGTTAGAACCCAAACCTAGGTTAGAGAGGTTAATTGTGGATTAGAAGGTGTTTAGCATGGGAAGTTGGTGCAACACAGTGGGTGCTTTGGGAAGAGTTGGGGGCGTCCACTGTAGACGTGAGGAGAGGGTGATGGGTGTGCATAGGGCACTGTAGCGGGGGAGTTGTGTTGGGTTAAAATGTGGTTTCTTTCTCTCTCTCCCTCATTCTCTCCATTCACTCATTCTGTCTCTTTTCTCTTGTGCGTCGCGCAGCTGAGGAGGAGACGACGCCAGTGGCGTGAGGCGTGCGGAGGACGTGCGCGAGGAGGTCACCGGAGGCGACGGGCGCGAGCGGAGTTCCGGCGGTTGCTTTATCTTCGTTGAGGTATGTCGACTCATTAGTGTGGTTTGTGGTTCCTAACCCTCGTGGTAGGGTTGTGTTGGTCGGACGGGGAGGTCGGAGACCTCTCTGGCGTTGTTTTCTCGAAAAACCTCGGCTGGTGCGAGGTTGAAGACGACCAACGGTCGACCGGACCCTTCGGGCGGTCGACCGAATGCATGTATATTTGCCTGTCTGTTGTGTTTCGGTCGACCGGGGCCTTGTGTTCGGTCGACCGGAACTTAAGTTATTTGGATTATTATGCATGTTTGTTCGACCGTGGTTTGTTGTCGGTCGACCGTTTTATGACGTAGAATATTAGGTTGACCCTGTCTGTTTTTGGTCGACCGAGACCCCTGAGTCGGTCGATCGTTAGATTGGATTTTATGTTGACCAGACTCCGGATTTTGACATCGTTCGGTCGACCGGTTTTAGACCTTTGTTCAACCGTTGGGGATTGTGTTTTGTGCGCAGCGGTAGACCGTTTTAGGCGTACAGTCGACCGATTCCTTTCTGGAACCGGTCGACCGAATCACCTCTTCCGGTCGACCGTTTGAGCCCAGGACAGAATTCCTGGTTCCCGTTTTGAATGCCAACTTTGTCTACGGAAACCCGTGTCCTCGCCTTGTGCGTGAGCCGGGAGGTGACGGTGGGCGCGTTACGCGTGCCTGCCCAGGCACCGCCGTGTGGAAAAGTGTGGGTGTTCGGGACGCGTCACCTCCATGTATGGACTGTGACTCAGTTGATGGATTGATTTGGACTCATTGTAGTATAGCAGGCCTGAGGGATTGCGGATCCCAATGTTTGATGTTTGTGCGGGCACGCAACTAGCGTTGGGTGAGGTGACTACCGGCCCACGGGCTACGGATGTTGCTATCCTGCTTTTCTAGCGGCACGGTTGGTGTTTGCGGCTCGAGGAGCCTGATGACCTGGCTGACTTCGGTCTGGACCTGTCCGATGCTGTGCCGGACGTTGTGATGGACCACCGATGCTGTGTCGGTGATGCCGCCGAGGTTGTGCCGGCGATGATGATTGTTGGGCCGAGGTTGTTCCGGCTATGTTGATTCCTCGACTGGGCACCTATCGAGATGATGTTGTTATACCTTCCGGGCGACGGCCCTGTTGGTCCCTGTGGCTCCGACCACTGAGATTTGCAGATCTGTATTCTATCGGCACGCATGCGTGACAGAGGCTCCCTGCCGAACGCTTGAGTAGTGTAGCCGCGTGTAGGGGGTGCGATGTCGCGTGTTGTAAGACTACATGTGCCTGCAGTAGGTCTCCTCGGGAGACCCGATGTTGACTGTCGGACTGATGTCCTGTTTTACCCTTCGGGGGAACTGTTTCCTTTTTGTCGATGTCATGACACGCTACTAGTATGATAGGTTCATTATGTAATGCATGCATATAGGTGAGTTGGCATACGGGGTTTCCTTCTGGAAACTCAGGCATTGTTGTTGCATCTTTTTCAGGACCGCTGCTGGTCCAGTTGGGTGGTGATCGGTGGGCACGCGCATTTTGGAGTCGAATCCCTCTTCTCGGACCGCTGAGGTCGACGTGATTACATTTTATCCTCTTTTGTCGTTTTGTTGTAATCATGTATCATTTTGACAAACTCTGATGTAATTTTGGTGCACCGCTATTTGTTTATGAGAAGTAACAATCCCGTCTTTGATTATTGAGTTTCTTCGTCTTGATTATAAATTTTTAAATTTCCGCTGTTTCGGGATGTTACAATTTGGTATTAGAGCGGTCGATTCCTATGCGGTTCCCAATGAAATCACCCTTGTAGTAATAGGACGCATGCATTTTATCTTTTAGCATGCATACATGGCTGAAGTTTGTGATTGTTTCTTCAGTCAGATGACACCTAGGCGCGTGAGTAGTTCTCCACGCGATCGTGATCCCAGTGACGACAGTTCTGGCGCTCACTGGGATAGGTTGGGCGAGTTTCTGGAGCGTCAGGCAGCTCAGAGCGCGCAGGGCGGGGTGGGAGCTGAGCACGATCGGTTCATGCGTCAGCACCCACCAACTTTTGATGGCAGGAGGGCCCCAGAGGTTGCAGAGGACTGGATCTTCCGGATGGAGAAGATCATCCGCGCTATTGGAGTAGCACCTGAGAGGATGGTGGAGCTGGCCACCTATGTGTTCGATGGCGAGGCCGCCAACTCGTGGAGGTCCACCTCCACGGTGTTGTTCGATGACCGTGCATATGTCAGCTGGGAGGAGTTCTTAGAGGTATTCCATGAGCAGTACTTTCCCCAGCATGTCAGGGATCAGAAGAGGGAGGAGTTTATGTCGCTGGAGCAGAGGGAGATGACTCTGGCGCGCTACATCAGCAGGTTCAACGCCTTGGAGCGTTACTGCCCAGAGATTTGTGTGACCCCAGAGCAGCGGGCGAGGAAGTTCGTGAAGGGACTGAGGCAGCCGCTTCGATCTCGGGTGATCAACAGCATGCCGCGGACCTTTGCAGATGCGGTGAAGCATGCTACTATCATCGAGCAGGACCAGAGGGAGTGTCTTCAGGAGGCGAGGAAGGCACCAGTGAGCACCGGTAGCCGTGTAGCCGGTCGTGGAGCAGGAAACTCCGGCAAGAGGCCCAGGTTTGATGGAGGAGGAACACGTCAGTCTGGAGCGTGCACTTACTGCGGGAGGTTCCATCCAGGACAGGAGTGTCCCCGTCCGACTGGAGCATGCATGGGTTGCGGTCAGATGGGGCATTTCGTCCGTGATTGTCCTCAGAGGCAGGGAGAGCCGAGCAGGAGGCCAGGACCACCAGCAGTAGGCAGAGGCGGAGGCAGCCGATCAGTTGTTTCACCGGGCCAGGGCAGGAAGACCGGGCGAGTCTTCACTATTCATGTTGAGGAGGCGAGGGACTCCAACACCGTCGTGGAAGGTATACTTTCTGTTTCTGGTTTGGTTGCTCGGGTGTTGTTTGATTGCGGCGCCACTAACTCCTTCATTTCGGAGAAGTTTGCTGGCGAGTTGGGTCAGACCCCTGTGTTGCTGACTGATGTTTTGGAGGTCAGCAGGCCCATGGGTGAGTTGGGCACTGTGGGGAGCTATTTCCCTGACACCACAGTTGCTTCGGGAGACCACGTTTTTCCGGCAGATCTGGTCTTGTTACCGATGGAGGACTTCGACGTCATACTGGGGATGGACTGGCTGTCACAGTATGACATGCGAGTCTTTTGCCGCGAGAAGAAGATTCTGATTCTGATGGACGGCTTGCCAGATGTTCTGATCAGAGGTGCGAGGAGCAGAGGGGGTCGTCTGATTGTGTCTGCGGTGAAGGCACAGAGACTGATACAGCAGGGATGCAAAGCGTTCGTGGCCACACTATTTGTTCCTGATCCTGAGACGAGGAGGCTAGAGGATATAGAGGTTGTGCAGGATAAATAGGTTTGAAGAGATGAAGCATAAAAGGACCCAAACGCAGGGAAGAAGGACTTAATTGTGAGACCTGGGGACTAAGATGCAAGGGAGAAGGACCTGAACGTAAGACCGAAGGCCGAAAGAGCAAAACAGAAAACTCCACACCATCATGGGGAGTATTTTGGCAATTCTATTCGGGTCGGAGCTCCAACAAGTTAGGTAAATGCATCAAAGACCAACAAAGACATCCAGAAAAGCCCAGAATAAAATCCAACGTGATTCGGACCACATAGACCGCAAATTGGAGGTCCAAGACCGCTAATTGGCTGTCTGTTTTGGCCCAAATCCGCTAAGATTTTGGTGGGTCACGTATTATTATGTATTTAGTCCATTTCTGGTATTTGTTTAGTCCCACATCGGGGGATTGTCCCGGATTGACTTTTTCTTTGGCTATAAATAGAACTCTTCACCTTCTATTGTAAACTACCCATTGCTTGGTGGCATTCTCTCTATTAAGGAGTAAGCCTTGAAACAAAACTCAAGGTGGAGAAGAATGATACCTTCAATGTGAGTCATTGTTAATAAAATAATTGTTTTAGTTTCTTTTAATCTTGTCTTTTAATTTTTGCATGTTTCTTTAGTTTATGTTTCTTTCAATTAGCTTCTTTAATGTTCTTTTCTTGCTTAGTCGAATTTCTTTTCAGTAATTTGTTTCATTTTGTTAATGTAGTTAGTGTAATGAGTAGTGAGTTGTTCCATCCCCATTTGGGGGGTGGAGAAATATGTGATATGATAATGTAGTGTATTAGGTGTGTGTTATCTTAATCCCTTGAGCCTTATATGATTTCCATAACCATCTAATGGGATTTCACTCTTATCTTTGATATGCTAATGCTCTTGAATGAAGCTTAGTTTATGCTTAGATTAGTGGACCTGTTTTATGGGGAATGATAAGGTGAGGATATGGATGGAATTAATATAGGAAACATGGCTTGTAGTGTATGTGCTCTTGTTGCCTTGGCCTTGGTTAATGCCTTGTATGTTTTAATGATATAGTCGTATCTTAATTCATGTGGAGGCATAGTAGGGTCTAGTCATTATACATGAGTTCATTTAGCTTCATTTCAATTATTGTCTTGTATGTTTTAATGATGTAGTCTTATCTTATTTCATGTGGAGTGATGCATTGTATACAAAGCATCATATGTCTTTCATTTATATTATTTTTATATAAATAAATGCTACTAATGTATTGTTTTGAGCAATTGTGTAGAATTCAGGAGTTACAATGCAATTTACCAATATTCGAGCTAAAAGACGTGCAATGGACTCAAATAGATCACAAAGACCAATTAGCTAGAGATTCAAGCTCAAGTTGAAATCCAATTGATTGCATAAAAAGCCAGGGACCTGATCGCAAATTAGAAGGACTAAAAAGTTATTTTGGAGAAGTATTCAAGAAGAAATTAAAATCAGATCTCCAAAGATATGCAATAATCAAATCAGACGCGTGGAGGCCATCCAGAACATACCAAAAACACACCCGCAAAAGCACAACACAATCTGAGCCATCCATGCGGCGATTCCGCCGCATCTGACGGTCAACGTGCGGTGGAAACGCCGCACGGTGTGCGATCCGTGCCCCTGGAATTCGTCCAGTCTTGTCATAGCACGTGTCCTTCCTTTTTCATACTTAGGGTTCCTTGTATCGGCTATAAATAGCCCCGAAATTATGTTGTGAGGGGAACCTTTTGTATTCCATTCTATAGCAATAAAATTCTGCCCACTTATTTCTTCATTGTTTTTGACTTTCGTATGCTTAGTTTTAGATTAATATTTCCTGTTCTTAATTCCAGTAGAGTAGAGTAATTTAGTTGTTCTTTATTTTTCTCTTAGAATAATTTGTTGCATGCTTAGAATAATTGCATTTGTTTTCGTAGATCGTAGTTTAGTGTAATATTTCCTTTTTCGTAGTCTCTCGATGATCTCCATGACCCCTTCTCCTCATCTTCACCCCATGGGTTTCGAAAACCCTCCAAAGGGTGGGGGTGACGGATATAGGGTTAGATAAGAGGGACCGTTTTTTTTATTTCTTGTTAGTGTTTTGATCATATGAGTTTTTGTTAAATCAATTATCATATGATGCTTAATATCTCACTTGATTTATAATAATTTTCATGATCCCAAATCTAACTCGAAGATTCATCACTCCCACCCGCTGGACTCTCATCCATATTTGTTGTCTTTTTAGTTTTTGTCGTTCTTGCTTTAGAAAAATGAAAATCCAAAAGTCTCTAATCAACCTTATTTCTTTCTCTTTCTTCCCTTAATCGAAAATCAAATAAAATAACAAAGTTTTCTCCCTCCTTGTGTTCGACCCGTACTTGCCGCGTCTTCATCGACGCCGTGCACTTGCGGTATAAATAAAATTCTCATCAAGTTTTTGGCGCCGTTGCCAGGGAGGCGACGAGAATTTCAAGTTTTTGTGATTTCGTTTTTGTTTGGATCTTGGTTTTTTGCGATCTAACTTTTTCTCTGTGCTTTTCAGGAAGTAGTAGAGACGACGCAAAAATCCGGAGGCGATCCAAGGTGAACAAGCGGCGAAAATGCCGCTCTAGAAGTATATTCTGCGGCGGAAACGCCGCACGGGTTGGAAATTATCGCCTGAAATTCCTCTGGGACGCGACTCATCTCTGGGTGGACGCGTAGGGTACTCGAAATTTTCGAGAGCAGGCGGCGAACCCGACTGAGCGTGCGTACGTAACCTTTGTTGCTTTTTCCTCGTAATTTCTATTTTCAGAAAATTTTCTTTTTGGTAGAATTGCATGTGTAGGGCGAACTTCCATAATTGGCACTAATTCAACTTGTGACCTAAAATTTTGCAAAATTAGAAAGGCCTTAGTGCATGCATCATTAAGAGATTTTCTCGCATTATGCATGCTAAATTTTGCAAATCAATTCATTGTTGAAGAGTGCTGGAGGCAAGGTACGTGCGCGGTTTTTATCGATTGCATTTAAGAATATAATTTAGTTTGCATACAACCTTGCAATTGTCCCCCACTAAAGACCAATGTTTGACTATCTTTGCTATATTTAAGTTAAACTATCTTAAGGGCAACTCTGTAGGAAAAGACACGGTGCGGATTTCATCACCATTCCGTGGCCCACAAATAACAATCCCAAAGTGTCACCCAAGCCTTAAATTAAAATCAATTAGACATTGGCCCCTAAGGATTCAGACTCAATTAAGGAGAAGATTGGTTTGACTTGCTATGACTTGAAGCTGATCGAATTTAATTTGGTGTCTAGAAAGTGTTTTTGTGTTGACGTAAGTCTTCCAAGCGAAGTGGTTGTCTAATTAGCTCCGACTCTGTCGGAAGCGCCCCCACTAGCTATACACTGCCTTGCCAATTTGGTTTGATTAGTGAGGGAGGTGAATCAAGCGAACCAATTCAACTCAACCAGTTAGGAGTCGTCTAGATTTAAGATACATTAGGTCTAGGATTGTTTAAACCGTGCTTCTTTAGGAAACTTCTGACCAACCCTCTCATCTATCTTTTAGAGTTAAGTTTCCCTTCTGACCTGAGTCTTCTTTCTCTTCTCATCTCAACTCTCTAGATTAGGATTCCTTTCTCATCTTCCCCCCCCCCCTTCTATTGTTTGTTTCCATTTTTGAAAAAAAAATTATTATAAAAAAAATTAAAAATCAATTGATTCTTGAATTTGAATTTGGAATTTGAATTCAAAAATTAATTCAAACCGGTGCACTCAGATTTGGGTTCAGGACTTGAGCAATCGACTCTCACGAGTTCATCTAGATTCCAGTCTAGAGCTCAGCCCCAATCCACCTGTTGCACCGCCTCACCCGGATCCAATGGGTGAGAATGTAGTGGACCCACCTATTGCACCACCTAGGACTCTGAGGGATCGGTGCTACCCAGCGATGTCTGCTCAGCCATCGTGCATCGTTATGCCCATCATACCGGGTCGCGACTTCGAACTAAAGGCACAATACTTGAGTATGTTGCCCAAGTTCACCTCTAAGGAAGACCCATATCTCTTCCTTAGAGAATTTGAGGAAATCTGCTCCCTTATGCAATACCAGCATATCTCTAAGGAGGCAGTGCGTCTTAAATTCGTGCCTCCAGCACTGAAGGACGATGCTAAGAAATGGCTATATAGTCTAGCCGAATGATCTATTACGAGTTGGGCCGAGTTTGTTCAAGTGTTCTTAAAGAAATATTTCCCCAACCATAAGACTATTAGGATTAGGAATGAAATTGTTGCATTCATTCAATCTGAGAGCGAGCTGTTCTATTCCTATTTGGAAAGATTTAAGAACCTGTTGACCCAATGCCCTCATCATGGAATTCCAAGATTGTAATTGTGCCAAATTATTTATGAGGGATTGACACCTACATCTAGGGTTATGTTAGAATCTGTAAGCCAAGGAAACTTTATGTCCAAAAATGAGAATGATGCTTGGACTTTTCTTAAGGACTTAGCTGATAATAGTCTGCAATGGGACACGGCTATGGCACCGACCAACCCGAGTATTGGATCTAGAATAGCAAATCAATCCAGATCAGGTGTCTTAGTTGTAGATGCTTCTGTAGCTGCTGAAGCGAAATTAGCCACCCTTATGCGTAGGATGGAAAGTCTAGAGCTTCAAACCCGACCCCTAGTGAATCAAATCTCTTCTGTTTCTTGCTCTAGGTGTGGTCAAACTGGTCATGTTTTGGAGGAGTGTGCACACATTTCTTCGGACATGGAACAAGTTAATGCTGCGTTTAATCGTCCTAGGAACGACCGTTATTCGTCAACCTATAATCCAGGTTGGCGCAACCATCCTAATTTTTCATGGAGCCAAGGGAATTCAAATCATGCACCCATGCCCCAGCAAGGCCAACCACCTAGACAACAAATGTACTCAAACAACAACAACAATAATAGTGATGTCGGATTAACTGATTTGGAAAACTTAATGAAAACATTTGTTCAAGCAACTACTCAATCTTTTCAAAAGCTAGAAACTCAAGTAAGTCAATTAGCACAAGTTGTAGGTGAAAGAGAAAAAAGAAGATTCCCAAGCCAACCCGAGGTGAACCCAAGAACTAACAATCCACATAATCAACATATGCCATATCAACCACTTCAACATATGCCATATCAACCACCTCAACCATTTAATCCTCAATCATTCAATCATCAACAAATTAGGCCTCCACCTAATGTACCACATAATGCACCAACTCCTAATGTGAACAATAATAACAGACCAGTTCATAGGTTCAAGAAGAAGAGCAAAATCAACACTTAATGCTATACCTACATTAAGATCTGGAAAATCTGTTAATAACAAACTCACTCACCCTTTGGTTAATGAGCCTAATAATTCTGTCACACCTGAGCAATCTAATGAGCCACCAATTCAATCCGAGGAACCAATTGAAATTGAACCAACTGAACCTGAAAGAGTATTCATTCCTAAAGCATCATGCCCTAATAGACTTAATAAGAATCATACAAATCAAATGGAGAAAATGTTGGAAGTTTTTAAGCAAGTAAAAGTAAACATCCCTCTATTAGAAGCTGTTCAACAAATTCCACCTTATGCACGATTCTTAAAAGACTTATGCACCAAGAAAAGGAAAACACAAGTACCAAAAAGAGCCTTCTTAACTGCAAATATAAGCTCTGTGTTAACCCAACCCACACAAATCAAATATAAAGACCCTGGTTGTCCAACTATTTCATGTGTAATTGGTAACACCTTAATCAATAGGGACTTGCTGGATTTGGGTGCTAGTGTTAATTTGCTTCCTTACTCTGTATATAAAGATTTGGATATAGGAGACCTTAAACAGACTAGGACCACACTCCAATTGGCTGATAGATCTGTTAAGATTCGTAGAGGTGTGGTTGATGATGTTCTGATCAAAGTGGCTGAATTCATATTTCCTATGGACTTTGTTGTCTTAGACACGGAGCATATTGCTAACCCTAGCAATCAAATTCCTGTGATCTTAGGAAGACCTTTTTTAGTCACTTCCAATGCCGTAATCAATTGTAGGAATGGATTGATGAAATTGTCATTTGGAAATTTGACTATTGAGCTAAATGTTTTTAACTTAGGGAAGCAACCTGGAATTTTCTCTGATGAATCGAGTGAATTGAATTATATTCAGGATTGTAGTGAGGATGATTTGATTTCGGAATACTTAAATTTTACCCAATTGGATGAAGTTGATTTTCAAAAGAACCTGAGTGGTGAGGCCACAGTTTGTGACCAAATCAATCATATAGGTTTGAATCGATCTTCACCCAATTGGTCAGCCTTAGGTGGACTTTTAGCCGAACCAAGACCTCAAGCCGAACCCACACTACAAGAACCACCATCACTAGAGTTGAAGCCACTCCCAACTATACTTAAGTATGCCTTTTTAAGACCCTCATCCACCCTCCCAGTTATCATAGCATCAGATTTGACCCCCAATCAAGAGAAGGAATTGTTGAGAGTCCTCAATAGGAATAAAGAAGCTATTGGATGGACCATGGCCGATATCAAGGGGATTAGCCCATCTATAGTCCAACATAGGATCCATTTGGAGGATAATACTCAACCCCGTAGGGATCCACAAAGGCGACTTAACCCGGTCCTAACTGAGGCGGTCAAAATGGAAATACTCAAGTGGTTGGACAATGGAATTATATACCCTATATCCGATAGTGCTTGGGTTAGTCCTGTTCACGTTGTCCCTTAGAAATCTAGAGTTACTGTAGTTGAGAATGAGCTTAATGAGTTAGTCCCAACCCGTATCCAAACCGGTTGGAGGATTTGCATTGACTATAAGAAACTGAATTCTGCAACCCGTAAGGACCACTTCCCTCTTCCTTTCATAGATCAAATGCTATGACGGTTGGCTGGATATGAGTATTATTGTTTTCTTGATGGATATTCCGGCTATAACCAAATTCCTATCGCTCCTGAGGATCAGGAGAAAACTACCTTCACGTGCCCATTCGGCACGTTTGCTTTCCGTCGCATGCCCTTTGGCTTGTGCAATGCTCCTGCCACATTTCAAAGATGTATGGTTAGCATCTTCTCTGATATGGTGGATAATTTCATGCAAATTTTCATGGATGATTTCTCTGTCTTTGGTCCCACTTTTGCCAATTGTTTGAACCATTTGGAATTAGTACTAGTAAGGTGTAAGGAGAAGAACTTGACCTTAAATTGGGAAAAATGTCATTTCATGGTTAAGCATGGAATAGTACTTGGTCACATTGTGTCTAAGGATGGCATTCAAGTGGATAAAGCCAAGGTGGATTTGATTAAGCATCTCCCTTCACCAACAAATGTCAAAGAGATTCGTTCATTTTTAGGGCATGACGGATTCTATCGAAGGTTTATCAAGGACTTTAGTAAGGTGGCTAGACCCTTGACTGAATTATTAGCGTAGAACTCTAAGTTTGAATTTTCTGATAAATGTTTGGAGTCCTTTAACCACCTTACGAGGGAATTGACGTCGGCACCCATTATTCATTTACCCGATTGGACCCAACCCTTTGAGATCATGTGTGATGCATCGGATTATGCCATAGGAGCGGTGTTGGGTTAGAAAATTGAAAAGAAACCTCACGTGATATATTATGCTAGTAAAATATTGAATGATGCCCAATTGAACTATACGGTAACCGAGAAAGAATTTGTAGCAGTCATTTTTGCCTTGGAAAAATTTTGACAATATTTGATAGGCACACATGTGATTATTTACACAGATCATGCGGCAATAAGACATTTAGTGAACAAAAAGGATGCCAAGCCTCGTTTATTGCGTTGGATCTTACTACTGCAAGAATTTGATGTCGAAATCCGTGATAGAAATGGTTGTGAAAATGTAGTCGCCTATCACTTGTCTAGAATTCCTCTTATCGCAGTGAATAACACACCAGTGAATGAGAACTTTCCGGATGAACAGATTATGGCTATGTCTGGCGAACCATGGTTCACCGATATAGTCAATTTCTTAGTAACTGGTGTGACCCCGACTGAATGGTCTAAGAACGATCAAGCCAAATTTAGGTCCCTAGTGAAGAATTTTTATTGGGATGACCCATATCTTTTCAAGTATTGTTCGGATCAAATCATTAGGAGATGTGTTCCTGAGGAGGAATTTGCAAGTGTTCTATCTTTTTTGTCATGACCAAGCATGTGGAGGACATTTTGGAGCTAAGAAAACCGCGGCCAAAGTTTTACATTGTGGATTTTATTGGCCCACTCTATTTAAGGATGCATTTGCATTTTGTAATTCTTGCTCTAGATGTCAAATGCTAGGAAAACTCTCTCCTAGAGACATGATGCCTCTGCACCCTATTCTCATAGTTGATATCTTCGATGTTTGGGGCATCGATTTTATGGGCCCGTTTCCAATGTCTTTTGGGAAGGAGTATATCTTGCTAGCTATGGACTATGTGTCCAAGTGGGTTGAGGCTATCCCCACAAAATCCAATGACAACAAAGTTGTTGTAAAATTTCTGAAGGAGAATATTTACTCCCGATTCGGTACTCCACGTACCATTATCAGTGACCGGGGTACTCATTTTTGTAATAGATCATTTGAAGCTTTAACGAGAAAATATTCCATAACTCATAAGTTAGCTACCGCGTATCGCCCTCATACAAGTGGACAAGTTGAGGTTTCCAATAGACAAATCAAGCAAATTCTGGAAAAGACGGTTAATGCCTCACGTAACGATTGGTCTGTAAGAATTAATGATGCGTTATGGGCCTATCGGACCGCTTTCAAGACCAATTTAGGAATGTCCCCTTACCGGTTAGTCTATGGAAAAGCGTGCCACTTACCGGTCGAATTGGAGCATAGAGCCGTTTGGGCTATTAAGCAACTGAATATGGATTTAGAGGCAGCTGTAATGCTCGAAAATTGGATTTAGTTGAGCTTGAGGATATAAGATATTAGGCTTATGTGAATGCTAAAATTTATAAGGAAAAGACCAAGGTTTTTCATGATAAATCCATCGTTAGGAAATCTTTTTCTCCTGAACAATTGGTCCTTCTCTATAACTCTCACCTTCATCTCTTTTCCAACAAACTCAAGAGTCATTGGACCGGCCCTTTCATGATCAAAATCATTTTCCCTCACGGAGCGGTCGAGATCAGTAATCCGGAGAACAGTTAAAACTTTAAAGTTAACGGGCATCGATTGAAGCCCTACTTAAATTGTCCCTCCAATGTTGCAGAGGAAGTCGTGTTTTTACACGCAATTCCTCATTTTGATTAAGTTTTAGTTTGTTTCAAAAAAAATAAAAAATAAAAAATGGTGCATGACTTATTTTTGGAGAACGGTGGAAGTGCATGACTTATTTTTCTAAATCTCACGTACATCACTTTAGCAGCATTCTATCACTGTGGTGTTTCCCGAGAAGAACTTCCACCCGTTGCTTGTTAGTGATCAATATGGCACCCACTTTTACGACGAAATCATAGCACGGAGTTGGAGCTACTTGGTCCATAATAACAATGATGTTTACTGCCCTAGCTTAGTGGAGGAGTTCTATAGCAGTATCACTGACATGGACCTGGACAGTGGGTACATTTTACTGAATTGGAGAAACAAAGTTTGGGCGATTGACCTCCACATCATCTCCAACTTGACTGACATACCACAAGGGGCCTCCACTTTGCCGTCCGAGGAAATCAGTTTCTATCGGTCACTCATGGGACCAGATTGTGTGCTTAGCCATGATCGGGGTATCAAGGGCACATCCATGTACCGGAATGTCTTTACAGCATGTAGGTGGGCATGCCAAAATGTCACGAGTAATACCCACAACACTTCTTTTCGCACCGTTGAGATGGGCCACGTTCACTCCCTAATGACCCGTGATCGCACTTACTCTATGTGCCGACGGCTTCTGACCACCATTGGAGAAGGCCACCAACGTAGCTCCCAACCTCTGCCATGCCTTGTCACCACTATCTGCAAACACTTCATGGCCTATGAGTCTTTCTGGGTGTACGAAGCCGACATGCTCCCTTGTACGGTGGAACGAGAGACATCCTCCTATCGTGGCACTATAGCGGACCTGTGGACACCTCCAGAAATGGAGGATGCTATGCAATCAAGTGAGTCGTCTGAAGACTCCGCAACATTCTGGGCTC
The DNA here is from genome assembly GCA_963682175.1 of Triglochin maritima. Lineage (NCBI taxonomy): Eukaryota > Viridiplantae > Streptophyta > Magnoliopsida > Alismatales > Juncaginaceae > Triglochin > Triglochin maritima. Next base: position 22,232,183 of record OY821791.1, read on the forward strand.
AGTGAACCCCAGAAAACTCTGATTAGCATAGGTCCCGAATGTGGGGTGGGATGAAGCGCCTCAATAGCAAACTGAACAAAGCACTCTCTGACCGTGGAGAGTCGTCATCCCGATGGTGGTAACTTTTTTTTTTGCATTTCCTATATTATTTAATTTTGCATACATTGGGGACCATGCATAAAATCAATGTTTCATGACATAGCTTAAGATTGAACTACCAAAACCCGAGTACAAATTGCATTGAGTTTTTGTTCGTTATTATATAGTTCTGCTTGTAGAAATTATGACATAAATTTAAGTTCCAAAGAAATAACCCATTACCCTTTAAGACATGTATGCACTTAAATTGGATGAATCAAATCTTTGAAGTGGTTGATAAAAAGCAGAGGTTGAGGACAATATACCGGGAAGTGTGGACTTCTGATAGCAATTAAGCCTTGAGGAAAATATTAATAAAAAAAGGAATAAAAGTGAGGAAAGCACATCTTGCAAAATGATTACAAAAGCCCAAGCCTTCGAGTCACTGGTCTGTAGGGGTATCTTGAAACCCGGTAACTTGAGTCTGCCAACTCGGGATTATCGACCAAACTCGCTACACGAATGTAAAAGGGTAAAAGTGTCAAATAAGCAAATATGTTGAATCACGGGGAATTATTACTTTAAGATACTCAAGGCCCAAATCTAGAAGAATGATCCATGCCATGGTTGATCCAAATGATACTTCACCACCAGAGGAGGCGTGCAAAATAATTTAAGTGATAACATGTGTAGAAGGTTTAGTGGTGTGAATGATTGGAGGAACAAAGACCAAGTCCAAATTTTTATGAGTTAGATTTATATAATGAGCATGCAAGAATTATAAGTGAGATGTATAAGGTTGAGGTGGAGATATTGAGAGTTATTGAATGAAGACTTTGTGGGTGTGTCAACTGAAAACCCTCACCAGACAAAACTCGTCCTCTAAGGAAACTTAGGGGTGTAAAGGCTTGTTGCACATGCTAAGTGCAACCGTGATTCCTACGAAAGTGAGTTAGGATTTCCTTGCTTTCATACTTATATTTTTCATGTTTTGTTTTTCTCGAGACTAGCAAAATCTAGGTGTAGGGGTATTTGATGCATTGCATACATTGCATCATATGTCTTTCATTTAGATTATTTTTATATAAATAAATGCTACTAAGGTATTGTTTTGAGCAATTGTGCAGAATTCAGGAGTTACAATGCAATTTACCAATTTTCGAGCTAAAACACGTGCAATGGACTCAAATAGATCACAAAGACCAATTAGATAGAGATTCAAGCTCAAGTTGAAATCCAATTGATTGCATAAAAAGCCAGGGACCTGATCGCAAATTAGAATGACTAAAAAGTTATTTTGGAGAAGTATTCAAGAAGAAATTAAAATCGGATCTTCAAAGATATGCAATAATCAATTCAGATGCGTGGAGGCCATCCAGAACATACCAAAACCACACCCGCAAAAGCATAACACAATCTGAGCCTTCCGTGCAGCGATTCCGCCGCATCTGACGGTCAATGTGCGGTGGAAACGCCGCACGGTGTGCGATCTGCGCCCCCGGATTTCGTCCAGTCGTGTCATAGCACGTGTCCATCCTTATTCATACTTAGGGTTCCTTGTATCGGCTATAAATAGCCCCGAAATTATGTTGTGAGGGGAACTTTTTGTATTCCATTCTATAGCAATAAAATTCTGCCCACTTATTTCTTCATTGTTTTTGTCTTTCGTAAGCTTAGTTTTAGATTAATATTTCCTGTTCTTAATTCCAGTAGAGTAGAGTAATTTAGTTGTTCTTTATTTTTCTCTTAGAATAATTTGTTGCATGCTTAGAATAATTGCATTTGTTTTCATAGATCGTAGTTTAGTGTAATATTTCATTTTTCGTAGTCTCTCGATGATCTCCATGACCCCTTCTCCTCATCTTCACCCCATGGGTTTCTAAAACCCTCCAAAGGGTGGGGGTGACGGATTTAGGGTTAGACTAGAGGAACCGTTTTTATTTTAATTTCTTATTAGTGTTTTGATCATATGAGTTTTTGTTAAATCAATTATCATATGATGCTTAATATCTCAGTTGATTTATAATAATTTTCGTGATCCCTAATCTAACTCGAAGATTCAAAACTCCCACCTGCTGGACTGTCATCCATTGAAAATCCAAAAATCTATAATCAACCTTATTTCTTTCTCTTTCTTCCCTTAATCGAAAATCCAAAAAAATAACAAAGTTTTCTCCCTCCTTGTGTTCGACCCGTACTTGCCACGTCTTCATCGACGCCGTGCACTTGCGGTATAAGTAAAATTCTCATCATGGAGGCAAAGTTGGATTTAGTTTTATGATTTCATGCACTACATGTTGTGAGGAGCATAATTGAACACACACACACACATCTTTATATTCACATTATTTCTCTACCCCCTATGGGGTTTAGTTTTATTGCTTATCTTAATTTCCTTTTGCATTCTAGTGTAGTTTAGTGTAATCAATCTTTCTCTCCTTTCTTTACCACTTGCCTTCCCACAAACCAAACGTCGACACACCTCCTAGTGGACGACCCATATTTGCCACCGCCTCAACGCGGTCGTGCACTTGCGGTTAATATAAAACGAATCAATCAAGTGCCCATCTCCTCGGGTCACTTCTTCTCATTCTCGAATATCGTCCTATTGCGCTCTTGCCAACAGTCATAGATGGTTGCTGCAATAGCAAGTCTTGTGGTAACCTGTTGTAGCTTTGACCCTGTCATCATTTGCAACCTCTTCACCTCCACATCAAGAGTAAGGTTTATGCTAGGGTCCAGCCGTAGTATTCTCAATATTTGTACCCAAACTTGTCGGGAGAAGTTGCATTCCTAGAATAGGTGTGCCATATCCTCATCTCTTTCCTCACATAGTACTCAATGAGGGTCGTGGTTTGATCCCCTAGCTCGCATGAAAGCCTTTGTGACCAGCCGTCCTCACATGGCTCTCCAAAGAGTAAGTGCATGCTTTGGTATGTGATTTTTGTGCCAAATCATATCTGTCCAGCACACTTTCCTTTGTCGAGCTACCACCCAACTCCATGTTTCCTTTCCTGAAAAAATATCACACTTCGCTCCCTCTAAAATAGAAGTGTCTCGCCCACCGTGGATTGGAGTTTGCAAAATCCTAGGCTATAGTACCACCATCTCTAGAGACCTCGGTTCGGGGAGGATCCAAGCCCCCTCATGAATGAAATATGATACCACACTATCCCTTGGCATCCCCAGGTCGTACTAGAGTATGTCTCCTCCGGGGAGGATAGTAATGGCTGCCCACACCAAGGATCGGTAAAAAACCAAATTGTTGTCCCGTCTCCCACTCGGTATTGGATTTTATCCTTTGTCATTTCTCGAACACTTAGAATGCCCCGTCATGCCCAAGAGCACACATACGGTGACCTAGCTAACCATATCTTATGGTTCTGCAATTATTTCCTTCGCATACACCGAACCCAAAGTGAACTACCATCCTCGATGATCAACCAAATGAGACGGATCAGCCCAGCATCATTCCAGTCCTTTAGTCTTCTCAGCCCCAAACCACCCTCCTTCTTTGGTTTGCATATGTCATTCCACGCTACAGCCACCCACTTTGTAGGACCTCCCCAAATGAAGTGGGTCATGATGCTCTCCACCTCGTTTAAGACTTTTCTCGGGATAAGGAAAGCTGAAGTCCAATAGATACTCACGGACACGAGCACACTCTTGACTAACTCAACACGACTCACCATCGATAGAAAGCTTCTCTTCCATGTGCTCAGTCATTACTGAACCTTGCTAATTAATCTTGTGCAATGATGTCTCCCCAGCCTTGAGGAGAAGAGTGAAGGCCTAAATAGGTAATCAGAAAATCAGCTCTCTCCATGAAACGGTGCGAGCATATCCACGTACCCTCATTTGCTTCTCTTCCCATAAAATCTTGACTCTTTCTACGTTCAGCTACAGTCTGGAGGTGGCTGAGAATTTAGTAAGGATACGCTTAATCACCCTTGCATTTCCTGTTGTAGCCGCAGCAAAGACCATCACATCATCCTCAAATAGGAGGTGGGAGACTTGTACATCCCCACACCTTGTTGGTTCGAGAGTGCCCCTCTCAACCGCCTTTGTAAACATGGCACTTAAAACCTGCATACAAAGAACAAAGAGATAGGGGCCAATGGATCAACTGGCCTCAGCCAATTCGTGGCAACAAAAGGTTTAGAGTTCTCACCATTCACCGTAACCACAAAAGAAGCTCGAACGCAAGCCATCATGAGTTTACACCAATGGTCGGGTAGGTCCACCCTCTTGAGTACCTCCTCTAGGAATTGCCAAGAGATAGAATCATATGCTTTCCTAAGTTAGAGCTTCATACACATTTTCCCTCGTCCTCCTCCCAAGTGCATATTGTGACATATCTCGTGGGATGGCAAGATGTTGTCGCTGATTCTCCTTCCACTCACAAATGTGTTTTACGTTTCCCCCACCAATTTAGGGAGTAGTACCTTCAATCGATTTGCCAAAATCTTTGACAAGAAATGATATACCATATTACAAAGGGAAATGTGTCGGTAATCATCAACCGAAGCTGGAGTCGTCTTCTTCGGAATAAGAGTGATGGTAGTGTAGTTAACTTGCTTTAGGAGTTTCCCACTTCTCATGAAGCAGTCGACAGCTTTGAAAAGGTCTTTCTTCACACACTCCCACACGACCTTAAAATTTTTGAATTAAATCCATCAGGGCCCGGTGCCTTGTCCATGTTCGAGTGTTTCACCACTTCTTCTAGCTCTTTCATATCTAGTGGTTGAATAGTTGCTCGTGCCTCGTCCTCCCCCACCTTTGGGAGGCAGGGTAATGTTGGGTGAAGGAGCTGGACCTGAAAATCACTAGAAAACAAGTTAGAAAAATGCCTCCAGAAGGCCTCACGGATAGCTTCTTCATCCTCAATAACCACCCCTTCCTCACTCACTCTCACATTATTGGTGGCTCTCCTCACTCTTAGGGAAGCATGGAGAAATCTAAAATTTCGATCACCCTGTTGCACCCATCGAATCCATGATTTCTGCCTCACTAGAGCCTTCACCCGAACCAAGGCACGGTCCAGGTCCTCCTTGCAAAGTCTTTCTCGTTGAATGAGTTCCTCATCGTGTGGATTGTCCTCTCTTTGTTTACTGATTTCAGCAAGGCGAAGCTGAGTTTCGGCAATCTTCTACTCCACATAACCAATGGTATCCTCACTCCATCTTTTAAGCGACCCCTTCACCTCATTTAACTTGGATACCAATCTAAACGTGGGAGTACCTTCTACCATCGTAGAGCAAGCCTCCTTCACTACATCCAAAAACATCTCATGCTCAGCCAAGAAATTCACAAATCTAAACATACGCTTCTTCTTTGGTTCCTCCTTTTCCGTGGTCAAGATGAGCATTGAGTGGTCACTCAAGTCCTTATCCCCCACGACATAGTAAGAATCTGGAAAAGCCTCCAACCACGCATGGGACATTAAGAATTGGACCACGTAAATTCTCCTCCGGTAGACGGGACCTCCACAAGTTGGAGCCGATCCACACAAGCATTGAAGTCATCCATGGCCACCATGTTTATACCCGCTCCCCCTCTCTTCTCACCAGCTTCCTAATGCAATTGAAGTCCCCAAAAACCAGACACGGCATTGTGGCTGCTGGGGTAGCTCGACCAAGGTCCTCCCAAAGGGACCTCTGCTCCACTTACCCATTTTCACCATAGACCGACGTAATCACAATGTTTCTCCAATATCTCGTCTCCCTTCCCTCATGCTGCAACAATTGTGTGGTTTCAAAGGTTACCTGGAAATCCACCTTGAGCTTGTTCCATAATACAAGAATCCGTCCAGAATTTGTAACCAAACTATTGGAAGCCCATTCATGCCCCCATATGGCTCTCCTAAAATGATCCAATTTCCTAAGCTTCACTTTGTGTTCAACGAGGCACACGATATCCGCTTTGGCCTCCTTTATTCATCCCCTAATCATGTGCGCACGGCCGGGGAGGTTTGCACCGTGCACGTTCCACACTAGAACCTTCATGGCTTCGCAATATGGGACTTTCGTCCCTTACGGCCTCGGTTTGGTTTTTGTTGTTCTAGTCCCTTCTCTCGAATTGCACGGAATGCTTCGGGTTGTGGTGATAGTAACTCAAGGTCCACCGGAGGTGGCGGAGATGTAGCCTTGCACCCATTCTTCTTTATCCCATCATCATACTGAGTTGAGGGCTCATGTGCACACTCCTCATCTTCTCCCACATTTACACTTCCCCCTTCATTTCTCTTCCTTCATGTTCCGCTAGAGCATTGAAACACCCCAACCCCTTGATTCTGGTCTTGTCCCTCATAGCCCTAGACCGGGTGACATTGCCACCTCTTAGGCAAAGATGGCTACGGTCGGAATTGCACCTGGCCACTCCACTTATGCTATTGCTTTGCTTCTCCCCCAAGATGGGTGTCTTTCCTTCACCATACATGTCAAGTTTATCTCCACATGGAGTGTCTCCAGCGGTGTTTCCTCCAGCTGCATCCGAGGAAACTCCTTGGGATTTCTCCCCCATGATTGGTGGATCAACATATTGTTTGTTTCCCCCACTAAGCTGCCTCCTGATTGGTTCCCTCCTTGGACTCACATGATGCCATCCTGCAGCAGCCTTTGTCCCCACCAAAGGAGGGAACTCCTCCATGGTTGGTGCAAGCAAAAGTTCTCCACTAGCACTACTCACAATGCTGATTGGTTTCGCTTCTAAGAACCAGGACTACTTTTCTGTTATCTCTGCCCTCCTTAACTCCAATTCAGAGCTATCCTTTTCCGTTATGGGCTTTATCTCCGTTATTGCCTCCGCCTCCATTATGGTATCCATCTTCCCTATGGCCTCTACATGTGTTCCCACGCCTCCCCCTTCCCCATGCTTGAGTGTCACCATAAGAGGGTCAAAAGCTTCCCTCTCCTTCACGCCTCGTGCACCACTATCTTCTTCAAGCTCTCCCACACCGGATGTGCCACTCATCTTCTTCTCTCCTTTCCGGCCAACCTTCACCCAACCTTGCACCTTTGTAGTGGTCTTTGCAGCCACTCTCCAACCACCTTCACTTGCTCATGTTGGTTTTGTGGGCAACGAGCTGGAGTGTGCCCAAACTCCAAACTTACCCCCACAATGCTCTGGCTTCCACTCATACTCAATGTCCACCTTTTCCCAAGCCCCTCCTTCAACTTGAATCTCCACAAACTCAGGATACTTGAACACTCTATCCACCTCCATGCAAAGCCTAGCAAATGGGAGTCGTCTCCCCGAAGCGGTATTATCATCCATGTATAACGACCTTCCAAGTACACTAGCTATGGTGCTAAGAATCGATGGTGACCAAAAATGAAGGTCTAGCTCCAGCAGCCTTATCCAAATCAGAATGAATGACATCTTACTTCTCTCCATAACCACTTTCGGCGTCCACTATTGCACCACTAAGGGGGTGCCCCGAACGAACCATGTACCATGCTCAAGCACATGTTTACGGTCCTCCAACTTGAAACAAAAATGTAGGAACCCATTCCGGCAACGAATCACCTCCACACTCCCTTGAAGCTCCCAAAGATTGTGTAAATACCTCTCAAGTGTTGGTAAGTGGGTTTTGAAGTCCACGAAATACCCAAATAGGACCTTATCCGATGATTTCAGCGAATCCCCCACTTGTTGCTTGGTGCACACCGCAACTTTTGCTCCATCCTTCAGCCCCGGTTGGATGAACTCAAGGGTTGTCTTTGCCTTTACCCTGGCACCAAACAACTCAGACCACTTCTTTGGTCAAAAGTCCCCATCCTTTGTGGGAGGAACAAGCTCGACACTTGCATTAGCCGCACTCCCACGGCTAGAATGTGTTGTTAGAGGGCGCTCTAGGCTGCCACCGTCCTCCAACAACCTTGAATCAAGGATAGAACACTCCAAACATTCCATTAGAGTAGGAAAACAAGAGAAAATGATGAAAAAATGCAGGAAAACCACCTAGAAAACCATAGGTTTCCGCCTGCCTCCCCAGAGCTTCTCTCTCCTCCTTTTCCCTCTTAAAGACATTATTCTCCTCCTACCTCACTCTTCCTTCTCTCTCTACTCCACTTATCCTCTTTTCTCCACTCTCTCTTCTCTATCTCTCGTCCTCGCTCTCCGTCACTCATCACTCTCCATTTCCCCTCTCTCTTTTCTTCTCTCTATCTCTCCTCTTGCCTACCTCTCCCCTCCTCTTCCCTCTTCTCCTTCTCTTGGTCTCCTTCTTCTCTCCGCCCTCTCACTCTTATCCCTCTCTCTCTTTCTTTCTCTCCTCTTCTCACATTCTCTCGCTTCTCCTTTTTTCGTTCTATCCTATTGTCCCTCTTTTCCACTTTCTCTTCTCCTTCTCACTCGTTCCCACTCTCCTTGTCCTTCTACCTCTCTCCTTATCCTCTCTCCTTCTCTCTTCTTCTACTCTCTCCCTCTCCTTCTCTCGCTCTCTTCTCCTTTCTTCCCTCTCCTCTCTCCCTTCTCTCTATAGTGTCCCTTCTTTATCCCGTCTCTCCTATTCTATCTCTCTACCCTTCCATATCTCCTCTTTTCTAGTTTCCTCTCCCCTTCCCTATTCTCCTTCTCTCTCCCTCTTCCTTCTCTCTTCTTCTTCTTCTCTATCTTCCTTTTTTCATCTCTCTCTCCTCTTCGCTCCTCTACTTCTATATCTCCCTCTTACCCTCTCCTTCTCTCAGTATCATTACAAGGAGAGAAGGAAGAGAGGAGCAAGAGGGGCAGAAGGAGAAAAAGGGAGAGGATAAAGAGAAGGGAAGGAGAGGAGAGGAGGAGAGTGAAGACGAGAAGGAGGGGGAACACCTTCTCTCTATCTCCTACCCCTCCTTGCTCCTCTTGTCGTTCTCTCTCTCTTCATTCTCGTCTCCCCTTCTCCCTTTTCTTCTCTCTCCTATTCTGTTCTCTTCCATCATCTCTTTTTAGCACGCACACCCTTCTCCATTTTATTTACTCTTCTCCCTTTCTCTTTCTCCTTATCGCTCTCCTGCTCTCTCCTCTCTTGTTTTGTCTCTCATCCTCTATCTCTCTCGCTCCTACTCCCTCTCATTGTCTACCTCTACCCTCCCTTCTCTATCTCGTTCTCTTCCCTTTTCCCTCTTTTTTTTTGCAAAGCAAAAAGGGAGGCTTAGCCTCGAATTTTATAAACTAAGTAAAGTTTACAACCTACAAAATTGAGTACAAAACTGAGCCATAATGAATGCGGGTGTATGCCACATGCATACCCGACCTCTACCCTACATTACCCAATATATCATGTCAGTATTGTAGGTTAAGTGACTATACAAAACATGAGGACCAACAACAACTATATCCACATGAGGTGGGATCGGTTTTCTTCCTCGTCACTCTTTGCAAGCTTTTTTACTTTGTCCCAAAGGCAGCGAACCATGTCCTTGATGATAGCCACAATATACGTTGCTTGTTACTTTTCTCGATTGAAAATCCTTCGGTTGCGTTCCAGCCAGCACTCATGTATCATGGCTTGGAAGACCCATCTCCGTACCACAATATCAAGCTGGCTTCCTCCTATGTGTGAAATACGTATAGCTTCAGCCTCTAAAGAGTGTGCCATCCTGTGGTTAAGCTTTAAAAGGTGCAAGATTTCTGCCCACACCTTATTTATGTATTCACACACCCCAAAACAAATGCTCAATGTCTTCCTCGGCTCCCTCGCATAGGCTGCACCCCGAGTGTAGCGTTGCTCTCCGTTTGTTCATCAAGCTCTTTGTAAGTAGACGTTGTCGTAGTGCTCTCCATGTCATGATGGCATGCTTTGGGATGGCATACTTGTGCCAAACCATGACAGCCCAAGCTACCTTTCTTCCTGACATCTTGACCCATTTCGTTACTTCTTTAATGCCAAGTGTCTCTCCCACTCCGTCCACTCGCTTAGGCTGATCCACGCCTCCATGGATTCTCGTATGCAATATTTGTTGGTGGACTTCCTCCATTAATGTGCAGCGTGGAGGGGGGAGGTTCCACACTCCCTCTCTAATGAAGTATGACACTTTCGTGTCCCACGACACTCCTAATTCATAGTGTAGCCGCTCCCCCCACCTTTCGTTTAGAGAGGTGGACTTCCCCCCACCTTTTCCCTCTGCTCCTCCTTTCCTTCTCTATCCTCTTCTCATTCTCTCGCTCTCTCATTTAATCTTTCCTCCTCCCTCCTTCTTCTTCTCTCTCTCCTCTCTTCTCTCACTCTTCCTCCACTACGCTCTCTCTCCTTTCTTCCTCCTCGTCTTTCTCCTCTCTCTCATCTAATCCCTCTGTCTCCTCTCGTCCCCTCCCTCTTCTCCTTCTCCCTCTCTCCCTATGCTTCTCTCTTGCTTTCTCTCTTCCCTATTCCTCTTGTCTACTTTTTTCTCTCACCTTCCCTTCTTTATGTCGTCATCTCCCTCTCTTTCCCTTCCCTCTCTCTCCACTTTCCTTCTCCCTCTTCTTTTCTCTCTCTCCTCTTAACTTTCCTCTCTTCTTTCTTCTTCTCTATCTCCCTCTTATCCCTCTCCTTCTTAACCCCCTCCCCCACTCCCTCCTTTTTCTACTCCTCTCGCTCTCTCCCTCCCTTCTTCTCCCTCCTCTCTCTTCCCTTCTCTCCCCTCTCCCTTCTTCTCCCTCCTGTCTTTTCCCTTCTCTCCCCTTTCCCTTCTCCCTCTCCACTTCTCTATTCTCCTTCTCACTTCTCTCCTTATCCATATCCCTCTTCTCTCTTCTCCGTCTCTATCCTTACCTCACTTATTTCTCTCTTCTCCTTGTCTTCTCTACCTCCCTCTCCTCTCCTTCTCTCCTCTTCTTCTTCTCTCTCTTCCCTCCTCTCTCCTCTCTCATTGTCATTATCCTTCTCCTCCTCTCCCTTCTCATTTTTTAACCTCCTTCTCTTTCTCTCTCTGTTCTCCCCTTCCTCCTTTATCCCTCTTCTCCTTATCCCTCACTCTTTATCTCTCTCCTCTATCCTTTTTTTACAAAGTCAAAAGGGAGGCTAAGCCTCTAATTGTATTAAGTATGTAAATTTGTACAAACTACAAATTACAAAACTTGAAGCTAAAGTTCGTGGGGAATGCTGAGTGCATGCCCATCCTATGACACTTGGTTAGAACACATGTCCACCCGGTATTCCATTCTAATCTCCTATGTACACCCTCGCCTAACATTTAATGACATCTACACATTACAAATTACAACGTGCACTTAGACCGATATTACCTCGTATTGCCTCCTTGCGTCACTATCCTCTCGTATTGTTCAGTTAGGTACTTGTGGTACACATGGTATCCTTCACTCACTGCACTACATCCACCGGTCTTCACTTCTCACCATTGAAGGTCCTCCAGTTGCGCTCTTGCCAACACTCATACATGGCCACGTTGAGGGCCCATTTTACCATGTTGTCATGTGTTTGGTCTCCCCGCATCCTAAGTACATGCGAGCCTTCCTCCTATAAGCTTTCGTGCATATTCATCCCTGGACCCATGGCTTGCCACAAGTGGGACGACACCCATTTTGTGAACGGACATCCCCAAAATAGGTGCTCAACATCCTTTTCGCTTTCCTCACACAATACACACCTCAAGCTATCCCCTGCACCTCTTTGTCTCATCATCCACTTTGTCACAAGCTGGCCCCTCATAGTGTGCCACAAAGTCATTGCATGCTTGTGGATATGGTGTTTAAACCACACAAGCTTTGTCCAGTTCAGCACATGTCCATTTGGCGCAACCCATGTCCAAGACTCCTTCGTGGTGAAGTTGTCGCGCGTTGCATCTATCCTCAATGGTGTGTCCCGTCCCCCGGTGATTGGAGTACTACAAATGTGTCTCCATAACACCTTCATCTCTGAGGAACATGGGTATGGGAGGTGCCTTCTCCGATCCAAATAAAGTATGATGCACGAGTGTCCTTGGGGACACCCATGTCATAATGGCGTTGCTCGGCCGATGGGTCGCAAAGCAAAGGCACCCGCACCATGGGTATTGGGAAAACAAGATTGTGGTGCCATCACCCACGTTGTATCGGATATGCTCCCTAGCAATTGAACGTTTTAATTTACCACAACTGCACGACCACGTTGAAGTGGTGGCAAATATGGGTCGATCCACAGAGAGGTGTGACGACTTTGGTTTGCTTGAAGGTGAGTGGGAAAGAAAGGAGGGAAAGATTGATTAAACTAAACTAGTAGCAACAAGGAAGGAAATGAAAGCACAAAAGGAACTAAAACAAAGTGACTAATAACAGAAGATAGAAATCAGGAATGGAAAACCCCTAAGGGGTGGAGTGTGTGTACACATGGAATAAGTGTGGTGAATGCATACAATAAGCTCAAGTGTAGTTAGTGTTTGTTAATGCATAAGAAGTACCTAATGGAAAGACCTATCATTCAAAGCACTAACCTAGGTGATTAATATGAGCAAGGCAAGTTTGTTACTAAGAACATAAACAAGCATGGAATGTACCTAAACACTTTGGCAGAAACTGTCAAGTAAGAGTTCTTATTAATTCAAACAATCATACTAACATTTCTCACATACAACAATGATTAGCATTCATACCATCTACATAACATGTATACACACCTACTGCACCCCCAAAGAAGGATGGAACTACTCACACATATTTAAACTAACATTCATACTAAGGAAAGAAAACATGCTTAACTAATTATAAGAAGACTAAAACAAACAACCTAACTAAGTATGCAAGAATTGAAAAGAGGGAATGTGAAGAAATCTTAACAAAACATCTATTATTATTCACTCAATTACAAGCAACCTCTCTCTACTAGGGTTTTTGCTTCAAGGCTTTTACTCCTAGTAGAGAGGATGACCACCAAGAGAGTGATGGGATACAAAGGAGGAGGTAGAGTTCTAATTATAGCCATAGAAAAAGGTAATCCGGGACAATTCGGGACACGGTAATCCTACGTGCTGACTCTATATATGTATCCAGTCCACACACCTAGCCTAATGAATCATTCGTGCAAGTTAATTAAGTACTTAAGTGAATGTCATGGACAACCTTATCCTCCTCAAGTGATACAAAGTGTAAAGTCCATTAACGTTCTTATTTGCATTACCTTTTTTTCTATTATCTCTTGAATGTATGTATCTTTTGTTAATAAATTTACACCAATCATTGGTGTCCCATGATGTTAAGGTGCTTGGTACACCTCCTCAAGTGATACACCACCTGAAAAGGCACGTTTTTCTAAAGCCGAGGATACACCACCGAAAAAGCCTTGCGTTGCATCCCAAGGTGTGCTTCAATCCATGCTACATGCATCACATCTCTCCCCATGAAGACCTGACTCTTCAAAGTGTTAAATTTCAGACCCGAGCTTGTTGTGAATTCCTCTGGGATAGTTCTAATGGCCCGAGCATTTTATAGCCCTCACGAAGAGTAGGACATCGCAGCAAACAAGAGATGTGATACGATGACATCTCCGCAAGTTAATGGCTCGAGTTTCCTTTCCATGACCGCCATTTTCACCATTTCACTCAACACCTCCATGCACATTACAAACAAGTAGGGGGTAGGGGATCACCTTTTCGTAAACCATTTTAAGCTCGGAACGGCGTGGAGTTAGCCTCATTTACTGTTACCACAAACAATGACTCCACACAAGCCAAAATCAGCCATCTCCACTTATTCGTGAAGCCAAATCTCTTCATTACATGATCAAGGAACTCCCAAGAGATTGAGTCATAGGCTTTCCTGATATCAAGCTTTATGCACATACGTCCTTTCCCTTTCTCAAGGTGAATGTTGTGGCAAAGCTCGTATGTAAGAAGAATGTTATCACCAATTCTTTGACCTTGAACAAACGCGCTCTGATTTTCTCCTATCAGCCGTGGAAAGAGCCTCTTCAAGCGGTTGGTAAGGACTTTGGATGTGAACCTATACGTCATATTGCACAAAGCAATAGGGCGAACGTCCTCCACCACCGTCGGTGCCTTTTTCTTCGGGATAATCGTGATTGATGTATTGTTCCATTGCGTGAGAACCCTTCCACTATCAAAACAAGATGCGACAACCTTGACCATATCCCTCTTGATTATATCCCATGCTGCCTTGAAAACCATTGCGCTGAAACCATTGGACCCCGGCGCCTTGTCTATATTTGCATTCAACACAACATCTTGTAGTTCTTTTGGATCCAACTTCCGTATTAAATCTACCCCCTCCTCCGCTGTAATTTATGGTAGAATAATGGAATGTTTAAGGGGTTGCACCTAAAAACCATGAGCAAACAAGTTATCATAAAAAGTCAGAATGCTTCCCGGATGTCACTCTCATCCTCCACTAGACTATCCCCCTCTCCCACTCGCCTCACTTGATTGGTGGCTCTCCTCACTCAAAGATGCACATCGAAGAACCTAGTGTTTCGGTCCCTTTCTTTCAGCCACTTTACTCTGGATTTTTGTCGTATAATGGACTCCTCCCTAGCAAGGACACGGGCAAGTGTATCCTTTGCTGCCTTTTCAGCTTGAACTAGCTCGCCACTTCTAGGGTGATTAAGTCTCTGCCTCCTCACTTGTTCAAGGGACTCCTGAGCCTCTCCCACCTTATTTGTGATGTTTCCAATGGTCTTCCAACTCCATTTAATTAGTGCCTTCCTGACTTCGGTCAGCTTCCCAACCATACGAAACATGGGGCTACCTTTCACATATGTAGCCCAAGCTTGTTGCACTACTCCACCAAAGTCCTAATGATCTACCCAATGGTTCTTGAATCTGAACCTCTTCTTTTTCGTCCGTTCGTTTCCTTCCGTTTTCATGACAAGCATGGTGTGATCACTCAAGTCCTTCTCACCAACAACATAGAAGGAATTGGGGAACACCTCAAGTCATGCATTGTTCATTAATATTCCATCAATCCTCGTCTCGATGCATGCACTTGTCTTGGAGGAATTTGACCAAGTGAAATCGCCTCCCATTGAGGGCATCTCTAGTAGTTAGATGGAGTCAACACACTCATTAAACTCCTGAATTGCCACCTCATTTCCAGCATCTCCGCCGTGCTTTTCAGTAGCCTTCCGAATGCAATTAAAATCACCCCCAACCAGCCACGGTCGTTCCCGATTTGGTGCAACTTCATTTAGATCCCTCCACAATGCTCTCCTCTCCACATGCCCATTTTCTGCATATATAGTCGTGAGAGCAAATTCAGTGCCACCCTTCCTTATGCTCCCAAGGAAGTGAAGTAATTGTGTTGATTCAAACGTAACTCTCAAGTCTACCATCTGGTCATTCCATAACACTAGGATTCACCTTAAGTCCACAACCATGCAATTTGACGTCCAAGCATGAGGCCAAATTACTCGCTTGAATCGCTCAAGTTTTTATACTTGACCTTGTGATCCACAAGACAAACCACATCCGGATTTACCTCCTTTATTACCTGGTTATGAGTGCGTGGCCCGACACATTTGCACCACAAACATTTGAAATTAAGACATTCATGGGTTCAAGGTGCGGGGTGACCCCCCTTCCCCTCCGTACGCATACTTTTACTCCAACTACTTTGCCTCAAGGATCTCCTAAGTGGGGGTCGCGGCGAGTATACCTTATTAGTGCGTGAGTCCTACTCTTCTTGCTTCCTTTCTTCTACTCCCTCCATGCCTTGGTCCTCTGAATTTCAAAGTACATCAAACATTCCCCCACTAGGGTGGCCAAACTTCATTGTGCTCTCCTTTTCTCGTGCCACTTTAGTGGGTGAAGCCCATCCCGCCTCCTCATGCACCAAAGAGGCTAATCCACATAGCTTCTCTTGATGTTCTTTAGAGTTGTCATTTTTCTTCTCAGCTCTTATATGGTTTGCCTCTTGGTCTTGCTGGAATATGTCACGTGGGACTTCTCCCACATGAAGCTCCTCCTCCTCGTGCACATCACGTGCTTTGTCCCCATCCGTGGGCCTTTTGCTTAGTGCACATCCCCTCCCACTTCATGAGAATAGCCCTCTAAGTTTTGTCCCTTGATTGGAGTCATGTGATCTTCTATTTTGTCCTTACAATGCTGACTTGGCCTCTCCTCACCAGCCCATTCAAACCTACAGCACTCAAAGCCCTTACCATTGGCTTGTCCCAAAATGGAAATAACACTTTCCTGCCCCACTCCTCGTTTCCCTTCTTGGACACCAATAGGCTCACTCCCATTTGCACCCATGGTAGAAACCGTTATGATCATTTGGGAGCCTCCCATTTTGTCTCCTAGACTACTCCCTCTCATGTGACATGGCATCCCCTCATTGGTTGCCTCCAAGGATTCGGGAGAGCAAGAGTGTGCCCTAGCCATGTGATTTTTTGCCTTGTCATTCCTCTCACCTTGCTCTCCACGTGTCACCTCCTTACTTTCCCCCTCATCCACGTCAGCCCCTCTAGTGTGCAAGTCAGCATCTCTTCCACCAGCCTCTCTCTACCCTCCTGTCCGGCCAGCCCCTCCCATCTGTGGGATACCCATGGTGCTAGTTGCCACCCCACTTCCATGGCTCACCTCCTCAACACCCTTCCTCCTATTCCTTTGAAGCCCATTTCCATCACTCTTTTGAGACACAACAATCCACTTCTCAGCCTTTCCCTTATGCTCCTCTCCTTGCTTGTTGATTATCCTCCTCTTTGGACATTTTTCATCACCATGGCTGAACTCCATGCAATCCTTACAATACATGGGTCTCCATTCATACTCCACATGTACTTGATGTGTGCCAGTACCTTCTGTTGGCTTTTCGGCCTTAATCTATGTTTTGATGATTTAATTAACCTAATCTTAATTATGATCATGTAGAGTAGCACACATATTGCATTGCATATATATTGCGTTGTGCTAACCTCTACAGGTGATCAAGACTCAAGGAAGAAAGGAAATCAAGTCAAGATATGTAATCAAGCTCTTTTGAAGACATGTATTTTGTATTTCTTTGAGTCTGTAGGAACATGTGTAAATTGAGCATACTTGAGCTAAAATCAACTTAAACACACACTAGGTTCCTTATAGAAGTCACACACGAAATTTCACATAATTTGGACTTCAATAGATCACCCAAACTTAGACCGGAAAACACTAAACCTGAACTGTAAAAGTCTGCCCACATTCGGTCGACCGCAACATGTCGTTCGGTCGACCGAGTGATCAATTGTCATGTTTGTGTTTTCACTGCCTAGTTTTGGTCGACCGTGTTT
Source organism: Triglochin maritima (assembly GCA_963682175.1). Lineage (NCBI taxonomy): Eukaryota > Viridiplantae > Streptophyta > Magnoliopsida > Alismatales > Juncaginaceae > Triglochin > Triglochin maritima. Next base: position 22,249,437 of record OY821791.1, read on the forward strand.
TGACGTTCGGTCGACCGTGTGAACCTTAAATTTCCGACCGTTAGTTTTGTCGTATATAACCCAACGGTCGTATTCGTATTAATCAAATTATACACCATATACATTTCTTGTATCGGTCGACCGAGGACCATGATCGGTCGACCGAATGTCTGTTTCTTGACAAACCCAAACCTACTGGAGGAAATCGGTCGACCGCTATACCTTAGCTCGGTCGACCAAATCGATTATTGTTTGTCAACCCCAGAGCGCCTGGTACAAATCGGTCGACCGATTCCTTTGTGAAGTTCGACCTATCACTTAAGTTTACCTAAGTCGTAGCGTTGGGCGGTCGACCGTTACCTAACCGGTCGACCGAACATAGTTTAAAACTGCCAAACGGTCGATTGTTCATCCCGATTCGGTCGACCGAATTTACTCAGAATTGGGTCCTGCGTTTTCTGTTTTGTGTTTCACACATCAATTCATAGCCAATCAATCCCAACGGCTCTATTCTCTGTAATGCCTATATAAAGAGTTGTAAAACACATTTTAACACAACTCTCCCACTACAAACTTGTCCCAAATATTAAAGAGAATCCCAAACACTCCAAAACTCCAATTTCCACACTTAGTGATCAATTCATTATTTCTACTCAAGTGTGCTCAAGAATTAGAGAGTGTTGTCCCACTCATTTTTGTGCAAGAAGTAAGGGTCTTGGTGAAAGCCCAAGACAACGAGTATAGAGTTCGGTGAAAGCCCGAAGTGATCCTCTCAGATTGTGAGAGGTGGAGCCAAGCTCGGCGAGGGTTGTTTGCGAGCTTGAAGACTTGTAAAGGCGTTGTCTCCCGACCCAGAACGGGGAGTGGTTAGTGAAGTCGTGGGTGGAGCTCGGTGATCCGAACGGAGGTTGCAAGAGAGGACTAGGACCCGGGTGGGGTGTCGAACCTCTATAAAAATCCCCCGTGTCGATTGTGGTTTGCATATTCCTTCCCTACATGATTGTTTAGTTTAAATTCCGCTGCATATCATTGATTGTTTAAACAAGTAGAGAATTAGGTGATTAGCCTTAATTGTGGACCCATAACCCACACGATCCTACATTTGGTATCAGAGCCTTGTGCGCTAAATCATCTACTTAATCGTATTTTTAGCATGGCTAGCACATCTAATCATGTAGAGGGATTATGCACCACTAGACCTCCTTTGCTTAATGGGTAAAATTATGATTATTAGAAGAATAGGATGAAGATTTTCCTAATTTCTAATGACCTTATGTATTGGATGTTTCTCCAAAATCCATACACACCCCCAAATAAAGATGAATTAGATTCACTTACAAGACCCAAAATGAAAGAAATCGAAATGAATTCGAAAATCATGAACATCTTGTATTGTGGCCTTATTGAGGGTGAATATAATAGGATTAGAGGTTGTGTTAGTGTATATGAGATTTAGCATAGACTACAAATGCATCATGAGGGGGATAGCAAAACTAAGGAAACCCGCATTAGTCTCCTCATGCATAAGTATGATATTTTTTCTATGCAAATCGGTGAAAACATAAGCGAAATGAACACTCGCTTCACCGATATCACTAACTCTCTTTTGGTTTTTGGAAGAAGATTAAATGAAGGAGAGATGACAAGGAAATCCCTCCGGTCATTAAGCCACGATTGGGAAGATAAGGTGGTTGCAATTGAGCACACGATCTTTCCCAACTCAAGATGGAGGAATTAATTGGAAATTTGATGGCGTATGAAATCCAAATCAACCATCGAAAGGAGAAGGAAGCTTCACGGAGCAAACCCTTCTGGTCATTACATGCAAACATTGACCAACCAAGAAGGAGTGTAGAAGATGAGGACATTGAAGTCCTAGCCAAAGACTTCTTCAAATACCTCAAGAAGGATAAGGGAGAAAAGAATGAAAGAAGAGGTAGAAGAAGTGAAAAGAGAGAAAAAGAAAAGGAGAAGGAGGAGAGTGAAAATGAGAGAAAAGAAGGGGAGAAGAAAAAGGAGAGAAGGGAGAGGAGAAGAGAAAAGGAGAAGAGCAAGAGAAGAGAAAGGAAGGAGGAAGCACACAAGGCTACATGGGATGACTCTTCATCACCACCATCATCGTCGTCTTCCTTGCAAAGTAGAAGATAAGTGGCTCACTCATGCCTCATGGCTATTGAAGATCAAAGTGAGGTAGATTCTAACTCTTGCTCTAGTAATTCATGCTCAACTAAGTCATATTATAGTGAGAGGTCACATTCTAGTGTTAATGAAGAAACTTATACACATGATGAGCTTCGAAATGCATTTCATGACTTAGTTAAACAATATGAGATCATTTGTGATAAAAATAAGAATGCTAGAAAGCTAATCAAAGATCTCCAAAGCCAAATTGAAACATGCATGAATGAGAAAAATGAGGTGGTTGCTAAACTAGAAAACTTTGCATCAAATTGTGACAAATTAAAAGCAACACCTATAAATTGTGAACAACTAGATCTTCAAGCTTGCAATGTGAAATTAAGAAAAGATTTAGAAAGATTCACTAATGGAACTAAGATGCTTAACATGCTATTAGGTAGTCAAAGGCAATCTTTGCAAAAACATGGTTTAGGATACAATGCTAAGTTGAAAAACCATGTATCTTACACTACACTAAATGGAAAGCACTTAGTTGTAAAGCATAGTTCCTCAAGTGTGTGGGCTCCTAAAACCAAAATGGTTTGGGTTCCCAAAGCTAACATTCAAGGACCCAAAGTTATTTGGGTACAAAAATCTACAATTGTAGGTGCTTGAGGAAGAAATTGGTGGTGACCGGGCGAGCTTAAGAGTTAAATTCAAATCCGGTTGCATCACCAAATGAGATTGGAACCAATTCAGGCTTCAAGTTGGTATAATTTCCTATCCTCTAAACTTTATCAATCAAATTGGTTCTAGTCTAGGTTATATGCTCAATTGACATATCATATACCCATTCATTGCAAATCGTTATGTTTGAATAACATCCATAATGTTTAGAGTCAAATTGTCTAAATGGATGTAGAAAGGGGAAATGAAACAGCACATACTTAATTGTAATATTCACTTGATGTTAATAGGGGCGCAAATAAAAGTTGAACCGAATTGCAAAATCATATCCATATCGATAGGGGGAGCTTAATGAATATCATTTTCTTAGAGTAATGAAGTGCAAAATTTAGGGGGAGCAACTTCATTACAAGACATCCACATTGACCTTCAATTGTATAATCTTTGTTTTTATTCATATCAATTGTTTGATGGATGTCAAAGGGGGAGAGATAAGTAAGGGGGTAATTTGGAATTTGGAATAAAATTGAACAAAAACTATGCACATCCATAGGGCGAGCTTTAGTTTACATATACAAATTCCATGTATTAAGATATAGTTAAGATATAGGTTGTCATCATCAAAAAAAGGGAGATTGTAGTCTTTTTGGCCTTAATCTATGTTTTGATGATTTAATTAACCTAATCTTAATAATGATCATGTAGAGTAGCACACATATTGCATTGCATATATATTGCTTTGTGCTAACCTCTACAGGTGATCAAGACTCAAGGAAGAAAGGAAAATCAAGTCAAGACATGTAATCAAGCTCTTTTGAAGACATGTATTTTGTATTTCTTTGAGTCAAGTCCTTTGTGGAGTTTGACCGATCACTTAAGTGTACCTAAGTCATAGCGTTGGGCGGTCGACCGTTACCTAACCGGTCGACCGAACTTTGTTTAAAACTGCCAAACGGTCGACTGTTCGTCCCGATTCGGTCGACCGAATTTACTCAGAATTGGGTCCTGCGTTTTCTGTTTTGTGGTTCACACATCGATTCACACCCAATCAATCACAACGGCTCTATTCTCTGTAACGCCTATATAAAGAGTTGTAAAACACATTTTAACACAACTCTCCCACTACAAACTTGTCCCAAACATTAGAGAGAATCCCAAACACTCCAAAACTCCAATTTCCACACTTAGTGATCAATTCATTATTTCTACTAAAGTGTGCTCAAGAATTAGAGAGTGTTGTCCCACTCATTGTTGCGCAAGAAGCAAGGGTCTTGGTGAAAGCCCAAGACAACGAGTATAGACTTCGGCGACAGCCTGAAGTGATCCTCTCGGATTGTGAGAGGTGGAGCCAAGCTCGGCGAGGGTTGTTCGCGAGTTTGAAGACTTGTAAAGGTGTTCTCTCCCGGCCCGGAACGGGGAGTGGTTAGTGAAGACGTGGGCGGAGCTCGGTGATCCGAGCGGAGCTTGCAAGAGAGGACTAGGACCCAGGTGGGGTGCCGAACCTCTATTAAAATCCCCCGTGTCGATTGTGGTTTGCATATTCGTTCCCTACTTGATTGTTTAGTTTAAATTCCACTGCATATCTTTAATTGTTTAAACAAGTAGAGAATTAGGTGATTAACCTTAATTGTGGACTCATAACCCACACGATCCTACACCTTCCACTTGGACCTCCACCCAACTTGGATAGGTGAAATCATGGGCACTTCCACGCACACCTTTGCATAGCCTAGCCGGCTCACCAAAGCCGTGTGCTCATCCATGTATAGTGGCCTCCCAAGGACACTAGCAATGTTGCTCAATGTTTTTTGTGACTAGAATCGGAGGTCAAGATCTTGTAGACAAATCCAAATGGGAACGGTGGTGATGTTAGCCCTTGTGAAGACCACGTCCGGTGACCACTCTTGAACAACAAGTAGAGAACCATGAATTAACCATGATCACCTTCAAGCAATCGCTTCCTATCTTCTCCAAGAGTGAAATGAAAAACTAGAAAGCATTGGCATCTTTTGATGACCTGCACACCCCCAACCAAATCCCACATCTTGTGTTTTGAAAGCAATCAAATAACCAACTAAGACCTTATCCCATCTCTTCAAGGCTTCGATCACTTCTTGCTTGGAACACTTAGACACCTTTTCTCCTCCCTTCATGACCAACTGGATGAACTCAAGGGTTGTCGATGCCTTTGGGCCAGCCACAAGCAAATTGCTCCACTTCCTTGGGGGAGTTTGAACACTCCCTAGAGGTGGTGCGTGCACTTCACCCCCTAAAGCTGGGGATGAAGCATTAAATGGGGGTGGATGGAGATCCCTTTTGCTGCCACAATCTCCATCTTCTTGCTGCTCACTAGTAGAGCTACGCTTGGGGTCCATTTTGTGGGAAAATCCAAAGTTTTTGGTGGTGAAAGAGGTCGGAACCCTAGAGAAACCTAGGTTCCCCATGCTGGTCGCCACTCCCTCTCTCTCCTCTCATCTTTTTTTCTCCTGTTTATTCTAACATTCATATTAAGGAAAAGAAACATGCTAATTAATTCTACGAAGATTAAAACAAACAAGATTAACTAAGTAAGCAAAGAACTAAAAGAAACAACAATTAACTAACAAAATATTTTTATTGCTCACTCACATTACAAGTAGTCACTCTCCACCAATGTTTTTGCTCCAAGGCTTTACGTCTAGTAGAGAGGATGGCCACCACGAGAGGAGATCCTTTACAAAGGAGGAGGAAGAGTTCTATTTATAGCCATGAAAAAAGGTAACCGTGACAATCCCCCGGTATGGGACTAAACGCATACAAAATATAGCATAAAACACCTTAATACACATCCGATAGAAGACAGGTCGGATCGAGAGCCAAATGGACCACCAATTGGCGGTCTGGATCTCTTCGATCTGGCCCAATTTCTTATGACTTCTTAGTAGCTTCATTTCTTCTCCTGGAGTGCACCTTAATCGGTTGCGTGACTTGCAATCCGAATCCAATTTCCAAAATACTCCTCATGATGGTGTGGAGTGATTGATTTTGCTAATTAGTCCTTTTGGGTTTACATCCAAGTCCTTCTCTCTTAAATCTTAGTCCATAAGTATTGGAACTTAGTAACTTTCCTTGCTTTCAGGTCCTTTTTGAGTCTCTTCTTTTCAAACCTGTTTATTACTAAAACATACACATAAAACTCATTATGTAGCATTGCTTAGGCTAAAAAAAAGGATATAAGACACAAATATATGCATGATATGATGTCAATGAAATACCCCCATACCTAACTTTTATTGGATTAATCTAGGATTAATAAGATATTTGCCCAAAGCACTGACACATGGCGCGTCCTTATTGGACTACACATTTAGGGTTTAGGGTGGAGCCATCTATATAAGGAGGGGAGCCTCCCATTGGATGGATGTTCATGTGTGCAAACCCTAGCCCCCACCAACCCTAGCCGCCACCTCTCTCTCTCTCTCCCATTCGTCCCTCCACCTCCACCAAGTCAATCCGTGGACTCTTGGGTTGTGGACTCGTGCTTCTTCTCCAAGAGAGTAGAAGACCGACCGGTGCTCCAGAAGATTCCGTGAGGTGATCGCTGATCCCTTCCGCTGCCACAGGTTCTCTCCAAGAAAGGTACTCCTGAACCTGTAGATCGTTATAAACTAACATTGGTACCAGAGCCATCTTGGTCACCTCCGAATTTTTTTGAGCACTTTCTTATTTCATATATGTTGAAATAATTTCGGTAGCTTTTGAGAGAAATCACATACATGTGTGGTTTTTTTCTCTTCATCATGTGCCTAGGGATTGATGGCATATTTCATCACCCTTGCGCATGTTTTCTTGATTCATTTCATTACATGCGAATTGTATTACAAGTTTCATCATTATTTCATTCTTGCGCATAGCTTAGATTTCATTTTATGCATGTACCTAGGGTTACATGTTAATCTATGTTTGTTGCGCATATTTCTTTCATCCTTCAAGCTTGCAGCAAAAGTTTGTTTGTTCTTGATGATATGCGCATATATGTTGTTTGAAATATGATGATAATTTTACAAGAGTTAATTATTGCATGTATCATATAATGTGATCATATATTTCGGATTGTATGATTTGATTGTGCATTTTTTTCTTTCTAAACTCTTGTACATACATCTAAGGTTAGATGTTTGTTGCCTTATTCATGTATATGTAATTTTTAATCACATGTGCATGCATCTAGGATTACATGTTGATTGCAAAATCATGCACATACATGAATATTGGGTTACCATATTGTATAATTCGGAAATATTTTTTTTGGAATGATAGCACGCATTTCATTTGAAATATTTCCTTTATGATTAAATGCACATATATGTTGATCTCATTGAGGATTTTCGGATTTTTTGGAATGATAGCATGCATTTCATTTGAAATATTTCCTTTATGATTGAATGCAGATATATGTTAATCTCATTTAGGTTTTTTGGATTTTTTGGAATGATAGCATGAATTTCATTTGAAATATTTCCTTTTCATCATATGTGCATATATGTGTTACCCTCCACCAAAGAATTTCGAATTTTTCTTTCCAATACAAGTAGCATAATTATTGCTGATTGCATTCTTAGATTGATTAAGGAAAGATTGGCTAATTCTGAAATTTTTTAGGGGATATTATGGGCTGGAGTTTTATTACCTTAAAAGTATTTTTGAATGCTTTCCTTTGATGCACAAATATGTGTTGCTCTCCACCATAGAATTTCGGAATTTTTTTCCCAATCAAAGTATGATAATTTTTTGCGCTATCATGATTATATTGATTAGGGAAAGAAGAAAAAAAATTTCTATTTTGAGAATGATTATTGTGGAGATTGGTTGCTATTACCTAACACGTTTTTTGCCAATATTCGTACACCATAAATGCATTGTTTCCTTATGCATAACTTCCTTCTTGATTGAAAGAGGTGCACACTTTATGGTATTTTTTTCATACGTCGGATTGTGCTAACGTATGGAAAGATTGTGCTTGTATGGAATGAATGGTTGTTGATTTTATTTACTACCTTATTGAGAGTTGAGCGTAATTTCATTCATTCATTTCCATTTGCAATAGATATCGCAATGGGCTGTATTATTTATGGACTGTAATATTTATGGACTGTGGACTGTTTATTGCCCTAAGGAGACGAGGGGCTCCTTTATTTTTATTATTGCGATATTATTGCTATAAGGCTCATGCCGGTTCCCGTCTAAGATGCTAAATCCCTATGGGGGATCCTTAGCTTGATATGGAAGTAATGTAGCAATCGATTTCTGTGTGATCTTGATTGAATTTTTTTTAAAGGAAACGTTTTTTTTGGAACCTACATGCCTAGTGGGAGTTGCAAGGTAGAAGTGTTTTGTGTAAACCACCTTGCAACCGGCGGCAATACTTTCTTTATTTGCTGATTTGCCATGATTTAAACATTTTTTTGGGGTCACTAAATCAAGATGGAGCTCAATATATAGATTAGTAAATGGCTTTATTAACTATTGCATGAGGATTTGATCGAATGCTTTATGTTTTCGTTTGGTCTGAATGCTATAGCTATTAAGTAAGTTTATTTTTTATAACTATTGTAGCTCGTTGTATTTTATGCTAGAACTCATGTATCGTTATGTGATTTTTGTCCTAGATTCTTTATGGCTACTTCCAAAAGCATTGTCGCTGATCTGACTCGAGGAGATAAACTCAATGAAAGAAATTACGATCTTTGGCATCGTAAAATTGAGTATCTCTTAGAGGATCAGGTCATGTTAGAAAATATAACCCAAACTATGTCTCCCCCCGAGGAGGGGAACACTGCGCAGTATCGCAGAAATATGGATGTCAATAATGCATGGAAAAAGAAAGACCGTATTGCTCGCATTACTATTCTGAGTTCAATGCGAGATGATCTGTTACTACGGCTCGAAAAATTGCAAACTGCAAAGGCCTTGTGGGAAGCTTTGAAGTTTCAGTATGGAGTGACCTCCGTCACAAGGGCACGCCAGCTTGGGCTCATGTTTGATGGGTATGAAATGCACCAAGGTCACACAATGAGGCAGCATATTACCGCAATGTCAAACATGATTAGCGAGCTGAGCGCTGCCAATCGTGCTAAGACCGATGAGGAGCAAGTGTCTGCTCTCATCAGATCATTGCCTTCGAAGAGTTGGGAGCATATGAAGGTCCATCTGACCCATGCTGATGACATCAGGACATTTGACCAGGCCGCAAAATACCTAGAGCTCGAGGAGGACCGCATGCTTGCGGAAGCCCCTCTAACTGAAGTGTTTGCGGCTAAAGCTAGCGCTCCTCGGAGGAGTGCATGTTTTAAGCGCAAAAGAGATAGAACTCAGGGTTTTTAAAGGCAAGAAGGGTGCAAATAAGAACAAAACAGAAAACAAAGCTGGAAAGAAACAACCTCGAGGATCCAGAGGTGGGAAAGATAAGTCTAATGTGACTTGTTTTAACTGCCGAAAGACTGGACATTTTGCTCGTGAGTGCACTGAGCAAAAGGTAATTACTGTGTGTAATCCCTCGAATTGTAACGTGACTAGTTCTGTGATGCTCACTGATCATTCTCCTGTGTAGATTGTGGATTCAGGTGCCACGGACCACGTAACAAAGGATCGTTCTGCCTTCGTGGAATATCGTCGTGTTTCAAGTGGGAGGCGAATAAACATGGCAAACAACATAGCATTGAAGTTCTTGGAGTTGGCACATGCAAAGTTGCTTTGCGAAGTGGCCGACCCTATTACTTCACGACTTGTTGTATGCACCAGCTATACGGTGAAAATTATTTCTATTGTTGTTTTGATGAGACATGGTTTTAAAGTTGTTTTTGAGAACAATGATATGGGTTTATACCTTGCTAACATTTATTATGGACGCGCCTTTCTTTCAGACGGTTTTATTGTGTTGGACGCAATTTATGATTTCAATCGTAATACTAGTGCCTTTATGAGCCTAAGTTCCATGAATAATGATTCAGTTATGTGGCATGCTAGACTAGGTCACATTGGTTTGACCGGATGAACAGGTTAGCAAAGGAGGGGGTATTAGGAGAATGCTCCAAATTTGAATTGCCAACCTGTGAATCATGTCTAGCTGGAAAGGCAACTAGAAAACCGTTCGGAAAAGCCATTAGGGCTACTTCTCCTTTAGAACTAATTCACTCAGATATTTGTGGACCTTTGAATGTGCATACTGGACATGGACAAAGTTACTTCATCACATGTATTGATGACTACACTAGATATGGTCATATTTATCTTATTTCTCACAAGTCAGAAGCTCTAGAATGCTTTAAGAAATTCATGAGCTTGGTAGAGAATCAATTGGATAATAAGATAAAAACTCTCAGAACGGACAGAGGTGGGGAGTATCTCTCCATAATGTTCAAGGAGTTATGTGATGAAAAGGGGATATCTAGACAACTCACTATGCCTTATACTCCTCAGCAAAATGGTGTTACCGAGAGAAGGAATAGAACGTTGCTAGACATGGTTAGATCCATGATGGCGCATGCGAGCTTGCCAATTTCGTTTTGGGGAGATGGTCTAATGACTGTTGCCTACATCCTCAATAGAGTTCCAACAAAATCGGTTCCCTCAACTCCATATGAGTTATGGACAGGACGGAATCCTGATTTTAGTCTGCTGCATCCTTGGGGATGCACGACATAGATTCATTCTACTAGTCACCGATATGGAAAACTAGGACCTAGAGGGAAAAAGTGTATCTTTGTAAGATACAGTAATCTCTCCAAAGATTATGTTTTTATCGGGTTAGACGAGAATGAAAGAAGGACGGAAGTGGAGTCTAGGGATGCCACATTCTTGGAAAATGTTTTTCCAACTCTTGCTGGAGCTATCAAAGAGTCAGTGGACTTCTTTGAACAACAAGATGAGGACATTGCCACTCCACGGGATCAGGATCTGGAAGTTGAACATGAGATTCCACAAGTCAATCCTAGTGGGAGCAGCAATGCTGAGGATCCGATAGCTCTCACGGAGGATGAGCCACCAGATACCCATCTGCGTCGAAGTAAACGCGGGCTCATTCCTCGTAGGCGGTTTCGCTTAGATTAAGAGGATCCTCAAGATTAAGAGGAAGGCGGATGGATCTATTGATAGATTCAAGGCTAGAATGGTAGCTAAAGGCTACACCCAAAGAGAAGGCGTGGATTTTGGGGAAAATTTTTCACCCATGGTTAGGTTTGCCTCCATCCGCCTTCTACTAGCTATTGTAGCTCAGATGGACTTAGAACTTTACCAAATGGATGTAAAAACTTCTTTTCTCAATGGAGAACTTGAGGAGGAGATCTATATGGATCAACCTCAAGGTTTTGAAGTCAAAGGACAAGAGCAAAAAGTGTGCAAGCTCAATAAGTCCTTATATGGCTTAAAACAAGCGTCTAGATAGTGGAACATTCGCTTCCATCAAGCTATATCAGAGAATGTGTTCTTTATGCTTGAGGAAGATCACTGTGTGTACGTTAAGAGATCCAATGGTAAATTTGTCATTCTGACCTTGTATGTTGATGACATACTCATGGCTGGCAATAGCAAAGAGTTGCTGAAATCCACTAAAGAGTGGTTGTCCTCCACGTTTGATATGAAGGACATGGGTGAAGCTAGCTACGTCCTTGGTGTCAAGATAGTTAGAAATAGGTCCAAGAGACTTCTGGGATTGTCTCAAGAGACTTATATTAACAACATCTTGAAGAAATACCATATGGACAAATGCAAACCAATTGACACTCCTGTTGACAAGGGTTTGCACTTGAGCCTTGATAAACATCCTGAGACTCCTGAAGAGAAGGCCAAAATGACCAAGGTTCCATACTCCAATGTTGTGGGAAGCCTTATGTACGCTATGATGTGTACTAGGCCAGACATTTGTTTTGCTGTGGGCATGGTGAGTCGATACCAGTCCAACCCAAGCATGGAGCACTGGAAGGCGGTCAAGAGAATCATGAGATACCTCAGAGGAACGAGTAACTACATGCTATGTTACCAAGCATCAGATCTCCGCCTGATTGGCTATAGTGATGCCGATTGGGCTGGAGACATTGATGAAAGGAAGTCTACCTCTGGTTATGCTTTCTTGCTGGCTAATGGGGTCATCTCATGGTCCAGCAAGAAGCAAACCTGTATAGCCCTGTCGACTATGGAAGCAGAGTATGTCGCATGCCCTGCAGCAGTACAGGAGGCAGTTTGGTTGAGGAGGTTCTTACAACATACTGGGCTAGTAGAGACATCTGATGAGCCTGTTGTTGTCTATTGTGACAGCATGACTGCCATTTGTTATGTGAAAGACCCCAAATATCATGGAAATACCAAACATATACAGGTTTGGTATCATTTTGTGAAGGACATCATATCGAGAAAGGAAGTTGTGTTAAGACATGTATCTACTAGTCTTATGGTAGCTGACCCTCTTACCAAGGCTATAGCTAAGGACTCGTTTGTGTCTCATGTGAAGTCCTTAGGCTTACACAGACTTTGATGTATTGGCATGTCTAACTTCCTTTTATGAGTGATTGTGTTTTTTTCTTTCGACTATATCTGTTTGGTTGATGTAGTTGTTCTAGCATAAAATATTATTTTGTCAATAAGCTGAAGAATGCTCACTCACATGAGCATTCGCCTCTGGCGCTTTTGATACCGAGCAGAGATGAGACTGATCATGAAGAGATCTTATATGATAGATCCAGAGAAGTTCATGATAGGATAGTCGCCTTGATTAGGAATCAAGATGAGATCCTCTATGTTGGTGAGGATTGACATGAATGTTACCATGATTCATGTGACCTGTAGAAGCCAAGTGCGAGAACACATGTGGCGCCAGGTGGCACCTGTATGGTGTTAAGGCGACAATGATGAAGCTCGGGTCAGGCGCAGAGGGGGTGCGACTGGACTAAGACTTGTATGGTGTTGAGAGACAGACATACTGTTGTGTACAGTATGATCCACCACAACATGTTTGTCATACAACATGTGCTGAGCGACCATTGGGAAGTGAAAGGATGGATCCCTGCTCCTTCGCTGTGTGAGTCCAAGACTTGATTATCATTAGTTACCCTCAGTGACCTTCAACGACACCATGAAGTAAAGAGTTGATGTGGCTACTTTGGGATGTTATCTATGACCATGAGAGATTCGGTCTAAAGTGGCATCTTCGGGAAAGGAGTCAACTCTGAGTGTAATGGTGGTCTGGGGTGAAGGGAAAGGTTTGACTCGACTGCACTAAAAGTATTTGCTGGGCCCAACTGTGTTGGATACAGTAGCAAGTACCTTGAGGACAAGAAGGTATTCTCTCTAAGGGATCGAGATACCGTTCATGTCAAGTGAGTTTTTGAGTAAACCTGGGGAACTGTGATAGTTGTATATATCAGGGATGTATACATGTGTGTCGGGGACACATAGAGAGGTGACATATTGCCATTGTGTGATTGTATGTATCAGGGATATATGCATATGTGTCGGGGACACAAGCAAATGACATGTTGTTATCGTGCTATTGTGCAAGTGGGAGATATTGGATTAATCTAGGATTAATAAGATATTTGCCCAAAGCACTGACACATGGCGCGTCCTTATTGGACTACACTTTAGGGTTTAGGGTGGAGCCATCTATATAAGGAGGGGAGCCTCCCATTGGATGAATGTTCATGTGTGCAAACCCTAGCCCCCACCAACCCTAGCCGCCACCTCTCTCTCTCTCCCATTAGTCCCTCCACCTCCACCAAGTCAATCCGTGGACTCTTGGGTTGTGGACTCATGCTTCTTCTCCAAGAGAGTAGAAGACCGACCAGTGCTCTAGAGGATTCCGTGAGGTGATCGCCGATCCCTTCCGCTGCCACAGGTTCTCTCCAAGAGAGGTACTCCTGAACCTATAGATCGTTATAAACTAACAACTTTTGCTAGTCTCGAGCAAAACATAGAAAGGGAAAAATGAAACAAAAGAAAAATCATTCGTAAAACAGGGAAATCCTAACTCACTTTCGTAGGAATCACGATTGTACTTAGCTCGTGCAACAAGTCGTTAAACCCCATTGTCGCCAAGGAGGGGGAGTGTTATCTCCCGAGGGTTTTCATCGGATATACCCACAAAATCCAAACATTGATGCATTATTCGATTTAGAAACTCGACACTGACTCATTTTTGTCGATCATTTGACACGGCAATCCTACAGGCCGACTGTATATATGTATTTAGTCCACACACCTAGCCTAATGAATCATTCGTGTAAGTTAATTAAAGACTTAAGTGAAAGAAATGGACAACCTTAACGTCCTCAAGTGATACAAGGGTTAATGTGCATTAAGGTTCTTATTTGCATTACCATTTTTTTCTCTTTTTGTTATTCTCTTTTATTTATTTTTATTTATTTTTTTAGTGGGTGTGTAATTCTCCCACAGTTAGGTTTCATGCATCATTGCCTATGAGGACTACATTATCACGTACACCTTTCCCTACATCTCCACATTGGGCGATCCCTACCACCCGTGTAATCGGAGTTCGGTCGGTGCATCCCAACTCAGATGACTCGAAAGCACATGGCACAAAGTCCCATCAGACTTAATTTCCCGAGTGATAAGAGTCGTGCAAGAAGAGAGAACAGCTACTCACTTATTTCTTATCAACACATGAACCAAAACTCCTACACTTAATGTCTCACAACAAGAGTTAAATGGTCCTTGACTACAACAAACTTCCTTATATTAACAGACACGAATTATTCAAGTCACTAGGTTCAGGGTTGACTTCTTTAATTGTTTGAGTACTGAAACCCTATGATTACACACACCCCGAGGGAAGACCGAGCTGCATCCTTATGACTAGATAGGACCTAAAGCCGGTATACTAAATATCCTAATGCATCATGTTACAACACAATTTTGGAAGCTTCCTTTTACTTTGCCTCTCAACGGTTTCACACATGCTAAACACACGCAAAACCCAGAAAACATTTTCTTTTGCAAACACATGAAGATTTTGAAAGAAATGTGAAAATTTAAAGCACAAGGCAAGCAAAACAAGACAAGTCACCCAAGGATCATAGCAAGCAGAAATAATGATATTAAATGCAGCACACTAACATGACCCTAACAATACACACAAAAGAAAAGACCCGACTTTGTACACACGTAAAACACCCCCCCACACATACTTACTTCATGCATTGTACTCAATGAATGCGAGCATGAAACTACATGGATATAGGCATGAAAAAGAAAAGATCTCCCCAACGTGAAGCGCAAAGGAACGTTAATACTTATGTTGATGGACACAACCGAATTCCCCTTAAAACCTATGAAATACTAAAGAAGGGATACAAATACGTGAAAGAAATGGGCCACAAATACACAAAGGTTGGGGCCCAACAATTAAAGCTCACTCAAGGAGTCTTTGTATTTGTATTTCTATTTGTGTTTGTGCTTGCTTGTTTCATTGACTGAGGAAACTTTGTTTTGATGGGTTTTACCAAAAGATTTAGACACCTCCCATTCTTAGGTTTCTTCTTCACATGAGTTTATGGTTTTGGATGAGTCTTGCCATGTCTTTAGACATTTCTCATGCTGAGCCTAATCTTATGATAATCAAGTAGTAATTGCCAATATGTTGTGTGAATGGGTTGATAGGTTTTGCCACATCTTTAGACACTTCCTATGCATGAAAACACACACACACACGACACACACGTACATGCTTACATGCATAATTCATCACTTATTTCACTTCATATGTGCACACACTCCACCCCTTAGGGGATTCTCTTCCAGATTTCCAATCTTTCGTTGCTTTCTTTCGTATTTTTTACTTACTAGTTTAGTGTAGTTTAGCTAGTGTAATCACAACTCTTCTCCCATCTTTGCCACTTGCCTTCGGAAGAACCAGAGTCGACACACCTCCCTGCGTATGGACCCATTTTTGCCACGTCTTCACCGACGCCGTGCATTTGCTGTATTTAAAACGTTTAAGCAGGAGATGAGAGAGGGAACGAGAGGAATAGGAGGAGGAGAAGAGCGAGAGAGAATGAGAAAAAGAGAGGGAGGAGAAAGGGAGAAGGAAAAGAGGGAGGGGATGAGAGGAGACGAAGGGATAAGAGGAGGAGGAGGAGGAAGTAGACAAATAGCGAAGTACAGGAAGAGAGTGAGAAGAGAGGAGAGAGATAAGAAGAAGAAGAAGAGAGGAGGAGAAATTGAACGAGAGAGCGAGAGAATGGGAAGAGGATAGAGAAGGAAAGGGGGAGATGAGGGTATATGGAAGGGAACGAGATAGAGAAGGGAGGGTAGAGGTAGAGAATGAGAGTGAGTAGGAGCAAGAGAGATTGAGGAGGAGAGACGAAATGAGAGGAGAGAGGAGGAGAGCGATAAGGAGAAAGAGAATGGGAGAGGAGGAGAGAAAAAGGAGAAGGGAGAAGGGTGTGAGCGATAAAACAGAGATGAGGGAAGAGAAGTAGATACGAGAGAGAAGAAAAGGGAGAAGGGGCAGAGGAAAACGTGGAGAGAGAACGAGAACAGGAGCAAGGAAGGAGGAGAGGAAGGGAGGAGGGAAAGATGAGAGAAAATCTTTGGAAACACGTGGGGAACCAAGTGTTTTCTAGGGTTTCCAACCTCATTTCACCACCAAAATACTCATTTTTTACACCAAAATGGATCCCAAGACTAGTTCTACTCATTTGCAACAACAAATGGAGATTGTGGCACTGGAAATGATCTCCATCAAACAACATTGCAGGGTTCATCCTCGATCTTAGAGGGTGAAGTTCACTCACCATCTCTAGGGTGTGTTGTTACACCCCAAGGAAGTGGTCCAATCTATTCATGGCTGGCCCAAGGGTTTCTACGGCCCTAGAGTACATCCCGCCGGCCAAAAAAGGATGGGAGAAGATGGCTAACTAGTCCAAGTAAGAAGTGGTCGATGCATTGAAGAGGTTGGACATGGTACCAGTAGGTTATTTCGTTGCTTTCAAACCCTACTTCCAACATTAGAGAAGCACCTCTACAAGTTCTGGGGTTTTGTTGGAGGCATGGAAGTCATCAAGAGGAGCCAAGGTTTTTTAGTTTTTTGTTTTACTCTTGGAGAAGATAGAAAATGTGTGCTTGAGGGAGGAGGGTCATGGTTCGTTAGAGGCTCCCCATTCGTGCTACAAGAATGGGCACCAGATATGGTCTTGAAGAGAGTTAACATTGCCGCGGTCCATGTTTGTTCGTTTTATATTTAGACCGCAAGTGCACAGCCGTCGGTGAAGACAGGGCAAGTACGGGTCGTCCGCAGGGAGGTGATCAGCCTCTAGCTTGACCGAAATCATGTGGAGAAAAAGGGGAGAAGATTTGTGGATATGCTAATCTAAGTTATGATAAACTAGTAACAAGAAATGTAAAGGAAAAAAACAACTACCGAAGCAAACTAAATCGAAAGAACCTAAAGTGGAAGTGCAAATCAGGAACAGGGACCCCTGAGGGGTGGAGTGAGTTTACAAAACAAAGAGATGTTGAAGAATGCAATCATTAAGCACAAATGTAGGTTGTATTTTCATGTATAGGAAGTGTCTAATGTTTATGGTAAAACCTATCATTGCCATTACTAACCTAGTTGATTAACTTTCACATATACAAGTTGGTTATTTCAGAACCTAAACCAGTGTGATAGGTGTCTAATATTTGCGGCAAAACTCATCAAGTTACAAATTCTATCCTAAATAAGCAAGCATACATTTATGTTTATTAACACATTTCATACAAAGCATTCAATTCCATTCTCTTTTGCATGTATAAAACATCAACTCCACCCCCCCAAAGGGGATGGAACTACTCACTACCCATTACACTAATTATTATTCTAAGAAAGGAGAACATATTAACAAAGTGTACTAAAATTATTGAAATGAAATTAAAGTAAGCATGCAATCAACATAAAAGAAGTAACATAACAAAGAAACTTTTATTTATTTCAGACTCACAACAAAAGTAGCATCTTCCTACTTCAGTATTTGCTACAAGTCTCCACTTCAAGTAGGAAGAATGGCCACCAAGTATGTCGTGATTACAATGGAAGGTGAAGAGTTCTATTTATAGCCATAGAAAAGGTAATCGGGGACAATCCCCCAAAATAGGACTAATACAACACCAGAAATAGATCTAATTCTCCGTAATACATGATCTTCCTGAAGCGTGTCGGATCCAGAGCGAACCCGACCATTAATCAGCGGTCCCAGACCACCTATTGGTGGTCTACAGAGTCCGGATCCGCTCTGGATTAGGGTGGGCCTTGCTGGGTTGTTTTCTTCATGTTTGATGCACCAAAGGAAGTTGTTAGAGTTTAGGCCCGACCCGAATTGCCAAAATACTCCTCATGAGGGTGTGGAGTATTTTCATTTGCTCATTGCTCCTTCGATCTTACATTCAGGTCCTTCTCCCTTACATCTTAGTCCTCAAGTCTCTCGACTCAGTCTTTTTTCCTGCTTTTAGGTCCTTTTATGCTTCTTCTCCTCAAACCTATTTAATCTCGAAACTCACACATAAAACTAGTTACATATCATTGGTTAGGTTCAAGATAATGGATATAAGACACAAATGAATGCATGAAATAATGTGAATCAAATACCCCCAAACCTAACTTTTGCTAGTCCCGAGCAAAACAAAGAAAGAGAAAAAAAAAGAAAGGAAGGAAAGGCATACGTAAACACAGGGAAATCCTAACTCACTTTCGTAGGAATCATGGTTGCACTTAGCACGTACAACAAGCCGTTAAACATTCTTCTCGCCAAGGAGGAGTAGTGTTATCTCCTGATGGTTTTCAGCAGATATACCCACAAAATCCAAACATTGATGCATTATTCGATTTAGAAACTCGACTCAGACTCATTTTTGTCTATCATTGGACACGGTAATCCTACAGGCCGACTGTATATATGTATCGAGTCCACACACCTAGCCTAATGAATCATTCGTGCAAGTTAATCAAGGACTTAAGTGAAAGACATTGGCAACCTTAACTTCTTAAAGTGATACATTGTGTAAAGTCAATTAAGGTTCTTATTTGACTCCTCTTTTTTTCTTTTCTTTTTCTTTTTCTTTTTCTTTGGAGCATTAATTGGTTGGTGTTCGATTCTCCCAGGGTCGGATTTCGTGCATCATTGCCTGTAAGGACTTACACAATCACGTACACCTTCCCCTATATCTCCACATAGGGCGATCCCTACCACCCGTGTAACAGGAGTTCGGTCGGTGCATCCCAAGTCAAATTACTCGAGAGCACTAGGCACTAAGTCCCCTCGGACCTAATTTCCCGAGTGATAGGAGTTGTGCGAGAGAGACAACACAACTTATTTATTTATCTAAAAGGGCACCAAAACCCCTACACTTACAGTTTCACAAAAAGAGTTTAAAGGCCCTTGACTACGACAAACTTCCTTATACTAACAAACATGAATTATTTGACTCACTAGGTTCAGGGTGGACTTCTTTATTTGTTTGAGTACTGAAACCCAATGATTACACGCCCCCGAGGGAAGACCGAGGTGCATCCTTACGACTCGATAAGACCTAAAGCCAGTATACTACATATCCTAACGCATCATGTTTAAGATATTTTTGAGAGCTTTCTTTTTACTTTGCCTCTCAACGGTTTTGCACATGCTAAAGACACGCAAAACCCACAAAACATTTTCTTTCGCAAACACATGAAGATTTTGAAAGAAATGAGAAAATTTACAGCACTAGGCAAGCAAAAGAAGAAAAGTCACCCAAGGATCATGGCAAGCAAATGTATCAATATTAAATGCAGCACACTAACATGAGCCTAGCAATACAAACAAAAGAAAACGAAATAAAAACAAAAAGGCACACAAACTATGTACAAACGTTAACCCCCCCCCCCCCCCCCACAACTAATCCATGCATTGTCCTCAATGTATGGAAAAATGGCACCAATGCATGGATAGGGTGTACCAGACTACTGACGGCGGCCAGAGGTGCCCAATGAGGCACCTCGCTCAAGAGCCAACAATTTCCTATAAATTTTCCAGTATTGTTTGGCTAAAATAACGTTTTGCTGCTCAACCACCATCTCAGAAATGTCAGTGTTAAAGAGCATTCCCGAGCTCACAGATGAGCTTGAGGAACTAGCTCTAACATCCTCCTCCATGTAATCAGGCACCCATGACTCCGCAAGGCAATGGCGAAATGACGGGGTCATCTTCGCTACCTCGAGGTTGGTGCCTTGGCATCGCAGCATGCACTCAAATCGTGGGATGTACAACATGCCACACCATTTGGTAACCAGAGTACGCAAAACAATGTATTTCTTTAAGCTTAGCGTTAACCAAAACGTGGAACAACGTTCGACAAATGCAGTGAGGTGAACAATCCATAAGACTATACATTATTCGCAACTACTAGGTGTGAAGAATGTAGAGGTCCGCTCTTGGCCCAACACATTCCTGCACACCCACATTGGAGTAAATGCGCGCATTGGGTATTCCCCCATGCGATGAAATGGGTTGCCCACGCCAAATCATAGATGGGTAAAAATTAATGCCACGGGTGGGCGGGAGATCATCGACTAAGGGGATCCCAGTCGCGTCGGAGATGAATTGGGGTGTCACTGTGTGCTTCACCCCTCTCAGAGTAACACTAAACTCGAGTGGTCCGGTCTGGTCACACTCGAGTTTAGAAAAAAAACTCATGTACGAGAGGCTCTACATACATGGTTTTGTCACCCTCATACAACAAATGGTACGACCCTTTGGCTACGAATCTATCGTAGAAGGGTTCTCCGAATTCGCAAATCAGGGAGGCAAAATTAAGTTCTGGAATTAAATGTGGGTTGGCCATACCTGCACCTACCTTGGCGAGCTTTAACGGTGGAACACGCGCCGACGAAGACAAACATCGCACAAGAGGGTCGGAGACCACAGCACGTCGACTCTCGCAGCACACAAACACTCCACCAAATGGTAACAACAGAAGACACAAACTCACACAAACCGACGAAGACAGAAGACGTAATCTCCACAACAGACCGCTAATTGGTTGTCCAGAACAGCCGATTAGCATTCTGGTTGCAAGATCTGGGAACAAACTTTGGGTGGTGGAGACCAAAAAGAGAGAAACGCGTTTTTCGTTTGGTGGAGAATGGGTAGGACAAGGCATCACGCTTTTTGAACAAAGGAAGAGGGAAAATATCCAAAAGGCACTTCAATTTTTTTATTTTCTTCATTTTTCACTTTTTTGTTTTGTTTTGTTTTGTTTTTTTTTGTTTTAACAAAGATATGCACAACCAAATGAAGGGATGGAGCACGTCAAGTGACCACATCCGCGGGGAGTTCGTGTAAAGACACAACTTCCTCCTCGACCTCTATCGTGGTCCCTTCCAAGTACGGTTTGAGGTGTTGCCCATTAACTTTGAACACGTCCCATTCCTTGGATTCTGAATCTCAACCGCCCCATGAGGGGAGACGGTTAAAACAATAAAGGTCCCTGACCAACGACTCCGAACTTTCCCCAGAAACAAGTGGAGGCGAGAGTTATACAACAAGACCTTATGTCCCACCGTGAAGGTTTTGATTTAGAGCAAGCGGTCGTGGAAAATTTTAGTGCGGGACTTGTGGATCTTGGCATTCTCATACGCTTTATTTCTCAACTCCTCCAACTCGTTGAGGTCTAGCTTGCGTTTGGCACCAGAAACATCAAGACTCATGTTAAAATGTTTGATTGCCCATAATGCCCGGTGCTCAAGCTCTACTGGAAGATGGCAAGATTTTCCATAAACTAGCCAGTAGGGGGACCTGCCAAGGTCGGTTTTAAATGCAATGCGGAAAGCCCACAATGCATCATTAAGCTTGATCGACCAATCTTTCCTTGAAGCACTAACCATTTTCTCAAGATATTTCTTGAGTTGACGATTGGAAATTTCCACCTGGCTACTGGTTTGAGGATGATAAGGTGTGGACAACTTGTGCGTGATGGAATATTTGCTCAACACTGCCTCGAGGGATCGGTTCACAAAGTGTGTCCCCTGATCACTTATGATATAACGAGGTGTCCCAAACCTCGCAAAAATGTGTTCTTTAAGAAACTTGATCACCACCTTGCGATCGTTAGTGCGAGTGGGGATTGCTTCCACGCTCTTCGACACATTATCAACTGCCACAAGAATGTAGGTGTGACCATGGGACACGAGGAAATGACCCTTGAAGTCAATTCCCCAAACATCAAAGATGTTGACCACTAACATAGGACTGAGTGGCATCATATCACGTCTGCCAATGCTGCCCACACTTTGGCACCTATCACATGCTTTGCAAAATGGAAAAGCATCTTGGAAGAACGTGGGCCAGTAAAAACCGCATTGGAGCACTTTGGCGGTGGTTTTCTTGGCACCGAAGTGCCCACCACATGCCTCCTTACGGCAAAAGGACAAGACACTCTGAATCTCGTCGTTAGGAATGCACCTTCTTATGAATTGATCGGCATAGTACTTAAATAAGTAGGGATCATCCAAATAGAAGTGCTTCACTAACGACTTGAACTTTGCTTTCTCACTGTGTGTCAAATGAGTTGGCACCTCCCCGGTTGCTAAATAGTTCACAATGTCAGCGCACTAGGGGTGAAGCTATTGCCATAAGGTTCTCATCAGGGAAGAACTCGTTAAGTGGTGGGTCCGGTGAAAGATCAACTGGGATGCGAGAGAGGTGATCTGCCACAACATTCTCGCATCCCTTCTTGTCCCGTATTTCTAGGTGGAACTCTTGCAACAACAAGATCCAACAAAGGAGTCAGGGTTGTTAGATCGTGTGGGTTATGGGTCCACAATACTAATCATAATTAATCCTATTTACCTACTTGTTTGATCTATCAAAGATATGCAGCGGAAATAAACTAAACAAGAAAGTAAAGAATAGATAGATAAGCAAACCACAATGGAGCACGGGGATTTTTATAGTTGTTCGGCACCCCACCCAGGTCCTAGTCCTCTCTTGCAAGCTCCGCTCGGAGCACCGAGCTCCACCCACGACTTCACTAACCACTCCCCGTTCCGGGACGGGAGAGAACGCCTTTACAAGTCTTCAAGCTCGCGAACAACCCTCGCCGAGCTTTGCTCCTCCTCTCACAATCCGAGAGGATCACTTCGGGCTCTCACCGAAGTCTATTCTAGATGTCTTGGGCTTTCACCAAGACCCTTGCTTTCTTTCACAAACAATGAGTGGAACAACACTCTCTAAACTTGAGCACACTTGAGTTGGATTGGAATTGATGACTAAAGTGTGGAAGGTTTGAGGTTTTGATTGTGTTGGGTTTCTCTCTAATGTATTGGACAAGTAGTAGTGGGAGAGTTGTGTTAAAATGTGTTTTAAAACTCTATTTATAAGCATTAGAGACAATAGAGCCGTTGGGGTTGATTGGGTATGAGTTGGTGTAAGATACACACAACAGAAACCTACAGGACGCAATTCTGCCTACAAACGGTCGACCGAACAGGGTATGTCGTTCGACCGTTTGGTCAAAATTCAGCTTTGACTTGAGTTCACTTAAGTAAACGGTCGAACGGAAAGGTTTTAACGGTCGTCCATTTTGGTCCAGGCAGTTCTGGGAGACCAAATTGTGTTGGTTCGGTCGACCGCAAGGAAAGTTTCGGTCGACCAGATGTTTTGTAATTTTTGGGGTATTTGGGAATAATATGAATACAACCGTTGGGTATAATACGACAAAACAAACAGTCATGTGGCACGTGTAAATGGTCGAACGGAAAGGTTTCAACGGTCGACGGTTTTGGACCAGGCAGTTCAAGTTTTGTTTAGGTGTTTTCCGGTTCTAGTTTGGATGATCTATTGAAGTCCAAATTATGTGAAATTTTGTGTGTGACTTCTATAGGGAACCTAGTGTGTGGTTGAGTAGTTTTTAGCTCAAGTATGCTCAATTACACAAGGTTCCTAAATACTCAAAGAAATACACAATACATGTCTTCAAATGAGCTTGATTACATGTCTTGACTTGATTTCCTTTCTTCCTTGAGTCTTCATCACCTGTAGAGGTTAGCACAAGGCAATATATATGCAGTGCAATATGTGTTCTACTCTACCTGATTATAATTAAGATTAGGTTGAATAAATCATCAAAACATAGATTAAGGCCAAAAAGCCAACAATCTCACCCTTTTTGTTGATGGCAACCTATATCTTAACTATATCTTAATACATGGAATTTTTATAAGTTAACTATGCATATAAATGCTCCCCCTATGGATGTGCATAGTTTTTGTTCACTTTTATTCCAAAATTCCAAGTTACCCCCTTAATTATCTCTCCCCCTTTGACATCTATCAAAAAAATGATATTAATAAAACAAAGGTTATACAATTAAAGGTCAATGTGGATGTCTTGTAATGAAGTTGCTCCCCCTAAATTTTGCACTTCATTACTCTAAAAAAATGATATTCAATAAGCCCCCTATCGATATGAATATGATTTTGCAATTTAGTTCAATTTTATTGCTCCCTATTAACATCAAGCAAATACTACAATTAAGCATGTGATGTTTTCATTTCCCCTTTTTACATCCATTTAAACAATTTTACTCTTAAAACTATGGATGTTAATCAAACATTTAAGATTTGCAATGAATGGGTATATGATATGTCAATTAAGCATATAAAACCTAGACTAGAACCAATTTTATCGAAAAATTTAGAGGATAGGAAATTATACTAACTTGAAGATTGAATTGGTTCCAATCTCATTTGGTGATGCAACCGGATTTGAATTTGACTCTTGAGCTCACCCGGTCACCACCGATTTCTTCTTCAAGTACCTACAAGTGTAAATTTTGGTACCCATTTTTGTTTGGGTCCATTCAATTTAGCTTTTGGCACCCAAATCCAAGTTGATTTAGGTACCCAAACACTTGAGGTTCTTTTCATGGCAATATGATGCTTTCCATTTATGTTATCTTGAACAAGATGATTTTTCATATAGAAGACATTAAAGCCTAAACCATGCTTGTCTAAGGATTGTCTTTGATTTCCTAAAAGCATATCAAGGTTTTTCTTGCCATTTGTGAACTTATGCAAGTCATTAATCAAGGTTTTATTAGATGCATTTAGTTCACTATTTTTAAGCACAAGAGATTCATTCATGCATTTTAGATTTTGAATCAAAGAAATGTGCTTTTCATTTATTTGATGCATGTGAATCTCCAATTCGACACATTTGTCGGTCATGCAATTCAAGTTATTCATTAATTTCTTGCTTTCAAGATAAGATTTGTCAAGTTTCTTAAGCAAGTCATTCTTATCGCATTCAAGCATGTGACTATCAATTGCAATAGATGAGTTAGATTTATCTTTCAATTTTTTATTCTGATCTTTTAAACATGCATTCTCTAAAATGATCTTATCAATTTTAGCAATTAAATCATTTTTCTCAATCAAGATTGATTCATTTAGGCAATGAAGATCATGATTTACTTCTCTTGCTAACTTGTTCTTTTGACAAAGAAGCTCATATCTTTCAACAAGTTCATGGAATACATTTTGTAGTTCTTTAAAAGAATATAATTCATCATTAGAACTAGAACTTGATGAGCATGATTTAGAAGATACCTCACTTTCTTCATCGATTGTTACAATGAGGCATGTGTGAGCATCTTTTCCCTTGGATGAGCTTGATGAGGAATATGATGTAGATGTGTTATTGTTGCATCTTTCATGAACTTCATCCATTTGCCTTGAGTCTCCCTCTTCCCCGGTTGGTGATTCTTCCTTGTCACCATACTTAGCTTGAAGAACTTGCCAAATCTCATGTGCACTTTCACAATAAGACACAAGGTCAAAAAGTTCATACTTAAGTGCACAATGTAATACATTCATAACCTTGACATTCAAGCAAGCTAATTTCTCTTCTTCTAAACTCCATAGATTATAATCAACTTTAGGCAAATTATATGGAGTTGGGATTATGGACCACATATCTAAATTAGTCATGGATTTCAAGTATGTTTTCATTTTACTTCTCCGTGAACAGAAATTAGTTCCATCAAAAAATGGTGGTCTAAAAGAGCATGTAGGTGATTCTAGATCATAAGAGGTGGATGTGGCTGCAATTTCGACCATGCTTACTACGATTAAGTAGATGATTTAAGCACCTATGCTCCGATACCAAATGTAGGATCGTGTGGGTTATGGGTCCACAATACTAATCACAATTAATCCTATTTACCTACTTGTTTGATCTATCAAAGATATGCAGCGGAAATAAACTAAACAAGCAAGTAACGAATAGATAGATAA
Source organism: Triglochin maritima (assembly GCA_963682175.1). NCBI lineage: Eukaryota > Viridiplantae > Streptophyta > Magnoliopsida > Alismatales > Juncaginaceae > Triglochin > Triglochin maritima. The sequence goes on from OY821791.1 coordinate 22,275,520, forward strand.
GCAAACCACAATGGAACATGGGGATTTTTATAGAGGTTCGGCACCCCACCCGGGTCCTAGTCCTCTCTTGCAATCTCCGTTCGGATCACCGAGCTCCGCCCACGACTTCACTAACCACTCCCCGTTCAGGGCCGGGACAGAACGCCTTTACAAGTCTTCAAGCTCGCGAACAACCGTCGCCGAGCTTGGCTCCTCCTCTCACAATCCGAGAGGATCACTTCGGGCTCTCACCGAAGTCTATACTAGATGTCATGGGCTTTCACCAAGACCCTTGCTTTCTTTCACAAACAATGAGTGGAACAACACTTTCTAAACTTGAGCACACTTGAGTAGGATTGGAATTGATGACTAAAGTGTGGAAGGTTTGAGGCTTTGAGTGTGTTGGGTTTCTCTCTAATGTATTGGACAAGTAGTAGTGGGAGAGTTGTGTTAAAATGTGTTTTACAACTCTATTTATAAGCATTAGAGAGAATAGAGCCGTTGGGGTTGATTGGGTATGAGTTGGTATAAGATACACACAATAGAAACCTGCAGGACGCAATTTTGCCTAAAAACGGTGGAACAAAATGGGTATGTCGTTCGACCGTTTGGTAAAAATTCAGCTTTAACTTGAGTTCACTTAAGTAAACGGTCGAACGGAAAGGTTTCAACGGTCGACCGTTTTGGTTCAGGCAGTTCTGGGAGACCAAATTGTGTTGGTTCGGTCGACCGCTAGGAAAGTTTCGGTCGACCGGATGTTTGGTAATTTTGGGGTATTTGGGAATAATACGAATACGACCGTTGGGTATAATACGACAAAACAAACGGTCATGTGACACGTGTAAACGGTCGAACGGAAAGGTTTCAACGGTCGACCGTTTTGGTCCAGGCAGTTCAAGTTTTGTTTAGGTGTTTTCCGGTTCTAGTTTGGATGATCTATTGAAATCCAAATTTTGTGAAATTTTGTGTGTGACTTCTATAGGGACGTAGTGTGTGGTTGAGTAGTTTTTAGCTCAAGTATGCTCAATTACAAAAGGTTCCTAATTACTCAAAGAAATACAAAATACATGTCTTCAAATGAGCTTGATTACATGTCTTGACTTGATTTCCTTTCTTCCTTGAGTCTTGATCACCTGTAGAGGTTAGCACAAGGCAATATATATGCAATGCAATATGTGTGCTACTCTACCTGATTATAATTAAGATTAGGTTGATTAAATCATCAAAACATAGATTAAGGCCAAAAAGCCAACAATAAGTAAGTAGGGATCATCCAAATAGAAGTGCTTCACTAACGACTTGAACTTTGCTTTCTCATTGTGTGTCAAATGAGCTGGCACCTCCCCGGTTGCTAAATATTCTCAATGTCAGCGAACTAGGGGGTGAAGCTATTGCCATAAGGTTCTTATCAGGGAAGAACTCGTTCACTGGTGGGTCCGGTGAAAGATCAACTTGGATGCGAGAGAGGTGATCTGCCACAACTTTCTCGCATCCCTTCTTGTCCCGTATTTCTAAGTGGAACTCTTGCAACAATAAGATCCAACAAAGGAGTCAGGGTCTCACATCCTTTTTCGACAAAAGGGAGCGAAGAGCTGAGTGATAAGTGGAGATGATGACGTGCGACCCAATGAGGTACTGGCGCAATTTTTCCAACGCAAATATTATCGCGAGGAACTCTTTCTCAGTAACGGAGTAGTTGAGCTGGGCGTCATTGAGAGTACGACTTGCATTGTAGAACACATGAGGCAATTTGTCGACTTTCTGACCCAAAACGGCTCCTATCGCATAGTCAGATGTATCACACATCAGCTCGAAAGGTAGAGTCCACATTGATGCCTTAATAATAGGAGCGGAGGTCATCTCACGCTTCAGAAACTCAAACGTAGTCATGCACTCGGGTGTGAACTCAAAAGAGGTGCCTTCAACAAGCAAGCTCATCAAGGGGCGAGTTGTCTTGCTGAAATCCTTAATAAACCACCGGTAAAAATCAGCGTGTCCAAGGAATGACCGCATTTCTTTTACCGAGGTGGGTGGCGGAGGCTTAGAAATAAGCTCAATATTGGCCCTATCCACCTCGATACCATCACGAGATACCACGTTACCCAAAACAATGACTTTTGTAACCATGAAATGACAGTTTTCCCAATTAAGGGCTAAGTTCGTTTCCGAACACCTCTTGAGAAAAAGGCTCAAGTGGTGCAAGTACTCATCCAAGGAGGTGCCGTGAACCGAGAAATCATCCACGAAAATCTGAAGGAAGTTCTCGACCATATCGAAAAAGATACTCAACATGCAACGTTGGAATGTTGCCGGTGCATTGCATAGTCCAAAAGGCATCCGTCTATAAGCAAACATCCCAAAAGGACAGGTGAACGTGGTTTTCTCCTGGTCTTCGGGGGCAACTGGGATTTCATTGTACCCCGAATAACCATCAAGGAAACAGTAATAGGCATGCCCAGCGAATCTCTCCAACATCTGGTCGATGAAAGCTAAAGGGAAGTGGTCCTTACGCGTGACCGCGTTCAACTTCGCATACTAATGCAAACTCGCCACCCCGTTTGAAGTCGTGTGGGTATAAGCTTGTTGTTGTCATTCTGGACAACAATGATACCCGACTTCTTGGGCACAACTTGGACAAGACTTACCCAAGTACTGTCTGAAATGGGAAAAATGATGCCATGATCTAAACACTTCATGATCTCTTTCTTAACTACTTCTGTCATGGCTGAATTTAAACGCCTTTGTGGGTCGCGACGTGGTCGTGCCTCATCCTCCATAAAGATGTGGTGTTGCACGACGTCGGGACTTATCCCTTTAATGTCCTTCAAGGACCACTCAATGGCTGGTTTGTGCTCCTTTAGGACTTGAATCAGTCATTCTTCCTGATCACCAGTCAACATCGATGAAATAATCACTGGAAATGACCTGTTGGGACCAAGAAAAACGTGTTTCAATTCCTTAGGGAGTTCTTTCAGCTCAATTGTGGGTGGTTCCCCAAGGCGAGGCATGATATCTAGCTTGAGATGTAAGATAGGAGGAGCTCGCATGTGCTGAATAGCATGCACATCATTGCTCAACTCGCCCCTGTCCACTTTATGATCGGAATCATCCATGATGTAAGCACTTAGATGGGTACTCTTCTTATATTTCTCCTTCCACGTCCCGGATAAGATTAATTTCCATGGGTTCCTCGAAAGATGATGGCTGCCTAGACATATTGAACACATGGAATGTCGCGGTCAAGTTCCCGAACGACAATTTCATGAATCCAGTACGACAATTGATCAAGGCATTAGATGTCGCCAAAAAAGGTCTACCCGAAATCAATGGAATCTGAGAGTGGGTAGTCTTGATTGGTTCAGTCTCAAGGATGACGAAGTCAATAGGAAATATGAAATCACCAACTTTGATTAAGACATCTTCAATAACCCCCATCGGGACTTTGATCGAACGATCAGCCAACTGCAAAGTTGTTTTCGTAGGCTTGAGCTCGCATAGGCTTAATCGTTGATACACAGAAGCTGGTAAGAGGTTAACCTCTAACCCTAGATCTAGTTAGACATTATTAATGTGAGAGTCCCCAATGTTACATGAAATTGTTGGACTACCTGTGTCCTTCAATTTTACGTATCTTGGGTTCGAAATGATCCAGCTCACATTAGCTGCCAAAAAGGCTTTTCTAGGGACGTTGGTTTTCCTCTTAGTCGTACAGAGATCCTTCAAGAATTTTGCATAGGGAGGTATTTGTTGAATCTTGTCTTACAGCAGAATGTTGACATTCACTTTCTTAAATATCTCCAACATTTTATCGACACTGTCACTATGTTTCTTGGGCAACCTACTAGGATAACGAGCTTTTGGTTGGTATGTCTTATGTGGTGCCGGAGAAGGAGGCGTTGGTGTATTAATCTCACCTTCGGCCTCTTTCTCACCATCATTCGAACAAAGGGGCTACACAGATCGATTTACTGGCAAGGAAACGTGGTAGTTGACCTGCTTCCCATTTCTCAGGGTCACAATGGTATTGACATGGTTCACAGGTTCTTCCACGTAGTTCACTTGCCCCCCCCCCCCCCTGCGGTCTTGAACTTGCATTTTGCAAATTCGAGTGAAGTTGAGCTGGGGGTTAGCCACAAGTTGGCTAGGTAGACTCCCTCTCTCTCTCATGTACAGACTGAGCCAATTGGCCCATCTAAAGCTCGAGAGATTTGATGGTCTGCTGATTCGAAGTGAGAACTTGACTCATGGATGACATAAAGTTTTTTACAGAGTTCTCAAGTCCACGACTTAGTTAAGTTCTCAAGCAAATTAAACTGGGTTTCCAAGTTATTAGAATTTGGGAAACGTGGTGGGTTGGTGTTTTGACTTTGGGGTGGCTGATAAGTCTGTGAATGCATGGGAGGTTGGTGTGATCGGTTAGGTGGTCGAGAGAAGTTTCAAGGACCACCTAGGGCATTGTTATGGTGGTTCCATGAAACATTAGGGTGGTTCCTCCATCCAGGGTTATATGATGATGAATATGGGTCATTCCTGGATCTATCATAGATGGCATTGACATGTTCCATCTCAGGAGGATTAGATGCACACTCACCTCCTATATGACCTATCCTACAACATAGATGACAGGGAACTGGAGCAGATGCAGAAACATGTGACACCTCATGCTGGTTCTGGAGCTCAATCGAGACCATACGGCGCATTAAGACTGCCATGCGCGCCTCAGTGGCCGTAGTGGTATCGACAGCAAATACGGTACTCGATCTAGTCGAGTTTGTGTTTGCGATCCTTGCTCCTATGCTAGTTGATGCTGGTTGTTCCCTTACACTCTCTCCCACTAAATGGTTTTCTCAGCGAGGTCTTCTAGGAAAGCCCATGCCTCCCTTTCATCCTTTCCTAAGAACACTCCTTGACACATGGACTCAAGGAGCGTTCGGGACGGGATGTGAAGACCCTCGTAAACAATCTGACACAGGCGTCACAACTCGATGCCATGGTGAGGGCATGATGATAGTAGCTCCTTGAACCACTCTAAGAATGCATGGAATAATTCGGTCTCATGTTGATAGAACGAATTGATTTCGTTCCTCAATTATTGAGTCTGATGATTTGGAAAGCATTTCTTAAGGAATGTAGATTGAAACTCATCCCATGTCCTAAAGGCATTCGCCTGATTGCTGTACAACCACTTCTTGGCATCATCCTTTAGTGGAAAGGGGACAATCCTAAGATGTATGGAGTCTGTGCTAAGTTGTTGCAGCTTGAACATAGCACAGACCTCCTCAAATTTCTAGAGAAAGATATAGGGTTGACCCTTCCCAGTGAAGTGAGAGAGCATGGATATAAACTGAGGCTTAACCTCAAAGTTGTTCCCATTTGCCTCTGGCAATATGATGCACGACATGAGAGCAGTACGGCTCGGGTAGCATCGATCATGGAGAGGTATGGGAGCAAGAATAGGAAGAACAGGTGGAACAAATGGGTTCCAGCAACTGCTCCTCCTTGCGGTAATGAGAAACCATTGAACCCGGATTCCGTGCAACACGAGAGGAGGGAGGCACCGAGAAATCGACTACCGAAGTAAGATTGACGACACACCTCGTGAAACGGCGAGTCTCGTCTCGTGCCCACACAAGCATGCACGAAGGTGTACACACAAAACTTCTATTTTAAACAATTGAAACAGAATGTACATAGAGGAGAAGACGGGAGGACACAGAAGAGAGAGAATGATTCAAGAGAGAAGGGAATAAGTCCTTATGCTACAACGGGTGGGTACAGGTAGAAGCACACAAGCAAACAAGGCTCAAACAATCCTAAGTTCGCTATAGGTCCTTACAGCTAGACGACGCCTAACTGCGAGGTTACACGGCCCCAACATGCCTGACCTCCCTATGACGATGACCACCAAGCCTAGCAACTGAGTCAAGATCCGGAGATCTCGTCTCTCCTACTATCGACAGAGTGGGCGACGCTAATCAGGTCATGACGGTCATGACCGGATCACTCTCCTAATGTGCCCGAGATCCTTAGGGTCAATATCTACTTGATTTTAAAATTAGTCTCTTGATTAGTGTGGTCTTTAGGGAAAAAGAAAGGGTGATGAAATCCCCCACCTTATCTTATATGGGACAACCCCTCCTTAGTATTGTTTTAGAGTCTTAATCTAGCAATCAACTCTCCAAACAAACGCTCAACTCACACTTGTTGCAATGCAATTCCTACTAACTAATGCATGTTTATACGAAATGCATGAATGACAGTAGGAATTGCGTACCTCACGCAGCACTCAGCAACTGAAAGTAAAACTAAAATAAAAGACAATTTACGTGCCTAGGTCGAGTACATGATGCATGACCTAAACAACAAAGAATGCCTAATGTTTTGCTTTGGATTTTAGGGTCCAAGGTTCTTAAAGGGAGATCGATTATTAATCTGGGAGCAATCTAAAAGTCAGAACATGGAAAATTGAGTCCCAGATTTCTAAATCAGTTATGTCAACAAGGCAAAGAAATTAGAAGGCTATCACAGATTACCACACCACCAGTTGGCAGTCTCAGGCCGCTGATTGGCAGTCTTGACGTCTCTGTTGGCCTCCAAACTTCACCAGATGCCTTCTCTTCAGAGTATGAGTCTCCTGCAAGAAACAAAACTACAACACAAAAATTAAATCCACCCGAATCGTCCAAACCAGAGTCTGAACTGGCACCTTCCAGGCAACAGTGCCAAAAACTTATTTGTTCGTTTTATGTTTAGACCACAAGTGCACAGCCGTCGGTGAAGACCGGGCAAGTATGGGTCATCCGCAGGGAGGTGAACAGCCTCTGGCTTGACCGAAATCAAGTGGCGAAAAAGGGGAGAAGATTTGTGGATATGCTAATTGATTCACAACATTTCATGCTTATATTTGTATCTTATATCCATTATCTTTCACCAAAACAATGCTACGTAACGAGTTTTATGTTTGAATTTTAGAAATAAATAGGTTTGAAGAGAAGAGTCATAAAAGGACCTTAAAGCATGAAAAAAGACTGAGTTGAGAGACTCAAGGACTAAGATGCAAGATGGAAGGACCTGAATGTAAGATTGAAGGACCAATGAGCAAACAAGAATACTTCACACCATCATGGGGAGTATTTTGGCAATTCTATTCGGGTCGGAGCTCTAGAAAGCAAAGTAGATGCATCAAAGACCACCAAAGACATCTAGAAAAGCCCAGAAGAAAATCCAGCGGGATCTGAACCATATAGACCGCCAATTGGCGGTCCAAGACCGCGAATTGGCGGTCTGTTTTGGCCCGAATCCGCTAAGATTTTGGCGGGTCGCGTATTAGTGTGTATTTAATCTATTTCTGGTATTTTTTTAGTCCCATATCGGGGGATTGTCCGAGATTACCTTTTTCTATGGTTATAAATAAAACTCTTCCCCTTCTATTGTATTTACCCGTTGCTTAGTGGCATTCTCTCTACTTGGAGTAAGCCTTGAAGCAAAACTCAAGGCGGAGTAGAATGCTACCTTCAATGTGAGTCATTTTAATAAAATAATTGTTCTACTTTCTTTTAATCTTGTCTTTAATTTTTGCATGCTTGTTTAGTTTTACTTTCCTTTCCTTTTAAGCTTCTTTAATATTTCTTGCTTTCTTAGGTTAATTTCATTTCAGTATAATGTTTCATTTCGTTAATGTAGTTAGTGTAATAAGTAGTGAGTAGATCCATCCTCATTTGGGGGGTGGAGAAATATGTGATATGATCATGTGGTGTATTAGGTGTGTGTTATCTTAATCCCTTGAGCCTTATATGATTTCCATAACCATCTAATGGGATTTCACTCTTATCTTTGATATGCTAATGCTCTTGAATGAAGCTTAGCTTATGCTTAGATTAGTGGACCTATTTTATGGGGAATGATAACGTGAGGATATGGATGGAATTAATATTGGAAACACAATTTGTAGTGTATGTACTCTTCTTGCCTTTACCTTGGTTAATGTCTTGTATGTTTTAATGATATTGGGTTATCTTATTTCATGTGGAGGCATAGTAGGGTCTAGTCTTTATACATGAGTTCATTTAGCTTCATTAGAATTATTGTCTTGTATGTTTTAATGATATGATCTTATCTTATTTCATGAGGAGGCAAAGTGGGATTTAGTTTTATGATTTCATTCACTACATGTTGTGATGAGCATAATTGAACACACACACACATATTTATTCTCACATTATTTCTCTACCCCTTTATGGGGTTTAGTTTTATTGCTTCTCTTCCATTTCCTTTTTGCATTTTAGTGTAGTTTAGTGTAACCAACCTTTCTCTCCTTTCTTTCCCACTCGCCTTCGCACAAACCAAAAGTCGGCACACCTCCCTGTGGATCGACCCGTATTTGCCACCACTTCAATGCGGCCGTGCACTTGCTGTTTATTATGCAACGAATCAATCACTAATCTAAGTTATGCTAAACTAGTAACAAGAAATGTAAAGGAAAAAAAACAACAACTACCGAAGGAAACTAAATCGAAAGAACCTAAAGTGGAAGTGCAAATCAGGAAGAGGGACCCCTGAGGGGTTGAGTGAGTGTACACAAACAAAGCATTGGTGAAGAATGCAATCATTAAGCACAAATGTAGGTTGTATTTTCATGTATAGGAAGTGTCTAATGTTTATGGCAAAACCTATCATTCCCATTACTAACCTAGTTGATTAATATTCACATATACAAGTTGGTTATTTCAAAACCTAAACAAGCATGATAGGTGTCTAATATTTGCAGCAAAACTCATCAAGTTACAGGTTCTATCCTAAACAAGCAAGCATAGATTTATGTTTATCAACACATTTCATACAAAGCATTCAATTCCATTCTCCTTTTCATGTTAAAACATCAACTCCACCCCCAAAAGGGAAGTAACTACTCACTACCCATTACACTAATTATTATTCTAAGAAAGGAGAACATATTAACTAAGTCTACTAAAATTATTGAAATGAAATTAAACTAAGCATGCAATCAATATAAAAGAAGTAACATAACAAAGAAACTTTTATTTATTTTAGACTCACAATACAAGTAGCATCTTCCTACTTCAGTATTTGCTCCAAGGCTCCAGTTTAAGTAGGAAGAATGGCCACCAAGTATGTAGTGATTACAATGTAAGGTGAAGAGTTCTATTTATAGCCAAAGAAAAAGGTAATCGCGGACAATCCCCCGATATGGGACTAATACAACACCAGAAAAAGATCTAATTCTCCCTAATACATGATCTTCCCGAGGCGTGTCGGATCCGGAGTGATTGACATCATTTCATGATTATATGTGTATCTTATATCCATTATCTTACACCTAAGCAATGCTACGTGACGAGTTTTATGTTTGAATTTCAGAAATAAAGAGGTTTGATGAGAAGAGGCATGAAAGGACCTAAAAGATAGGAAAAAGGACTGAATTGTGCGACCTGGGGACTAAGATGCAAGGGAGAAGGACCTGAACGTAAGACCGAAGGACCAAAGAGCAAAACAGAAAACTCCACACCATCATGGGGAGTATTTTGGCAATTCTATTCGGGTCGGAGCTCCAACATGCGAAGTAGATGCATCCGAGACCAACAAATACATCAACAAAAGCCCAGAATAAAAACCAGATGGATCTGGATCCTGGAGACCGCCAATTGGCGGTTTGGGACCGCTAATTGGCGGTCCAGATCTCTCCGGATATGCTAAGATTTCACGTGCACATGTATTAGTGTTTGTTTAGGCTACTTTTGGTATTTGTTTAGTCCCATACCGGGGGATTGTCCCGGATTACCTTTTTCTATGGCTATAAATAGAACTCTCCCTCCTCTCATGTACCCCATCTCCTCTCTGGGTGGCCATCTTCTCTACTAAGAGTGAAGCCTTGAAGCAAAACTCTGGTGGAGAAAGAGGCTACTTGTAATTGAGTGAGTAATAAATATATGTTTTCCTTTAGTTGTGTTGTTTCTCCCTTAGATTCATTTCCTTTCATAACCAAGCTTGCTTGTTTTGTTTTATGTCATTTTAGTTTCATTAATATTTCTTGCTTGCTTAGTTTAATATCATTTCAGTAGAATGTTTCATTTTAATGTATGTTGTAGTATAATGAATAGTGAGTAGTTCCATCCCCATTTGCGGGGTGGAGAAATATGTGATATGATTATGTAATGTAGTAGTGTGTGTTATCTTAATCCTTTGAGCCTTATATGATTTCCATAACCATCTAATAGGATTTCATACTTGTCTTTGATATGCTAATGCTCTTGAATGAAGTTTAGCATATGCTTAGACTAGTGGACCTATTTTATGGGAAATAATGAGGTAAGGATATGGTTGGAATTAATATAGGAAACATGACTTGTAGTTTATATGCTCTTGTTGTCTTTACCTTGGTTAATGCCTTGTTTGTTTTAATGATATTGGGTTATCTTATTTCATGTGGAGGCATAGTAGGGTCTAGTCTTTATACATGAGTTCATTTAGCTTCGTTCCAATTATTGTCTTGTATGTTTTAATGATATGATCATATCTTATTTCATGTGGTGGCAAAGTTGGATTTAGTTTTATGATTTCATTCACTACATCTTGTGAGGAGCATAATTGAACACACACACAAACACATCTTTATACTCACATTATTTGTCTAACCCTTATGGGGTTTAGTTTTATTGCTTCTCTTCCATTTCCTTTTTGCATTTTAGTGTAGTTTAATGTAACCAACCTTTCTGTCCTTTCTTTCCTACTCGCGTTCGCACAAACCAAAAGTCGACACACCTCCCTGTGGATCGACCCGTATTTGCCATCGCTTCAACGCGGCCGTGCACTTGCGGTTTAATATAAAACGAATCAATCAAGTTTTTGGCGCCGTTACCGGGGAGGTGCTGTGTCCAGAATTTTGCTTGGACGATTCGAGTGGTTTTAATTTTTTGTTTTTAGTTTGTGTTTGTTTCAGGGATCCTAGAGATCATGGGGAGGCCACCTGCGAAGTTTGAGGAACAGAAGCTCCCAACTGACCGCCAATTAGCGGTCTGGAACCGCCAACTGGCAGCCTGATGAGCTGTGTTTCCTCTCAGTTTTGTTCAGGTAGTTTGTTCGTTCATTGTAGTTATCTAGGAGCACTATTTTTCATTCTATGACTTCTAGTTTGCTCCCAGATCATTAAACCAATCCCCATTAATCAACTTGGACTTAAAATCCAAAGCGAAAGACTAGACATTCTTACTTGTTTAGGTCACGCATCATGTACTTGACTTAGGCACGTAGTTGTCTTTTATTTTAGCTTTATTTTCGGTTGTTGAGCGCTGACGTGAGGTACGCAATTTCCTACACTCATTCATGCATCTTGTATGACCATGCATTAGTTAGTAGGAATTGCATCAGGACAAGAGTGAGTTGAGCGTTTGATTTTAACATTGATTGCTAGATTTAGGATAAAAACGCTACTAAGGAGGGGTTGTCCCATAAAAGATAAGGTGGGGGATTTCATCAACCCTTTCCTTTGCCCAAAAATCACTTTTCATCAAGCCTTAATCTAAAAGCAAGTAGACATTGGCCCTAGGATTTCGGACGCACTAGGAGAGTGATTTAGTTGAGACCGTCATGGCCTGATCGGCGTCGCCTACCTTGTCGATAGTAGGAGGTACTGGATCTCCGGATCTGGTATCACTTGCTGGGCATTGTGGTCTTCGTTGAAGGGAGATGAGGCGTGTCGAGACTAGGGATCTCGACGTTAGGCGCTGTCTAGCCTAAGGACCCATAGCCTTAAGTTGGGTGAGTCGTGCTTGCTAGTTAGGCTTCTACCTAATCCCATTACCCACGCTAGATCTAAGGATTCGGGCCGCGCAACCTTTTTGCATAGTTCTTCCCCCATCTTGTGGGAATAACTATGAGCTGAAACCTCAATATGTGAGCATGCTTCCTACCTTCACTGCCAATAAGGAGGATCCGTATATTTTTATACGCAAATTAGAGGAAGTATGCTCCATGTTCAAGCTTCAACAACTTGATGAGGATTCAGTCTGGTTGAGGATGATTTCTTTCGCATTGAAGGATAACACGAAGAAATAGATGTACAACCACCCGGCGAGCTCTATTCGGTGTTGGGATGACTTTGTGACCGTATTTCTGAAGAGATTTTTCCCTCAAAGGAAAAGTCAACAGATACGGCACCAGAAACATCAAATGTATCAGACTAAGACCAAATCTTTTCATGGTTTCTTTGAGAGGTTCAAGAACCTTCTCCAGCAGTGCCCTCATCATGGAATTGAGCTTTGGTAGCTATGTCAGATTGTTTATGAGGGCCTCAACTACAACACCCGCATATTGTTGGAGTCGATGTTTCAGGGTGATTTCCAAATGAAACCCATCGATGAGGTATGGGAAACTTTGAATTAATGGTTGAACGTACCTTTGAGTGGGACACCATGAGAGAGCCACCAACCACCAGGTCTTCTGGTCGAGCTGGATCATATCAAGTTGAGTCACCTATCACATCTGAGGCGAAAATGGCTGCTCTCATGCGTAGGATTGAGAGTTTAGAGTTGGACTGAGCTCCTGTAGCCCAGGTCGCTACTCCCGGATGTGGTAGGTGTAGACTTACGGGCCATGATGAGTTCGAATGCGCTTACGCTCTAAGGGATATTGAGCATGCAAATGCGATGTATCAACAGAGGCTCCGTAACGACCCGTACAGTCACTCCTACAACCCGGGATGGCGTAACCATCCTAACTTCTCTTGGGGGCCTAGTGGAGGTAACGGTCAGAGCTTGCACGCTCAACCTCAACCTCCGCCTTATCAACCTCCATGCCCATCGGCGACCTACCAACCTCCACATCAAAGGTCTCAGCACCATAATTACCAACCTGCTCAAGCCTCATCGTCGGGTTATTCTAACCAAACTCCACTATCCCAACGGGTTGACTTGAAGGACCCCACTCTCGAACAAACCCTTCACGCGTTCATATAGAGCACGCAATCCATGTTTGCGGCCAGCAACATTTCGGTCAAAGCATTGGAAATGCAAGTTAGCCAGTTGGCTCATCAGCTCCATGAATGCGAGAAGGGCCAGTTACCGAGTCAACCCGAGGTGAATCCTCCGGGTACCCATTCTCAAGGAAGGCCACCAATGCCTCATGCTACCTCTAAACCGACCCATCATATTAATGTGATTCATACTTTGAGGTCTGGTGATTGACATAATTTCATGCTTATATTTGTATCTTATATCCATTATCTTACACCTAAGCAATGCTACATGATGAGTTTTATGTTTAGTTTTCAGGAATAAAGAGGTTTGAAGAGAAGAGCCATGAAAGGACCCAAAAGCAGGAAAAAGACTTAATTGTGAGAGCTGGGGACTAAGTTGCAAGGGAGAAGGACCTAATCGTAAGACCGAAGGACCTAAGAGCAAAACAAGAAACTCCACACCATCATGGGGAGTATTTTGGCAATTCGATTCGGGTCGGAGCTCCAACAAACCAAGTAGATGCATCCAAGACCAAGAAATACTTCTAGCAAAGTCCAACACAAAATGCAGACGGATCTGGGCCTTATAGACCGCCAATTGGCGGTCTGGATCATCCCAGATCCACTAAGATTTCGCCTGGACTTGTTTTAATGTTAGTTTAGGCTATTTTTGGTATTGGTTTAGTCTCACATCAGGGGATTGTCGCGGATTAGAATTTTCCGTGCTTATAAATAGAACTCTTCACCTTCCATTGTATCCATCTCTCTCTTTGGTTGCCATCTTCCCTACTAAGAGTGAAGCCTTCAAGCACAACTCTGGTGGAGGAAGGGCTGCTTGTAATTTGAGTTAATTAATAATAGATGTTTTCATTAGCTTGCTAATTCTTGCTTAGTTAATTTCCTTTAATGTGTTTGCTTTGGTGCTTGTTTTGTTTTATGCTTCTTTAATATTTCTTGCTTGATTAGTATAGTTTCATTTTAGTATAATGGTTCATTTTATGAGTAGTTAGTTTAAATATGTGTGAGTAGTTTCATCCCCTTTGGGGGTGGAGTAGATGTGTGTACATGTTATGTAGATGATATGAATGCTTAATATGAATGTTTTGTGAGAGATATTAGTATGCTTGCGTGAATTATTAAGAACCTTACTTGATGGTTTCTGTCATAGCTTAGGTACATTCCATGCTTGTCTAAGTGTCTTAATAACAACCTTGCATTGCTCATATTATTCACATAAGTTAGTGTTGTAAATGATAGGTTTTGCCATTAGGTACCTCTTATGCATTAACAAACACTAACTAACTTGAGCTTCTTGTATGCATTCACACCACACTTATTTCATGTGACCACACACACACTCCACCCCTTAGAGGTTTTCATTCTTGAGGTTTTATCTTCTTCATTAGTTGTTTAGCTTAGTTTGTTAGTGATTTCATTTCAGCTTTGTTAGTTTACTAGTTTAGATTAGTGTAGTGTAGTGTAATCCATATTTCTCTCCTTCTTTTACCACTCGCCTTCGAACAAACCAATTGTCGACACACCTCCTTGTGGACGACCCGTATTTGCCACCACTTCAACGTGGCCGTGCACTTGCGGTTTAAATAAAACGATCAATCAAGTTTTTGGCGCCGTTGCTGGGGAGGTGCTTTGTCCAGACCTTGGTTTGGACGATTCGAGTGGTTTTTAATTTTTTGTTTCCAGTGTTTCTTAGTTTCAGAGAACCATCAGATCAAGGGGAGGCTACTGGACAAGTTTGAGGAACAGAAGCTCCAAACTGACCACCAATTGGCGGTCTGGAACCGCCAACTGGCGCCTGGTGAGCTGGTCTTCCTCTAAATTTGGTTTTGGTAGTTAGTTCTGTAATTTGCAATATCTGGGAGCCCCATTGTGCATGTTGTGACTTCTAGTTCGCTCCCAGATCATTAATCACTCCCCCATTAATCAACTTGGCCTTAAAATCCAAAGCAAAAGAATAGACGTTCTTATTTGTTTAGGTCACACATCATGTATTGACTTTGGCACGTAGCTGTCTTTTCTTTTAGCTTTATTTTTAGTTGTTGAGTGCTGGCGTGAGGTACGCAATTTCCTACACTCATTCATTCATCTCGTATGCCATGCATTAATTAGTAGGAATTGCATCAGGACAAGAGTGAGGGAGCGTTTGATTGGATCGATTGGTTGCTAGATCTAGGCTCAAAACGCTACTAAGGAGGGGTTGTCCCATAAAAGATAAGGTGGGGGATTTCATCACCCTATCCTTAGCCCCAAAAATCACTCTTAATCAAGCCTTAACTAAAAGCAAGTAGACATTGGCCCTAATGGATTGCGGACGCACTAGGAGAGTAATCTAGTTTAGACCGTCATGACCTGATCGACGTTGCCTACCTTGTCGATAGTAGGAGGTACTGGATCTCCGGATCTGGTATCACTTGCTGGGCATTGTGGTCCTCGTTGTAGGGAGGAGAGGCGTGTCGAGGCTAGTGACCTCGAAGTTAGGCGTCGTCTAGCCTAAGGACCCATAGCCTTAAGTTGTTTGAGCCGTGCTTGCTAGTTAGGCTTCTACCTGATCCCACTACCCACGTGAGCTCTAGGGATTATTCCCTCCTCACCTGAGACCTCTCCTCATCTATTCTCTACGTATAGTCTCCTCCACTAGTACACCTTCTGTTGTATGTTATTTTAGAGTCGAGTCGAGCATTTTATGCGAGGTTGGGCTCGTTCTGGTGAGAACGCTCGACTCGAGAGAGTGCATTCTTCTGAGATGGACGGTCTTGGTGATCGACCATCTCCGCCTCGTGCTCCTTTGGAATATGAAGCCGAGTCGTCTCGTGGTGACGGGGGAGACCGGGTTCCATACATGGAATACCTCGGTCCGCTTCCGCCACCACGTAGACCTCCTTCTCCTCCTCCGACTCGAGAGTAAGGGAGATTCGGTCAGGATCAAGTTCTTGGTGCACCACCACCTTTAGCTCGACAGGATAGACCGATGACTTTGTGGGAGCGGACCCATCCTGTTCGGGCCGCGCAACCTTCTTGCATAGTTGTTCCCCCTGCTCGCGGGAACAACTATGAGCTGAAACCTCAATATGTGAGCATGCTTCCAACCTTTACTGCCAATAAGGAGGATCCGTATATCTTTATACGCGAATTCGAGGAAGTATGCTCCATGTTCAAGCTTCAACAGCTTGACAAGGATTCAGTCCGGTTGAGGATGATTTCTTTCGCATTGAAGGATAATGCGAAGAAATGGATGTATAGCCTCCCGACGAGTTCGATTCGGTCATGGGATGACTTTGTGACCGTCTTTCCGAAGAGATTTTACCGTCAAAGGAAAACTCAACAGATACGGCACCACATACATCAAATGTATCAGACCGAGACCGAATCGTTTCATGGTTTCTTCGAGAGGTTCAAGGACATTCTCCAGCAGTGCCCTCATCATGGATTTGAGTTATGGCAGCTGTGCCAAATTGTTTATGAGGGCATCAACTACAACACCCGCACATTGTTGGAGTCGATATGTTAGGGTGACTTCCAAATGAAACCCATCGAGGAGGCATGAGATACTTTTGAGTGGCTGAACGTACCTTCGAGTGGGATAGCATGAGAGAGCCACCAGCCGCCAGGTCTTCTGGTCGAGCTGGATCTTATCAAGTTCAGTCATCGATCGCGTCTGAGGCGAAAATGGCTGCTCTCATGCGTAGGATTGAGAGTTTAGAGTTGGACCGAGCTACTGTAGCCCAGGTCGCAACTCCCGGGTGTGGTAGGTGTGGACTTACGGGCCATGATGACTTGGAATGCGCTTACGCTACAAGGGATACTGAGGCCCCGTAACGCCCCGTACAGTCACTCCTACAACCCGAGATGGCGTAACCATCCTAACTTCTCTTGGGGGCCTAGTGGGGGTAACGGTCAGAGCTCGCACGCTCAACCTCAACCTCCACCTTATCAACCTCCATGCCCATCGACGACCTACCAACCTCCACATCAAAGGTCTCAGAACCATAATTACCAACCTCCTCATGCCTCATCGTTGGGTTATTCCAACCAGACTCCACCACCCCAGCGGGTTGACCCCAAGGGCCCTTCTTGTGATCCGACCCTTCAAGCGTTGCAAAGTACAGTCAAGGCTTTGGAAATGCAAGTTAGCCAGTTGGCTCATCAATTCCATGAACACGAGAAGGGTCAGTTCCCGAGTCAACCTGTGGTAAATCCCAAGGGTCAGCCTGCTCATGGTAGGTAGAATGTACACAATGTTGAAAGTGACCCTTCCCAACATGCCAATGTTGTCCATACCTGGAGATCGGGAAGGGTTGTTGACAACAATGTGGAAATGCCTGAAGCCAACCCTGTTGGGGAGACTTCTGAGGAATGTTTTGAGCCTGTCAAGGAACCTAATTCTGAGACTACTCCTCGTGATTCTTATGTCCCCAAGGTACCATTCCCTCATCGGTTGAAGAAAAAACGTGATGAGCATTTGGACAAGATCGTTGAGGTACTTAGGCAAGTGAAGGTGAACATTCCATTGTTGGACGTTGTTCAACAAATGCCACTGTATGCCAAGTTCCTCAAGGACCTTTGCACCACCAAGAGAAAAATAAATGTGCCCCAAAAGGCGTTTTTGGCCGCCAACGTAAGCTCAATATTGACACAACCCATGCAAGTCAAATACAAGGAACCAGGGTGTCCAACTGTCTCTTGCATGATTGGGAATTTGACAATCTCTCAAGCTTTATTGGATTTGGGGGCATCTGTGAACCTCCTGCCTTACTCAGTCTATGTCAACCTTGGAATAGACGATCTTACACCACCGAGGACAACCCTCCAGTTGGCTGATAGATCCGTCAAAATTCCACGAGGGTGTGTGGAGGATGTCCTTATCAAAGTGGCTGAGTTCGTATTTCCAGTTGATTTCATCATCTTGGATATTGAACCCGTGTCCAACCCACAAGGACAAATTCCTGTGATCCTTGGGAGGCCATTTCTTGCGACATCTAATGCTTTGATCAATTGTCGCAATGTCTTAATGAGGTTGTCTTTTGGAAACCTCACGGCGGATTTCCACATCTTCACTCTTGGTAAGCAACCCGGGCTCTTCGACGACACTGTCGGAGCCAATTTCATCCAGGACACAGATGAGCCCGAGTCATTAGGCATGTTCGACTCACATCGACATATTATTGAGGTGCCTAATTACCAGGTTGCGGGTGAAGAGTATCTTGAGGAATCCGCCAGCATTTCTCGGGACGAGGAGGCACATCTGGGTGCTTGCTCCTCTTAGCCCGTGGCCCTTGAGCCACTTGAAAGTAACTCTGAATCCGACAAGGACCAACCTCTGGTCGAGCTTAAACCGCTCCCTGATAACCTAAAGTACATCTTTTTAGGGGAAAATGAGTACTCTTTGAAAACAAAGAGGCAATCGAGTGGTCTTTGAAGGATATCAAGGGAATTAGCCCTGGTATTGTTCAGTCTCGGATCCACATGGAAGACGATTCTAGGCCCCGCAGGGACCCACAACGGAGATTGAATCCTGTACTGAAAGAGGCCGTCCGAAAGGAGGTTCTGAAGTGCTTGGATCATGGCATAATCTATCCTATCTCTGATAGTTCGTGGGTGAGTCTTGTCCATGTGGTTTCCAAGAACTCAGGCGTGACGGTTGTGGAGAATGAGCATAATTAGCTTATCCCGACACGCCTGCAAACTGGCTGGCGAGTTTGCGTTGATTACCGCAAGCTCAATGCGGCAGCACGGAAAGATCATTTCCCATTGCCATTCATTGATCAGATGTTGGAAAGGTTGGCCGGACATGTGTTTTATTGTTTTCTTGATGGATACTCCGGTTACAACCAAATTCCCATCGCCCCTGAGGATCAAGAGAAAACCACATTTACTTTGTCCCTTTGGCACGTTTGCCTACCGTCGCATGCCCTTTGGGTTATGTAATGCACCGGCAACATTTCAAAGGTGTATGATCAACATCTTCTCCGATATGGTTGAGCGTTTCCTTGAGATCTTCACGGACGACTTTTCCATATTTGGCGCTTCCTTTGATGAGTGCCTTCATCACTTGAGCCTTGTCCTCAAGCGATGCCGTGAGAAGAACCTCGCTCTCAATTGGGAGAAATGTCACTTCATGGTGAAGCGAGGGATTGTACTTGGACATGTGGTCTCAAGTAGGGTAATTGAGGTCGATCCTGCCAAAGTGGGTCTTATTGCAAATCTCTTACCGCCACGTAATGTGAAGGATATCCGCGCGTTTTTGGGGCATGCTGGATTCTATCGACGGTTCATTCGGGATTTTAGAAAAATTGCTCGACCTCTCACCGCCTTGTTGGCTAAGGATGCCATTTTTGAGTTCACACAGGATTGCCACCATGCCTTTTTGACCTTGAAGAAAGAGTTGACTTCAGGTCCCATTATTAAGGCACCGGTGTGGACTGAACCCTTTGAGTTAATGTGTGATGCATCTGACTTCGCTGTGGGAGCAGTGCTTGGGCAACGATTGGACAAATTGCCTCATGTGATCTACTATGCCAGTAGAACACTCAATGATGCCCAATTGAACTACACTGTGACCGAGAAGGAATTCTTAGCGATCATATTTGCTTTGGAGAAATTCCGGTCGTACTTGATTGGTTCCTACGAGATTATCTATTCTGATCACACAACCATCAAGCACCTCATGACGAAGAAAGATGCAAAATCCCGACTCTTGAGATGGATCTTGTTGTTACAAGAATTCGATCTCGAGATTCGGGACAAAAAAGGTGTTAAAATATTGTAGCTGACCACCTGTCTCGTCTAGAGACGACCAACCCACAGGACCAAATTATTGATGACAAATTTCCTGACGACCAGTTGTTCACGATCGAAGATAACCCTTGGTGTGACGACATCGTGAACTACCACGTGACCGAGCAACTTCCTGTGGGTTGGTCAAAATCTGACCAAACCAAATTTAGATTTTATGTTAGATTCTTCCACTGGGACGACCCCTACCTATTCAAATACTGCTCTGACCAAATTTTCAGGTGGTGCGTCCCACATACCAAGTTCGAAAGTGTGATGCACTTCTGCCACTCCAAGGCATGTGGAGGACACTTTGGAGCAAAGAAAACTGCTGCCAAGGTGCTCCAATCTGGATTCTACTGGCCCTCTCTTTTCAAGGATGCTTACGACTTTTGTAATCAATGTGATAGGTGCCAGCGCCTTGGCAAGATTGGTCAACGTGACATGATGACTTTTGAAAATGTCCTTGTTGTCGACATCTTCGATGTGTGGGGCATCGATTTCATGGGTCCCTTCCCGAACTCGTTCGGGAATGTTTACATTCTGGTGGCCGTTGACTATGTGTCTAAGTGGGTTGAGGCTATACCCACAAAGACCAATGACAACAAGGTGGTCACCAAATTCTTGAGGGACATTTTTACGCGATTTGGTACTCCTCGTACCATAATCAGCGATAGGGGTACCCACTTCTGTAATCGCTCATTTGAAGTGCTTATGAGGAAATATTCGATCACCCATAAACTTGCGCCCCATACCATCCGCAAACTAGTGGGCAGGTCGAAATCTCTAACCGTCAATTAAAGCAAATTCTTGAGAAGACGGTTAGTTCCTCGAGGAAGGATTGGTCAACTAAGTTGAATGACGCATTGTGGGCCTTCTGCACCGCGTACAAGACCAATTTGGGTATGTCCCCATATCGGGTAGTGTACGGCAAGGCTTGCCACCTACCCGTCGAGCTTCAGAATCGTGCTTTCTGGGCGATCAAGAACCTGAATATGGATCTTGATCAAGCAGGAGTACAATGTAAGCTCGACATTGTGGAATTAGAAGAGCTACGCAATGATGCGTACGAGAATGCCAAAATTCATAAGTCCCTAGCCAAGATGTTTCACGATCGCATGATTATGCGAAAGGTGTTTACGGCCGGGCAGAAGGTGTTGCTCTACAATTCCCGGCTCCATCTGTTTGCGGGTAATCTCCGCAATCGCTGGTGTGGCCCGTTTATTGTCCAAACCGTCTATCCTCAGGGAGCGGTTGACATCTTGAACCCAGGGAATGGGGACGTGTTCAAAGTTAATGGACAACGCCTCAAACCCTACTTGGATGGGGCACCAGCCGAAATCGAGGAGGTCATGTTCCTTCATGAACCTCCCTCGCACTCAACCATTCATGTTCCTGCATGAGTGGTTGAGATTTCAGGTTTGTTAAAAAAAAGACTCCTTCAGTGAGCATCATTTGTTGTGGGCCCCAACCCTTGAGTATTTGGACCCCAATTCTTTCATGTATTTGTATCCCTTCCTTAGCTTCTCACAGGTTTTGAGGGAATTTGGGTGGTGTCCATCAACATAGCCAGAAACTTTCCTGTGTACTTCACGTTGGTGAGATCTATTCTTTTTAATGCATAAGTCCATGTAGTATCTTGCTCGTATTCATTAAGGACAATGCATGAAGTAGGTGTGGGGGTGTTTTTACGTGTGTATATAGTCGAGTCTTTTCCTTTGATTTTTGTTTTCTTTTGTGTGTATTGATAGGGTCATGTTAGTGTGCTGCATTTAATATCGATATATCTGCTTGCCATGATCCTTGAGTGACTTGTCTTCTTTTGCTTGCCTATTGCATTAAAATTTTCACATTTCTTTCAAAATCTTCATGTGATTGCGAAAGAAAATGTTTTGTGGGTTTTGCGTGTGTTTAGAATGTGCAAAACCGTTGAAAGGCAAAGTAAAAAGAAAGCTCCCACAATTGTCTTAAACTTGAGGCATTAGGATATCTAGTACAGTGACTTTAAGATTTATCGAGTCGTTAGGATGCACCCCAGTTTTCCTTTGGGGGTGGGTAATCATAGGGTTTCGGTGCTCAGACATTTAATGAAGTTCACCCTAAACCTAGTGAGTCAATAATTCGTGTTTGTTAACTTAAGGAAGTTTGTTGTAGTCATGGACCCTTTAAATCTTGTTGTGAGACATTAAGTGTAGGGGTTTTGGTACATGTGTAGATAAGAAATAAGTGAGTAGGTGTTCCCTCTTCTCGCATGGCTTCTATCACTCGGGAAAGTAGATCTGATGGGACTTTGTGCCTGGTGCTTTCGAGTCATCTGACTTGGGATGTGCCGACCGAACTCTCGTTACACGGGTAGTAGGGATTGCCCTATGTGGAGATTTGGGGAAAGGTGTACGTGATAGTGTATGTCCTCATGGGCAATGGTGCATGAAACCTGACCCTGGGAGAATGAAGCTCCAACTAATAAAAAGATAAAGAAGAAGAAAAAAAAATGAGAAAAGAAACAAAAAGAAAAAAAATTGGTAATGCAAATAAGAACCTTAATGGACCTTACACTTTGTATCACTTGAGGATGTTGAGGTTGTCCATGTCTTTCACTTAATTCCTTATTTAACTTGCACGAATGATTCATTAGCCTAGGTGTGGACTGATTACCTATATAGAGTCGGCCCGTACGATTACCGCGTCCAATGATCGACAAAATATTTCCAACGAGTCGAGTGTCTAGATTGAATAATGCATCTTGTTCGGATTTTGTGGGTATATCCGCTGAAAACCCTCAGGAGACAACACTCCTCCTCCTTGGCAACAAAGAGGTTTAACGACTTGTTGCACGTGCTAAGTGCAACTGTGATTCCTACGAAAGTGAGTTAGGATTTCGTGTTTCTCGTTTGCTTTTCTCTTTCTTTGTTTTGCTCGGGACTAGCAAAAACATAGGTCTGGGGGTATTTGATTGACATCATTTCATGCTTATATTTGTATCGTATATCCATTATCTTACACCTAAGCAATGCTACGTGACGAGTTTTATGTTTAGTTTTCAGGAATAAAGAGGTTTGAAGAGAAAAGCCATGAAAGGACCCAAAAGCCGGAAAAAGGACTTAATTGTGAGACCTGGGGACTAAGATGCAAGGGAGAAGGACCTGATCGTAAGGCCGAAGGACCTAAGAGCAAAACAGGAAACTCCACACCTTCATGGGGAGTATTTTGGCAATTGGATTCGGGTCGGAGCTCCAACAAACCAAGTACATGCATGCAAGACCAAGAAATACTTCAAGCAAAGCCCAACACAAAAAGCAGACGGATCTGGGCCTTATAGACCGCCAATTGGCGGTCTGGATCATCCCAGATCCACTAAGATTTCGCCTGGACTTGTATTAATGTTTGTTTAGACTATTTTTGGTATTGGTTTAGTCCCACATCTGGGGATTGTCCCGGATTAGCTTTTTCCATGCTTATAAATAGAACTCTTCACCTTCCATTGTATCCATCTCTCTCTTTGGTTGCCATCTTCCCGACTAAGAGTGAAGCCTTCAAGCAAAACTCTGGTGGAGGAAGGACTGCTTGTAATTTGAGTGAATTAATAATAGATGTTTTCCTTAGCTTGTTAATTCTTGCTTAGTTAATTTCCTTTAATGTGTTTGCTTTGGTGCTTGTTTTGTTTTATGCTTCTTTAATATTTCATGCTTGATTAGTATAGTTCCATTTCAGTATAATGGTTCATTTTATGAGTAGTTAGTTTAAATATGTGTGAGTCGTTTCATCCCCTTTGGGGGTGGAGTAGATGTGTGTACATGTTATGTAGATGGTATGAATGCTTAATATGAATGTTTTGTGAGAGATATTAGTATGCTTGCTTGAATTATTAAGAACCTTACTTGATGGTTTCTGTCATAGCTTAGGTACATTCCATGCTTGTCTAAGTGTCTTAATAACAACCTTGCATTGCTCATATTATTCACATAAGTTAGTGTTGTAAATGATAGGTTTTGCCATTAGGTACCTCTTATGCATTAACAAACACTAACTAACTTGAGCTTCTTGTATGCATTCACACCACACTTATTTCATGTGACCACACACACACTCCACCCCTTAGAGGTTTTCATTCTTGAGGTTTTATCTTCTTCATTAGTTGTTTAGCTTAGTTTGTTAGTGATTTCATTTCAGCTTTGTTAGTTTACTAGTTTAGATTAGTGTAGTGTAGTGTAATCCATATTTCTCTCCTTCTTTTACCACTCGCCTTCGAACAAACCAATTGTCGACACACCTCCTTGTGGACGACCCGTATTTGCCACCACTTCAACGTGGCCGTGCACTTGCGGTTTAAATAAAACGATTTTCTACTCGCGTTCGCACAAACCAAAAGTCGACACACCTCCCTGTGGATCGACCCGTATTTGCCATCGCTTCAACGCGGCCGTGCACTTGCGGTTTAATACAAAACGAATCAATCAAGTTTTTGGCGCCGTTACCGGGGAGGTGCTGTGTCCAGAATTTTGCTTGGACGATTCGAGTGGTTTTAATTTTTTGTTTTTAGTTTGTGTTTGTTTCAGGGATCCTAGAGATCATGGGGAGGCCACCTGCGAAGTTTGAGGAACAGAAGCTCCCAACTGACCGCCAATTAGCGGTCTGGAACCGCCAACTGGCAGCCTGATGAGCTGTGTTTCCTCTCAGTTTTGTTCAGGTAGTTTGTTCGTTCATTGTAGTTATCTAGGAGCACTATTTTTCATTCTATGACTTCTAGTTTGCTCCCAGATCATTAAACCAATCCCCATTAATCAACTTGGACTTAAAATCCAAAGCGAAAGACTAGACATTCTTACTTGTTTAGGTCACGCATCATGTACTTGACTTAGGCACGTAGTTGTCTTTTATTTTAGCTTTATTTTCGGTTGTTGAGCGCTGACGTGAGGTACGCAATTTCCTACACTCATTCATGCATCTTGTATGACCATGCATTAGTTAGTAGGAATTGCATCAGGACAAGAGTGAGTTGAGCGTTTGATTTGAGCATTGATTGCTAGATTTAGGATAAAAACGCTACTAAGGAGGGGTTGTCCCATAAAAGATAAGGTGGGGGATTTCATCAACCCTTTCCTTTGCCCAAAAATCACTTTTCATCAAGCCTTAATCTAAAAGCAAGTAGACATTGGCCCTAGGATTTCGGACGCACTAGGAGAGTGATTTAGTTGAGACCGTCATGGCCTGATCGGCGTCGCCTACCTTGTCGATAGTAGGAGGTACTGGATCTCCGGATCTGGTATCACTTGCTGGGCATTGTGGTCTTCGTTGAAGGGAGATGAGGCGTGTCGAGACTAGGGATCTCGACGTTAGGCGCTGTCTAGCCTAAGGACCAATAGCCTTAAGTTGGGTGAGTCGTGCATGCTAGTTAGGCTTCTACCTAATCCCATTACCCACGCTAGATCTAAGGATTCGGGCCGCGCAACCTTTTTGCATAGTTCTTCCCCCATCTTGTGGGAATAACTATGAGCTGAAACCTCAATATGTGAGCATGCTTCCTACCTTCACTGCCAATAAGGAGGATCCGTATATTTTTATACGCAAATTAGAGGAAGTATGCTCCATGTTCAAGCTTCAACAACTTGATGAGGATTCAGTCTGGTTGAGGATGATTTCTTTCGCATTGAAGGATAACACGAAGAAATAGATGTACAGCCACCCGGCGAGCTCTATTCGGTGTTGGGATGACTTTGTGACCGTATTTCTGAAGAGATTTTTCCCTCAAAGGAAAAGTCAACAGATACGGCACCAGAAACATCAAATGTATCAGACTAAGACCAAATCTTTTCATGGTTTCTTTGAGAGGTTCAAGAACCTTCTCCAGCAGTGCCTTCATCATGGAATTGAGCTTTGGTAGCTGTGTCAGATTGTTTATGAGGGCCTCAACTACAACACCCGCACATTGTTGGAGTCGATGTTTCAGGGTGATTTCCAAATGAAACCCATCGATGAGGTATGGGAAACTTTGAATTAATGGTTGAACGTACCTTTGAGTGGGACACCATGAGAGAGCCACCAACCACCAGGTCTTCTGGTCGAGCTGGATCATATCAAGTTGAGTCACCTATCACATCTGAGGCGAAAATGGCTGCTCTCATGCGTAGGATTGAGAGTTTAGAGTTGGACTGAGCTCCTGTAGCCCAGGTCGCTACTCCCGGATGTGGTAGGTGTAGACTTACGGGCCATGATGAGTTCGAATGCGCTTACGCTCTAAGGGATATTGAGCATGCAAATGCGATGTATCAACAGAGGCTCCGTAACGACCCGTACAGTCACTCCTACAACCCGGGATGGCGTAACCATCCTAACTTCTCTTGGGGGCCTAGTGGAGGTAACGGTCAGAGCTTGCACGCTCAACCTCAACCTCCGCCTTATCAACCTCCATGCCCATCGGCGACCTACCAACCTCCACATCAAAGGTCTCAGCACCATAATTACCAACCTGCTCAAGCCTCATCGTCGGGTTATTCTAACCAAACTCCACTATCCCAACGGGTTGACTTGAAGGACCCCACTCTCGAACAAACCCTTCACGCGTTCATATAGAGCACGCAATCCATGTTTGCGGCCAGCAACATTTCGGTCAAAGCATTGGAAATGCAAGTTAGCCAGTTGGCTCATCAGCTCCATGAATGCGAGAAGGGCCAGTTACCGAGTCAACCCGAGGTGAATCCTCCGGGTACCCATTCTCAAGGAAGGCCACCAATGCCTCATGCTACCTCTGAACCGACCCATCATATTAATGTGATTCATACTTTGAGGTCTGGTGATTGACATAATTTCATGCTTATATTTGTATCTTATATCCATTATCTTACACCTAAGCAATGCTACATGATGAGTTTTATGTTTAGTTTTCAGGAATAAAGAGGTTTGAAGAGAAGAGCCATGAAAGGACCCAAAAGCAGGAAAAAGACTTAATTGTGAGAGCTGGGGACTAAGTTGCAAGGGAGAAGGACCTAATCGTAAGACCGAAGGACCTAAGAGCAAAACAAGAAACTCCACACCATCATGGGGAGTATTTTGGCAATTCGATTCGGGTCGGAGCTCCAACAAACCAAGTAGATGCATCCAAGACCAAGAAATACTTCTAGCAAAGTCCAACACAAAATGCAGACGGATCTGGGCCTTATAGACCGCCAATTGGCGGTCTGGATCATCCCAGATCCACTAAGATTTCGCCTGGACTTGTTTTAATGTTAGTTTAGGCTATTTTTGGTATTGGTTTAGTCTCACATCAGGGGATTGTCGCGGATTAGAATTTTCCGTGCTTATAAATAGAACTCTTCACCTTCCATTGTATCCATCTCTCTCTTTGGTTGCCATCTTCCCTACTAAGAGTGAAGCCTTCAAGCAAAACTCTGGTGGAGGAAGGACTGCTTGTAATTTGAGTGAATTAATAATAGATGTTTTCCTTAGCTTGTTAATTCTTGCTTAGTTAATTTCCTTTAATGTGTTTGCTTTGGTGCTTGTTTTGTTTTATGCTTCTTTAATATTTCATGCTTGATTAGTATAGTTCCATTTCAGTATAATGGTTCATTTTATGAGTAGTTAGTTTAAATATGTGTGAGTCGTTTCATCCCCTTTGGGGGTGGAGTAGATGTGTGTACATGTTATGTAGATGGTATGAATGCTTAATATGAATGTTTTGTGAGAGATATTAGTATGCTTGCTTGAATTATTAAGAACCTTACTTGATGGTTTCTGTCATAGCTTAGGTACATTCCATGCTTGTCTAAGTGTCTTAATAACAACCTTGCATTGCTCATATTATTCACATAAGTTAGTGTTGTAAATGATAGGTTTTGCCATTAGGTACCTCTTATGCATTAACAAACACTAACTAACTTGAGCTTCTTGTATGCATTCACACCACACTTATTTCATGTACACACACACACTCCACCCCTTAGGGGTTTTCATTCCTGAGGTTTTATCTTCTTCATTACTTGTTTAGCTTAGTTTGTTAGTGATTTCATTTCAGCTTTGTTAGTTTACTTGTTTAGATTAGTGTAGTGTAATGTAATCCACCTTTCTCTCCTTCTTTTACCACTCGCCTTCGAACAAACCAATTGTTGACACACCTCCCAGTGGACGACCCATATTTGCCACCGCTTCAACGCGGTCGTGCACTTGCGGTTTAAATAAAACGATCAATCATCTGGTAAGGAGGTGGACAACCACATTGGGGTGCCTTCCTTGCAAGCACCATCTCTTGGTCTCACCAGACCTGCGGTTGATACCTGCATCTCTGTTGGAGCCGGATCCTGAGGTTCCCTCCACCAATACTTCCAGGAAGGAGCCTGATCCTGAGGTTTCTTCTACATTTCCTTTGACAAAGGGGCCGAACCCTGAGGTCCCCTTGTCTCCTCTTGTGTCGAAGGAATCAGATTCTGAGGTCCCCACTCATGCTTCTTTGGACCAGAATTTTGAGGTTCCTTCACAACACCCTTATGCCCCGAAGGTGCCATTTCCTGAGCGCCTTATAAAGAAAACCACGGATCTACATGACAAGATGCTTGAGATGTTTCGGCAAGTTAAGGTGAACATCCCTCTGTTGGAGTTGATTCAGCAAATGCCACCTTATGCCAAGGTTCTCACGGACTTATGCACCATGAAAAGAAAAACTCACGTTCCAAAGAAAGCTTTTCTTGCGGCTAACAGAGTTCTTTGTTGGCACAACCCACGCAAGTCAAATACAAGGACCCTAGTTGTCCAACTTTCTCTTGTGTGATTGGTGATGTGTCCATACATCGGGCCTTATTGGACCTTGGTGCATCTGTTAATCTTCTTCCATATTTTGTCAACGTCCACCTCGGTCTTGGAGACCTTAAACAAACAAAAACCACTCTTCAATTGGCTGATAGGTATATAAAGTAACGGAGGGGTGTGGTTGAAGTGTGCTGATCAAAGTAGGAGAGTTCATTTATCCAGTCGACTTCTTTGTTTTGGATACTGAACCCGTGCGAAACCCAATTGGACAAATTCCTGTCATTCTAGGGCGACCATTTCTTTTGACTTCCAATGCCTTGATCAATTGTCGCAATGGTCTGATGCGTTTGACTTATGGTAGTCAATGCGTTGATTTCAACATCTTCACCATCGACAAGAAGTCAGGTGCCTTAAATGACCCTGTTGGGGTCAACCTTATACTGGGCTTGGATGAGATTGAAGTTGAGGGCACCTTCAAGTACTTCAGAGAATTGTTCAATGGAGATCCTGAAGGTGGTGAAGATCTCTCACCTGGGTTGGCACAAGAAGGTGCCTTATATTCTGATCACGTAGCCTTAGAGCCACATCCTTTTGCTCACGTGGTCCTTGAGCCACATCCGTTTGATCATGTGGCCCTTAGCCATATCCTTTCGATCATGTGGCTCTTGAGCCACAAGATACCATTTTCATGGCCTCTGGGCCAGATGTTGTATCTGCTGAGGACCCCATGTGGGTTAAGAATCAACCACCTCATACCCTACATTTCAAACAACCACACAGAGGTTCACCTCTTATTCATGCTTCCTATCTTGCTCACTCTCAAGAGGCATCAAACGGCCACAATGCATATAAGGGTGTCAGGTGGTCAAGCAATTCTATTTTGTATGTTGCGAGCCCATGCATGTGAATTTTGGGCTCGAGAGATGGCGGTTCCCATTTGATGTCCCTTTAAATATGAAGATGGGAGCCTATTTTTGTACATAGTTAAAATAATAAGAAAAAGAAAAAGAAAAAGAAAAAAAGACTCCTTCAGTGAGCATCAATTGTTGTGGGCTCCAACCCTTGGGTATTTGGGCCCCATTTCTTTCACGTAGTTGTATCCCTTCTTTCGCGTCTCACAGGTTTTGAGGGAATTCAGGTTTCTATCCATCAACACGACCTTGCACTTCCCTTTGTACTTATTGTTGCTGAGATCTCTCATTTTTTATGCATAAATCCATGTACTATTTTGCTCACATTCATTGAGGACAATGCATGAAGTAGATGTGGGGGGTGTTTTACGTGTGTACATAGTCGAGTTTTTTCCTTTGATTTTTGTTTTCTTTTGTGTGCATTGTTAGGGTCATGTCAGTGTGCTGCATTTAATATCGACATATCTGCTTGCCATCATCCTTGGGTGACTTGTCTTTTTTGCTTGCCTAATGCTTCAAAATTTTCACATTTCTTTCAAAATCTTCATGTGTTTGTGGGTTTTGTGTGTGTTTAGCATGTGCAAAACCGTTGCGAGGCAAAGTAAAAAGAAAGGTACCAAAATTGTCTTGAACTTGATGCATTAGGATATCTAGTATAGTGGCTTTAGGATTTATCTAGTCGTTAGGATGCACCCCAGTTTTCCCTCGAGGGTGAGTAATCATAGGGTTTCAGTGCTCAAACATTTAAAGAAGTCCACCCTGAACCTAGTGAGTCAATAATTCATGTCTGTTAATTTAAGGAAGTATGTTGTAATCAAGGACCCTTTAAATCTTGTTGTGAGACATGAAGTGTAGGGGGTTTGGTTCATGTGTAGATAAGAAATAAGTGAGTAGGTGTTCTCTCTTCTCGCATGGCACCTATCACTTGGGAAAGTAGA
This sequence comes from Triglochin maritima, assembly GCA_963682175.1. Lineage (NCBI taxonomy): Eukaryota > Viridiplantae > Streptophyta > Magnoliopsida > Alismatales > Juncaginaceae > Triglochin > Triglochin maritima. The sequence goes on from OY821791.1 coordinate 22,305,843, forward strand.
TCTGAGGGGACTTTGTGCCTGGTGCTTTCGAGTCATCTGACTTGGGATGCACCGACCGAACTCCTGTTACACGGGTGGTAGGGATTGCCCTATGTGGAGAATTAGGGAATGGTGTACGTGATAGTGTAAGTCCTCATGGGCAATGATGCACGAAACCTGACCCTGGGAGAATGAAACACCAACTAATAAAAAGAAAAAAAAGGAAGAAGAAAAAAAAAGAAAAAAAATGCAAATAAGAACCTTATTGGAGCTTACACTTTGTATCACTTAAGGATGTTGAGGTTGTCCATCTCTTTCACTTAATCCCTTATTTAACTTGCACGAGTGGTTCATTAGGCTAAGTGTGTGGACTGATTACCTATATATAGTCGGCCCGTAGGATTACCTCGTCTAATGATCGTCAAAAATTTGTCCAACGAGTCGAGTGTGTAGATTGAATAATTCATCTTGTCCGGATTTTGTGGGTATATCCGCCGAAAACCCTTAGGAGACAACACTCCTCCTCCTTGGCGACAATGAGGTTTAACGGCTTGTTGCACGTGCTAAGTGCAACCGTGATTCCTACGAAAGTGAGTTAGGATTTCTTGTTTCTCGTTTGTTTTCCTCTTTCTTTATTTTGCTCGGGACTAGCAAAAACTTAGGTGTGGGAGTATTTGATTGACATTATTTCATGCTTATATGTGTATATTATATCCATTATCTTACACCTAAGCAATGCTACGTGACGAGTTTTATGTTTGATTTTCAGAAATAAAGAGGTTTGATGAGAAGAGGCATGGAAGGACCTAAAAGATAGGAAAAAGGACTGAATTGTGAGACCTGGGGACTAATATGCAAGGGAGAAGGACCTGAACGTAAGACCGAAGGACAAAAGAGCAAAACAGAAAACTCCACACCATCATGGGGAGTATTTTGGCAATTCTAATCGGGTCGGAGCTCCAACAAGCGAAGTAGATGCATCGAAGACCAACAAATACATCAAGAAAAGCCCAGAATGAAAACCAGATGGATCCGGATCCTGTAGACTGCCAATTGGCGGTCTGGGACCGTTAATTGGCGGTCCGGATCTCTCCAGATCCGCTAAGATTTCACGTGCACATGTATTAGTGTTTGTTTAGGCTATTTTTGGTATTTGTTTAGTCCCATACCGGGGGATTGTCCCAGATTACCCTTTTCTATGACTATAAATAGAACTCTCCCTCCTCCCATGTACCCCATCTCCTCTCTTGGTGGCCATCTTCTCTACTAAGAGTGAAGCCTTGAAGCAAAACTCTGGTGGAGAAAGAGGCTACTTGTAATTGAGTGAGTAATAAATAGATGTTTTCCATTAGTTGTGTTGTTTCTCCCTTCGTTTAATTTCCTTTCATATGCACGCTTGCTTGTTTTTTATGTCATTTTAGTTTCATTAATATTTCTTGCTTGCTTCGTTTAATTTCATTTCAGTAGAATGTTTCATTTTAATGTATGTTGTAGTATAATGATTAGTGAGTAGTTCCATCCCCATTTCGGGGGTGGAAAAATATGTGATATGATTATGTAATGTAGTAGTGTGTTATCTTAATCCTTTGAGCCTTATATGATTTCCATAACCATCTAATGGGATTTCACTTTTGTCTTTGATATGTTAATGCTCTTGAATGAAGCTTAGCATATGCTTAGACTAGTGGACCTATTTTATGGGGAATAATGAGCTAAGGATAAGGATGGAATTAATATAGGAAACATGACTTGTAGTGTATGTGCTCTTGTTGCCTTTACCTTGGTTAATGTCTTGTATGTTTTAATGATATTGGGTTATTTTATTTCATATGGAGGCATAGTAGGGTCTAGTCTTTATACATGAGTTCATTTAGCTTCGTTCCAATTATTGTCTTGTATGTTTTAATGATATGATCTTATCTTATTTCATGTGGAGGCAAAGTTGGATTTAGTTTTATGATTTCATGCACTACATATTGTGAGGAGCATAATTGAACACACACACACACACATCTTTATACTCACATTATTTCTCTACCCCTTATGGTGTTTAGTTTTATTGCTTCTCTTCCATTTCCTTTTTGCATTTTAGTGTAGTTTAGTGTAACCAACATTTCTCTCCTTTCTTTCCCACTCGCCTTCGCACAAACCAAAAGTTGACACACCTCCCTGTGGATCGACCCGTATTTGCCACCGCTTCAATATAAAACGAATCAATCACGAAGCCATCCCGACTGTTAATCAGTGGTCCCATACTGCCAATTGGTGCTCTACAGAGTCCGGATCCGCTCTGGATTTTGGGTGGGCCTTTCTGGGTTGTTTTCTTCATGTTTGATGCACCATAGGAAGTTGTTAGAGTTTATGCCTGACCCGAATTGCCAAAATACTCCTCATGAGGGTGTGACATATTTTAATTTGCTCATTGGTCATTTGATCTTACATTCAGGTCCTTCTCCCTTGCATCTTAGTCGTTAAGTCTCTCAACTCAGTCTTTTTTCCTGCTTTTAGGTCCTTTTATGCTTCTTCTCCTCAAACCTATTTATTCCAGAAACTCAAACATAAAACTCATTAGGTAGCATTGTTTAGGTTGAAGATAATGGATATAAGACACAAATGAATGCATGAAATGATGTCAATCAGTCCCTATTTGGGTTCACTTGCCGAAACATGACCTATAGCTTTGGTCGCTAAAAACTTAAGCAACATAGTAAGTGTCCTTGGGAGGCCTCTCTACATGGACGAGTGTTGGGATTTTTATTTATACCGCAAGTGCACGGCCGCGTTGAAGCGGTGGCAAGTACGGGTCGAACACAAGGAGGGAGAGATTCTTATATTTTTGTGATTTTCTTTAATTAAGGAAAGCAAAAGAGAAATAGTGTTGGTTTGAGATTTTTGGATTTATTTTTTTATTTTTCTAAAGCAAGAACAACAAGAACAAAAACTAAGAAGAAATAACTATGGATGAGAGTCCAGTGGGTGGGAGTTATGAATCTTCGAGTTAGATTAGAGATTACGAAAATTATTATAAATCAAGTGAGATATTAAGCATCATATGATAATTGATTTAACAAAAACTCATATGATCAAAACACTAACAAGAAATTAAAATAAAAACGATCTATCTTCTCTAACCCTAAATCCGTCACCCCCACCCTTTGGAGGGTTTTAGAAACCCATGGGGAGAAGATGAGGAGAAGGGGTCATGAAGATCATCGAGAGTCTATGAAAACAAAAAGAAAGAAATATTATACTAAACTACGATCTACGAAAACAAATACAATTATTCTAAACATACAACAAATTATTCTAAGAGAAGAATAAAGAACAACTAAATTATTTTACTCCACTGAAATTAAGAACATGAAATATTAATCTAAAACTAAGCTTACAAAAGAAAAAGACAATGGAGAAATAAATGGGCAGAATTTTATTGCATAGAATGTAATACAAAAAGTTCCCCTCACAACACAATTTCGTGGCTATTTATAGCCAATACAAGAAACCCTTGGTATCAATAAGGAAGTACACGTGCCATTACACAACTGGAAGAAATTTAGAGCCACGGATCGCAACCCAGGCGGCGTTTCCGCCGCACATTGACCGTTAGATGCGGCGGAATCGCGGCATGGATGGTCCAGATTAATTTGGGATTTTGCGGGTGTGTTTTTGGTATGTGCTAGATGGGCTCCACACGTCTAAATCAATTATTGCATATCTTTGGAGATCCGAATTTGATTTCTTCTTGAATAATCCTCCAAAATAACTTTTTAGTCCTTCTAATTTGCGATCAGGTCCCTGGCTCCTTTATGTGATCAATTGGATTTCAACTTGAGCTTGTATCTCTAGCTAATTGGTCTTTGTGATCTATTTGAGTCCACTACATGCGTTTTAGCTCGAATATTGGTAAATTGCATTGTAACTCCTGAATTCTCCACAATTGCTCAAAACAATACCTTAGTAGCATTTATTTATATAAAAATAATCTAATTGAAAGACATATGATGCAATGTATGCAATGCATCAAATACCCCTACACCTAGATTTTGCTAGTCTCGAGCAAAACAAAACATGAAAACTAAAAGTATGAAAGCAGGGAAATCCTAACTCACTTTCGTAGGAATCACGGTTGCACTTAGCATGTGCAACAAGCCTTTAAACCCCTAAGTTTCCTTAGAGGACGAGTTTTGTCTCGTGAGGGTTTTCAGTTGACACACCCACAAAGTCTTAATAACTATCAATATATCCACCTCAACCTTATACACCTCACTTAGAATTCTTGCATGCTCATTATATAAATCTAACTCATCAAAATTCTGACTTGGTCTTTGTTCCTCCAACATTCACACCACTAACCCTTCTACACATGTTATCACTTAAATTATTTTGCACGCCTCCTCTGGTGGTGAAGTATCTTTTGGATCAACCATGGCATGGATCATTCTTCTAGCTTTGGGCCTTGAGTATCTTAAAGTAATAATTCCCCCCGTGATTCAACATATTTGCTTATTTGACACTTTTACCCTTTTGCATTCGTGTAGCGAGTTTGGTCGATAATCCCAAGCTGGCAGACTCAAGTTACCGGGTTTCAAGATACACCTACGGACTAGTGACTCGAATGCTTGGGCTTTTGTAATCATTTTGCAAGATATGCTTTCCTCACTTTTATTACTTTTTTTTGCATTTTCTTTTCTCAAGGCTTAATTGCTATCAGAAGGCGGCACTTCTCGGTATATTTTCCTCAACCTCTGCTTTTTATCAACCACTTCAAAGATATGATTTATCCAATTTAAGTGCATATATGTCTTAAAGGGTAATGAGTTATTTCTTTGGAACTTAGATTTATGTCATAATTTCTATTAGCAGAACAATATAATAAGGAACAAAGGCTCAATGCAAGTTGTACTCGGGTTTTGGTAGTTCAATCTTAAGCTATGTCATGAAACTTTTTATTTTATTTTTTTTTGATAAATAAAAATAAAACAGATAGGTAGAAAAATAGTCAGCCCCCTACACCTATTCCATGCATTGTCCCCTATGTATGCAAAATTAAATAATATAGGACATGCAAGAAAAATAAAGTTACCGCCTTCGGGATGACGACTCTCCACGGTCGGAGAGTGCTTTGTTCAGTTTGCTATTGAGGCGCTTCATCCCGCCCCACCTTCGGGACCTATGCTCATCAGAGTTTTCTGGGGTTGACTGAGCCCAGAATGTTGCGGAGTCTTCAGACGACTCACTTGATTGCATAGCATCCTCCATTTCTGGAGGTGTCCACAGGTCCGCTATAGTGCCACGGTAGGAGGATGTATCTCGTTCCACCGTACAAGGGAGCATGTCGGCTTCGTACACCCAGAATGACTCATAGGCCATGAAGTGCTTGCAGATAGTGGTGACAAGGCATGGCAGAGGTTGGGAGTTGCGTTGGTGGCCTTCTGCAATGGTGGTCAGAAGCCGTCGGCACATACAGTAAGCGCGATCACGGGTCATCAGGGAGTGAATGATGCCCATCTCAACGGTGCGAAAAGAAGTGTTGTGGGTATTACTCATGACGTTTTGGCATGCCCACCTACATGCTGTAAAGACATTCCGGTACATGGATGTGCCCTTGATACCCCGATCATGGCTAAGCACACAATCTGGTCCCATGAGTGACCGATAGAAACTGAGTTCCTCAGATGGCAAAGTGGAGGCCCCTTGTGGTATGTTGGTCAAGTTGGATATGATGTTGAGGTCAATCGCCCAGCCTTTGTTTCTCCAATTCAGTAAAATGTACCCACTGTCCAGGTCTAAGTTAGTGATACTGTTATAGAACTCCTCCACTAAGCTAGGGCAGTAAACATCATTGTTACTATGGACCAAGTAACTCCAACTCCGTGCTATGATTTCGTCGTAAAAGTGGGTGCCATATTGATCACTAACAAGCAACGGGTGAAAGTTCTTCTCGGACAACACCATGGTGATAGAATGATGTTAAAGTGATGTACGTGAGATTTAGAAAAATAAGTCATGTACCAAAAAAATATTAAATTTTTTTTTTGGCTTTTTTTTTTAAAAAAACTAAAACTTAATCAAAATGAGGAATTGCGTGTAAAAACACGACTTCCTCTGCAACATTGGAGGGACGATTTAAGTAGGGCTTCAATCGATGCCCGTTAACTTTAAAGTTTTCACCGTTCTCCGGATTACTGATCTCGACCGCTCCATGAGGGAAAACGGTTTTGATCATGAAAGGGCCGGTCCAACGACTCTTGAGTTTGCCGGAAAAGAGATGAAGGCGAGACTTATAGAGAAGGACCAATTGTCCAGGAGAAAAAGATTTCCTAGCGATGGATTTATCATGAAAAACCTTGGTCTTTTCCTTATAAATTTTAGCATTCTCATAAGCCTCATTTCTTATTTCCTCAAGCTCAACTAAATCCAATTTTCGAGCATTACCAGCTGCCTCTAAATCCATATTCAGTTGCTTAATAGCCCAAAGGGCTCCATGCTCCAATTCGACCGGTAAGTGGCACGTTTTTCCATAGACTAACCGGTAAGGGGACATTCCTAAATTGGTCTTGAAAGCGGTCCGATAGGCCCACAACGTATCATTAATTTTTACAGACCAATCCTTACTTGAGGCATTAGCCATTTTTTCCAGAATTTGCTTGATTTGTCTATTGGAGACCTCAACTTGTCCACTTGTTTGAGGGTGATACAGGGTAGCTAACTTATGAGTTATGGAATATTTTCTCATCAAAGCTTCAAATGATCGATTACAAAAATGAGTACCCCGGTCACTGATAATGGTACGTGGAGTACCAAATTGGGAGAAAATATTCTCCTTCAGAAATTTGACAACAACTTTGTTGTCATTGATTTTGTGGGGATAGCCTCAACCAACTTGGACACATAGTCCACAGCTAGCAAGATATACTCCTTCCCAAAAGATATTGGAAACGGGCCCATAAAATCGATGCCCCAAACATCGAAGATATCAACTATGAGAATAGGGTGCAGAGGGATCATGTCTCTATGAGAGAGTTTTCCTAGCATTTGACATCTAGAGCAAGAATTACAAAATGCAAATGCATCCTTAAATAGGGTGGGCCAATAAAATCCACACTGTAAAACTTTGGCCGCGGTTTTCTTAGCTCCAAAATGTCCTCCACATGCTTGGTCATGACAAAAAGATAGAACACTTGCAAATTCCTCCTCAGGAACACATCTCCTAATGATTTGATCCGAACAATATTTGAAAAGATATGGGTCATCCCAATAAAAATTCTTCACTAGGGACCTAAATTTGGCTTGATCGTTCTTAGACCATTCAGTCGGGGTCACACTAGTTACTAAGAAGTTGACTATATCGGCGAACCATGGTTTGCCAGACACAGCCATAATTTGTTCATCCGGAAAGTTCTCATTCACTGGTGTGTTATTCACTTGGCTAAGAGGAATTCTAGACAAGTGATCGGCGACTACATTTTCACAACCCTTTTTATCACGGATTTCGACATCAAATTCTTGCAGTAGTAGGATCCAGCACAATAAACGTGGCTTGGCATCCTTTTTGTTCACTAAATGTCTTATGGCCGCATGATCCGTGTAAATAATCACATGTGTGCCTATCAAATATTGTCAAAATTTTTCCAAGGCAAAAATGACTGCTAGAAATTCTTTCTTAGTTACCGTGTAGTTCAATTGGGCATCATTCAATGTTTTACTAGCATAATATATCACGTGAGGTTTCTTTTCAATTTTCTGACCCAACACCGCTCCTATGGCGTAATCTGATGCATCACACATTATCTCAAAGGGTTGGGTCCAATCGGGTGAATGAATAATGGGTGCCGACGTTAATTCCCTCGTAAGGTGGTTAAAGGACTCCAAACATTTATCAGAAAATTCAAACTTAGAGTCCTTCGCTAATAATTCAGTCAATGGTCTAGCCACCTTACTAAAGTCCTTGATAAACCTTCGATAGAATCCGGCATGCCCTAAAAATGAACGAATCTCTTTGACATTTGTTGGTGGAGTGAGATGCTTAATCAAATCCACCTTGGCTTTATCCACTTGAATGCCATCCTTAGACACAATGTGAGCAAGCACTATTCCATTCTTAACCACGAAATGACATTTTTCCCAATTTAAGGTCAAGTTCTTCTCCTTACACCTTACTAGTACTAATTCCAAATGGTTCAAACAATTGGCAAAAGTGGGACCAAAGACAGAGAAATCATCCATGAAAATTTCCATGAAATTATCCACCATATCAGAGAAGATGCTAACCATACATCTTTGAAATGTGGCAGGAGCATTGCACAAGCCAAAGGGCATGCGACGGAAAGCAAACGTTCCGAATGGGCACGTGAAGGTAGTTTTCTCCTGATCCTCAGGAGCGATAGGAATTTGGTTATAGCCGGAATATCCATCTAGAAAACAATAATACTCATATCCGGCCAACCGTTCTAACATTTGATCTATGAAAGGAAGAGGGAAGTGGTCCTTACGGGTTGCAGAATTCAGTTTCCTATAGTCAATGCAAATCCTCCAACCGGTTTGGATACGGGTCCGGACTAACTCATTAAGCTCATTCTCAACTACAGTAACTCCAGATTTCTTAGGGACAACCTGAACAGGACTAACCCAAGCACTATCGGATATAGGGTATATAATTCCATTGTCCAACCACTTAAGTATTTCCTTTTTGACCGCCTCAGTTAGGACCGGGTTAAGCCGCCTTTGCGGATCCCTACGGGGTTGAGTATTATCTTCCAAATGGATCCTATGTTGGACTATAGATGGGCTAATCCCCTTGATATCGGTCATGGTCCATCCAATAGCTTCTTTATTCCTACTGAGGACTCTCAACAATTCCTTCTCTTGGTTGGGGGTCAAATCCGATGCTATGATAACTGGGAGGGTGGATGAGGGTCCTAAAAATGCATACTTCAGTGTAGTAGGGAGAGGCTTCAACTCTAGTGATGGTGGTTCTTGTAGTGAGGGTTTGGATTGAGGTCTTGGTTCGGCTAAAAGTCCACCTAAGGCTGACCAATTGGGTGAAGATCGATTCGAACCTATATGATTGATTTGGTCACAAATTGCGGCCTCACCACTCATGTTCTTTTGAAAATCAACTTCATCCAATTGGGTGAAATTTAAGTAATCCGAAATCAACTCATCTTCACTACAATCCTGAATGTAATTCAATTCACTCGATTCATCAGAGAAAATTCCAGGTTGCTTCCCTTAAGTTAAAAATATTTAGCTCAGCATTCAAATTCCCAAATGACAATTTCATCAATCCATTCCTACAATTGATTAGGGCATTGGAAGTGGCTAAAAAAGGTCTTCCGAAGATCACAGGAATTTGATTGCTAGGGTTAGCAACAGGCTCCGTGTCTAAGACAACAAAGTCCAAAGGAAATATGAATTCACCCACTTTGATCAGAACATCATCAACCACACCTCTAGGAATCTTAACAGATCTATCAGCCAATTGGAGTGTGGTCCTAGTCTGTTTAAGGTCTCCTATATCCAATTCTTTATATACAGAGTAGGGAAGCAGATTAACACTAGCACCCAAATCCAGCAAGGCCCTATTGATTAAGGTGTTACCAATTACACATGAAATAGTTGGACAACCAGGGTCTTTATATTTGATTTGTGTGGGTTGGGTTAACACAGAGCTTATATTTGCAGTTAAGAAGACTCTTTTTGGTACTTGTGTTTTCCTTTTCTTGGTGCATAAGTCTTTTAAGAATCTTGCATAAGGTGGAATTTGTTGAATAGCTTCTAATAAAGGGATGTTTACCTTTACTTGCTTAAAGACTTCCAACATTTTGTCCATTTGATTTGTATGATTCTTATTAAGTCTATTAGGGAATAGTGCTTTAGGAATGAATACTCTTTCAGGTTCAGTGGGTTCAATTTCAATTAGTTCCTCAGATTGAATTGGTGGCTCATTGGATGGCTCAGATGTGACAGAATTGTTAGGCTCATTAGCCAAAGGGTGAGTGACATTGTTATTAACAAATTTTCCAGATCTTAATGTAAGTATAGCATTAATGTGTTGATTTTGCTCTTCTTGTTGAACCATATGAACTAGTCTGTTGTTATTGTTCACATTAGGAGGTGGTGCATTTTGTGGTACATTAGGTGGAGGCCTAATGTGTTGAGGATTGAATGATTGAGGATTAAATGGTTGAGGTGGTTGATATGGCATATGTTGATGTGGTTGATATACCATATGTTGATTATGTGGATTGTTAATTCTTGGGTTCACCTCGGGTTGGCTTGGGAATCTTCCTCTTTCTCTTTCACCTACAACTTGTGGTAATTGACTTACTTAAGTCTCTAGCTTTTGAAAAGATTGAGTAGTTGTTTGAACAAATGTTTTCATTAAGTTTTCCAATCAGTTAATCGGCCATCACTATTATTGTTGTTGTTGTTTGAGTACATTTGTTGTCTAGATGGTTGGCCTTGCTGAGGAATGGTGCAGGATTTGAATTCCCTTGGCTCCATGAAAAATTGGGATGGTTGCGCCACCCTGGATTGTAGGTTGACGAATAAGGGTCATTCCTAGGACGATTAAATGCAGCATTAACTTGTTCCATGTCCGAAGAAATGTGTGCACACTCTTCCAAAACATGACTACTTTGACAACACCTAGAGCAAGAAACAGAAGAGATTTGATTTACTAGGGGTCGGGTTTGAAGCTCTAGAGTTTCCATCCTACGCATAAGGGTGGCTAATTTCGTTTCAGCAGCTATAGAAGCATCTACAGCTAAGACACCTGATCTGGATTGATTTGCTATTCTAGATCCAATACTTGGGTTGGTCGGTGCCCTAGCAGTGTCCCATTGCATACTATTATCAGCCAAGTCTTCAAGAAAAGTCCAAGCATCATTCTCATTTTTGGACATAAAGCTTCCTTGGCTTACAGATTCTAGCATAACTCTAGATGTAGGTGTCAATCCCTCATAGATAATTTGGCACACTTGCCATCTTGGAATTCCATGATGAGGGCATTGGGTCAGAAGGTGCTTAAATCTTTCCAAATAGGAATAGAATGGCTCACTCTCAGATTGAACGAATGCACAAATTTCATTCCTAATCCTAATAGTCTTATGGTTGGGGAAATATTTCATTAAAAACACTTGAACAAACTCAGCCCAACTCCTAATGGATCTTTCGGCTAGACTATATAGCCATTTTTTAGCGTCGTCCTTCAGTGCTAGAGGCACGAATTTAAGACGCACTGCCTCCTCAGGGATATGCTGGTATTGCATAAGGGAGCAGATTTCTTCAAATTCTCTAAGGAAGAGGTATGGATCTTCCTTAGAGGTGAACTTGGGCAACATACTCAGGTATTGTGCCTTGAGTTCTAAGTCGCGACCCTGTATCGTGGGCATAACGATGCACGATGGCTGAGCAGCCATCGTTGGGTAGCATCGATCCCTCAGAGTCATAGGTGGTGCAACAGGTGGGTCCACTACATTCTCACCCATTAGATCCGGGTGAGGTGGTGCAACAGGTGGATTGGGGGGCTAAGCTCTAGACTGGAATCTAGATGAACTCGTGAGAGTCGATTGCTCAAGTCCCGAACCCAAATCTGAGTGCACCGGTTTGAATTAATTTTTGAATTCAAATTTGAAATTTAAATTCCAAATTCAAATTCAAGAATCAATTACTTTTTGTTTTTTTTTATTATATTTTTTTTTCAAAAAAGAAAAAAGAAAGAAAGAAAACAAACAATAGAAGGGGGAAAGACGAGAAAAGAATCCTAATCTAGAGAATTGAGGTGAGAAGAGAAAGAAGACTCAGATGAGAAGGGAAACTTAACTCTAAAAGATAGATGAGAGGGTTGGTCAGAAGTTTCTTAAACAAGCACGGTTCAAACAATCCTAGACCTAGTGTAGCTTAAGTCTAGACGACTCCTAACTGGTTGAGTCGAATTGATTCGCTTGATTCACCTCCCTCACTAATCAAACCAACTTGGCCAGGCCGTGTATAGCTAGTGGGGGCGCTTCCGACAGAGTCGGTGCCAATTAGACAACCACTTCGCTTGGAAGACTTACGTCAACACAAAAACACTTTCTAGACACCAAATTAAATTCAATCAGCTTCAAGTCATAGCAAGTCAAACCAATCTTCTCCTTAATTGAGTCTGAATCCTTAGGGGCCAATGTCTAATTGATTTTAATTAAGGCTTGGGTGACACTTTGGGATTGTTATTTGTGGGCCACGGAAGGGTGATGAAATCCCCACCGTATCTTTTCCTACGGAGTTGCCCTTAAGATAGTTTAACTTAAATCTAGCAGAGATAGTCAAACATTGGTCTTTAGTGGGGGACAATTGCAAGGTTGTATGCAAACTAAATTATATGCTTAAATGCAATCAATAAAAACCGCGCACGTACATTGCCTCCAGCACTCTTCAACAATGAATTGATTTGCAAAATTTAGCATACATAATGCGAGAAAATCTTTAAATGATGCATGCACTAAGGCCTTTCCAATTTTGCAAAATTTTTGGTCACAAGTTGAATTAGTGCCAATTATGGAAGTTTTCCCTACACATGCAATTCTACCAAAAAGGAAATTTTCCGAAAATGGAAATTATGAGGAAAAGGCAACAAATGTTACCTACGCACGCTCAGTCGGGTTCGCCGCCCACTATCGACAATTTCCAGTGCTCTACGCGTCCACCCAGAGATGAGTCGCGTAACGGAGAAATTTCAGACTCAGATATTCAACCCGTGCGGCGTTTCCGCCGCAAACTCTACTTGTGATGCGGCGATTTCGCCGCCTGTTCAGATCGGATGGTCTTCAGATTTTTGTGTCCTCTCTACTACTTCCTGAAAAGCACAGAGAAAACGTTAGATCGCGAAAAACCAAAATCCAAACAACACAAAAAAACGAAATCACAAAAAAACTTAAAATTCTCGTCGCCTCCCCGGCAACGGCGCCAAAAACTTGTTGGGATTTTTATTTATACTGCAAGTGCACGGCCGCGTTGAAGCGGTGGCAAGTACGGGTCGAACACAAGGAGGGAGAGATTCTTATATTTTTGTGATTTTCTTTGATTAAGGAAAGCAAAAGAGAAATAGTGTTGGTTTGAGATTTTTGGATTCATTTTTTATTTTTCTAAACCAAGAACAACAAGAACAAAAACTAAGAAGAAATAACTATGGATGAGAGTCCAGTGGGTGGGAGTTATGAATCTTTGAGTTAGATTAGAGATTACGAAAATTATTATAAATCAAGTGAGATATTAAGCATCATATGATAATTGATTTAACAGAACTCATATGATCAAAACACTAACAAGAAATTAAAATAAAAATGATCTCTCTTCTCTAACCCTAAATCCGTCACCCCCACCCTTTGGAGGGTTTTAGAAACCCATGGGGAGAAGATGAGGAGAAGGGGTCATGAAGATCATCGAGAGACTATGAAAACAAAAGGAAAGAAATATTATACTAAACTACGATCTACGAAAACAAATACAATTATTCTAAACATACAACAAATTATTCTAAGAGAAGAATAAAGAAAAACTAAATTATTTTACTCTACTGAAATTAAGAACATGAAATATTAATCTAAAACTAAGCTTACAAAAGAAAAAGACAATGGAGAAATAAATGGGCAGAATTTTATTGCATAGAATGTAATACAAAAAGTTCCCCTCACAACACAATTTCGTGGCTATTTATAGCCAATACAAGAAACCCTTGGTATCAATAAGGAAGTACACGTGCCATTACACAACTGGAAGAAATTTAGAGCCACGGATCGCAACCCAGGCGGCGTTTCCGCCGCACATTGACCGTTAGATGCGGCGGAATCGCTGGATGGATGGTCCAGATTAATTTGGGATTTTGCGGGTGTGTTTTTGGTATGTGCTAGATGGGCTCCACAAGTCTAAATCAATTATTGCATATCTTTGGAGATCCGAATTTGATTTCTTCTTGAATACTCCTCCAAAATAACTTTTTTGTCCTTCTAATTTGCGATCAGGTCCCTGGCTCATTTATGTGATCAATTGGATTTCAACTTGAGCTTGAATCTTAGCTAATTGGTCTTTGTGATCTATTTGAGTCCACTACATGCGTTTTAGCTCGAATATTGGTAAATTGCATTGTAACTCCTGAATTCTGCACAATTGCTCAAAACAATACCTTAGTAGCATTTATTTATATAAAAATAATCTAAATGAAAGACATATGATGCAATGTATGCAATGCATCAACTAGCATACCACGTTTGGGCGAAGATTGGCATATGCAAGAGTATGCATCGAGGTAAACAATTATTTTGATTATCCAAGTTGGGTAGAAGTTCAAGTGGAGGAAGGTGAGCCATATAGAGTTAACATGGACTACGAATGGAGACCCTGCTATTGCAATGAGTGCCTTGAGTTTGGGCATGACTTGGATAAATGTCCACGGAAGATGGTGATTGTTAGAAAGCATGATGCTCCAAAGAACAAGACCGAGCAATGGGTGGTGCTTAGTCAAAAGAAAGCAATAGCAAATGGTTAGACGGAGATGTGTGAAAAGCTAGGCATAAACGCGCATGGCAACGAACAAGAGAAATCATGCAAGCTTTATGAAACGGAGGAGGGAGATATGGCCGCCAACGAGGGAGGAGATAGAAGGGAGGGGAAGAAATGATGACGTGGAGGATAGAGAGGGTGATGTGGCGTTACGGGCAAATGGGGGGCGACACATGGGATGGCAACTGGGAGGGAAAAGGAGGCGGGAAACATAGGTGAAAATCAAGAAAATGTCTCTTGCTGCAGTTTGGTGGGAACTAATGAGGAAGTGACACGTCTTGTGGGGGGAGGAAAATAATGGAGACAAACAATGTACGTGCTTTTGTGGGAAAACGATCTTAGGTGAGGGAGTCAAGGAGAAGGTGCCAAGTGGCGAGAAAGGAAATGCAAAAGAAAGATATGTGCTCCACTTTTGGAAAAACCAATGAGGAGAGGGCTGAGTGCTCAAGATTTGAATGGGACAATAAAGAGAGGGCAAATGAGACTAGTGGAGAAAGAAGGAACAGAGAGAGCGAGAGATGGAGGGAGTCGAGAAGAGGATAAGAGGGAGATAGAGAATGAAGGAGAAGAGGGAAGAGGCGACAGACAAGGGGAGAGGGAATGAAAGAGCTAGATAAGAGAGGGATGGAGGAGAGAAGAGGAAGAGAGAGAGAAGGGAGAGAGGGGCAGTAGAAGGGAGAAGGGAGAAAAGATAGGCGGAAGAAGGAGAGGGATAGAAGGAGAGACAATGACTAACAGAGAGAGAGGAGGAGAAGGGAAAGAGGAGGATAGAGAAGGATAAGAAGAGGGAGAGAGAAGAAGAAGAAGAAGAAGAGAGAAGGATAAGGAGGAAAAAAGGAGAGAGGGATAAGAACGAGAGGAATAAGAGGGAGATAGAGAGGGAGAAAGAAGAGAGGAATGATAAGAGGAGAGAGATAAGGAGAGCGACAAGGAGAGTGGAGAGAGAGGGAACGGAAGGAGAGGGAAAAAGAAAAGTACGAGAGAGAAGCTCTGGGGAAAGCATGAGGGGTTCCTAGGTTTTTCCTACGGTCTAAACCTCTTTTGTTCCATCAAAACTCTTGATTTCTTTATCAAAATGGATGCTACAACTAGTTCTTTGCATATTGGTGAACCGATTGGGAGTGTTGGCATCGTTGAGCACACCCATGAAGCACCAAAGTGCCTTCCACTTTTGGGTTTGGAGAGTGGAGGGCCGGTTTCTTCACCATCTCAAAGGGACGGAGTGGTCTCACCTAAGAGGTGGTCAGACCTAGTCAAATCCAGAGGTAGGACAAAAACTACACTCTCATTTGTTGAGCCGGAGGTGGTAGGAGGAGAGAAGGTCGCGGTTTCCTCTAGAGAGGATGTGTGTGGTTCTCTCAAGAGGTGGGACAATATTTTACTTGGGTATTTCATTGATTTCAAGGCTCATCTTTCCCACGTTGGAGAAACACCTACACAAACTATGGGGTTTAGTAGGTGGTTTGGAAGTGCTTCGTCAGAGGCAAGACTTCTTGTTATTTCTATTAACTCTTGGGGAAGACCGACAAATGGTGCTTGAAGGAGGGGCTTGGTTCATTCGAGGAGCCCCCTTGGTCGTGAAAGCATGGTTCCCCAAGGTAGTGATGAAACGTGCTAAGATAGTTACTATGCCTATTTGGAATCGCTTGCCGGAGTTGAACCTCAAGTTTTGGTCGGCAAAGATGTTGAGCAACATCGTGAGCGTACTTGGAAAGCCTCTCTACATGGATGCAAATACCTCCACAGGAGGAGGCTTTCTATTGCAAGAATTTACGTGGAGGTAAGTCTTACTTTCTCCTATCAAAGTTGGGTGGATGTTCGGATTGAGGGGGGAGAAGTGGAGAGAGTGTCAGTGGAATATGAATGGATGCAGGCCTATTGTAGTGAGTGCAAGGAGTTGGGGCATTAGTCGGTGAAGTGTGCGAGGAGTGGACCACCACCTACCTCCGGGAATGTGAAGAAGACATCAGAATGGGTGGTGGTTGGGCGTTGTGATGGGGTGGGGAAAGGAGAGGGTGGGAGTGGGGTGTTGGAGACGGGTGGAGAGGGTAGGGGTCTGGGGGATCTGAGGGAGGAAGTCGAGGTGGATGTAGAAGCTAGGGAGGTGGAGGTGTTTCGGGAGGCGGTGGAGGGGAGAAGGTGGTCGGGGGTGACAAGGCCGAGGGTGGACGTGGTGGTGGTTAGGAAGATGGTGACGTGGCATTCCAGGTTGGGTGTGATGTGGAGGGTGAGGCCATTGCTGAGGTGCCATGTGGCGAGGAGGGTCCATGTGGCAAGGGGAAGAAAGCATGGGAGGAGGGAGGAGGATTGGTGCGTGTTTCTTTTCTTGAAGTGGCTAGTGAGGGAGTGCCACGTGGAATGGAGGTGGAGTGGTTGGGAGAGGACAAGGGAGGAGAGATTCTTGGTTTGCAAATAGAAGATGGGATGACTAAGGATAAGAGAGGAGTCAAGATCAGCTTTTGTGAAAAGTATGCTAGTGGTGGACCAAATGGGGAAATTCCAAGTGGAAAGGTGGTTAGTGGAGGATGGAAGTTTCCTTTGGTGAGTAGGGGACCAGCACAAAGTGGGGCAAATTGCTGGACTCTAACGTACGGAAGGCTTGGAGCATGGATTTTGGCATGCTAAAGGGATTGAGACTTGTGTGTCTCGTGATTTGGAAGGTTTGGTTGGGAGGGAAAGATGTGGAAGCCAGGTGGAATGTGGTCTGGGCGTGAATGGGGGTGTTGGTGAGGGAGCAGGAGAGGGGTCGTGTTATATGGGTGTGGCCACAGTGCTTGGGCTTGATTATGGTTGGGTGTCGCCCAAGAAGGTGGCGAGGGATATGGAGATAGGGCATGCAGAGGTAAGGAGGATGGGTGAGGGTGGTCGGTTTGAGGCTCTTGGAGGGTAATAGGGTTGTTTGGGGGAGAGTGAGGAGGGGTGTGTGCTGAATGCGGAGGTCGGGGAAAGGGTGAAACTGGGAAGGGAAGGGTGAATCCTTTCTTTCTAAACCCGAGGAGGTCTAAGCGGTTTGTTGATAATGAGCCTTCATCGCCTCTGCCCAGGGCGATCAAAGTGACTCGAGGAAAAGGATCGATGCAACAAAAAACTCGTGGGGGTAAGGGGCCGCGGCCCCAAGACTCAACAATATGCATGTCAAATTTGGGAATGTGCGTGGCGCAAATGGACCCGGCCGCGCACACATGATCCGGGGTCGTATTGTGGAGGCAAGAGTGGATGTTGTTTGCTTAATGGAACATAAGGTGAAGTTTAAGAAAATTGAGCAGTTTAAGAAGGCAATTTGGCCACATGCGTGGGCTTCAAAAGTAATGGTTAGAGATTAGTGGAGAATCCTTGTACTATGGAATGAAAATGTAGTGGATCTCAAGGTCACTTTTGAGAATGCACAACTACTCCATTTGGAGGGGTGTGTGAATTGAAATGGGAGGTCCATCGCTATCACGGCAATTTATGGGGAAAATGGGCACTTGGAGCGTAGAAAACCTTGGGAGGACCTATGGAGTGCAGCCCCAGCCTTAAACGTCCCTTGGCTTGTGGGAGGAGATTTAAATTGTATAAGGCATGGCGGGGAGAAGCGAGGAGGCATGGGGCTAAGCGTGGCAGCAATGGAGGAGTTTAATGAGTGTGTGGACACATTACAATTGTTAGATGTCCCTTTCAACCGGAGGAGATTTTACTTGGACAAATTCCTCGGAAGGTGAATCTTGCATCGAAACTCGAATTGACCACATCTTTATGTCGCATGCTTGGCTTGAGGCGTTCTCGGCATCCTACTATGTTGTGGAGGCTCGTGACCTTAATGATCAAGCCATGTTAAACCTCTCTACGGAAGTTGTGGACCACAAGAAGAAGCGTATGTTCTGCTTCTCCAATTTTTGGGTCAAGCATGAGGGCTTCGTGAGGGTTGTTGAGGATGCATGGGGGGTACGTTGAGGGGAAACCGATGTATCGTTTGACACCAAAGATACACATGATCAAGCAAGCGCTTAAATTGTGGAGCGAAGTGTAGTTTGGGAGCATTGAGAAGCGGGTGGTTGCTGCCCGTACAAATCTTGTGAGGATCAGGTTGGATAGGAGAGATAGCCCAAGTGATACCATCTTGCTTGCTGAGGAAGGTGTCGCAAAAGATGAACTTGCTCGTGTTTTGGTTTGGGAGGAATCCCTTGTGAGGCAAAAATCAAGAATTAAATTGTTGAGAGAGGGAGACCGGAATACGCGGTTCTTCCATGCTTCCCTACGTGTGAGGAGAGCCACCAACAATGTAAGGAGAGTTTGTGAGGAGGGCCACAAAATCGAGGAGGAGGGGAGATTAGGGAGTCGTTTAGGCGTTGTTACTCTAATTTATTTGCTACTTCTTTTCTGGTTAGCTCTGACATATCTCACATAGTCCTACCTTATGTGGGACAACGTGATAGGGAGATGCTTATACGAAAGCTAGAGATGACGAGGTGGAAGCTGTGGTATTGGGGGCAAATGGAGATCGAGCACCGGGCCCGGATGGGATGAACGTGTGTTTCTTAAAGACAGGTTGGGGCATTGTGAAGAGGGATATGTTCAAGGCTTTCGATGATTTTCTGAACAGTGGGAAGCTTTTGAAGAAAGTTAACTATACATCTATTACCTTGATACCGAAGAAGAAGACTCCGACTACGGTGGATGGCTATAGGCCGATATCACTTTGCAATATGACGTGTAGATTCCTTGCGAAGATCCTAGCTAACCGGTTAAAGGTGCTCTTGCCGAGGCTTGTGAGAGAAACGCAAAGTGCGTTTGTCAAAGGATGAAGGATCAGCGACAATATCATCCTCACACATGAAGTGTGTCACAATATCCACTTGAAGAAGGGCCATGGACGTATGTCTATCAAGCTTGATCTAAGGAAGGCTTACGATTTGGTGTATTGGGAGTTCCTTGCTCTTGTTATGGAGAGGTTTGGCTTCCCCTTGCATTGGCGAATACTTATCAAGGCATGTATGCAAGCTTCATTTGTTGTGACCGTCAATGGAGAAAATTCGAGCCCTTTTCGAGAAACAAAAGGACTGAGACAAGGTGACCCCTTGGCCCCATATTTATTTGTCCTTTGCATGGAAGTGTTAAGTGAGATGACAAAAAAGGTGGTTGTAGGGGGGAGGCTGCAGCCGTTGTCTTGTGGGGATGAGCTGTGATTGAACGTTTTATATTAAACCGCAAGTGCACGGCCACGTTGAAATGGTGGCAAATACGGGTCGTCCACTAGGAGGTGTGTCGACGTTTGGTTTGTGCGAAGGCGAGTGGTAAAGAAAGGAGAGAAATGTTGGTTACACTAAACTACACTAAGGTGCAAGTGGAAATGGAAAAGAAGCAAGAAAACTAAACCCTAAACGGGGTAGAGAAATAATATGAATATAAAGATGTGTTTGTGTGTGTGTTCGATTAAGCTCCTCACAACAAGTAGTGCATGAAATCATAAAACTACATCCAACTTTGCCTCCACATGAATTAAGATAAGACTACATCATTAAAACATACAAGACAATAATTGGAATGAAGCTAAATGAACTCATGTATAAAGACTAGACCCTACTATGCCTCCACATGAATTAAGATAACCCAATATCATTAAAACATAGAAGACATTAACTAAGGTAAAGGCAACAAGATTACATACAGTACAAATTGTGTTTCCAATATTAATTTCATCCATATCCTAACCTTATCATTCCCCATAGAATAGGTCCACTAATCAAAGCATAAGCTAAGCTTCATTCAAGCGCATTAGCATATCAAAGATAAGAGTGAAAACTCATTAGATAGTTATGGAAATCATATAAAGCTCAAGGGATTAAGATAACACACACTTAATACACTACATGATCATCTCACATATTTCTCCACCCCCAAATGGGGATGGAACTACTCACACATATTTAAACTAACTATATTAACAAAATGAAGCATAATACTGAAATGAAACTACACTAAGCAAGCAAGAAATACTGAATAAACTTAAAAGGAAAGGAAAGACTAAACAAGCATGCACAAATTAAAAGACAAGATTAAAAGAAATTAGAACAATTATTTTATTAACAATGACTCACATTGAAGGTAGCATTCTTCTATACCTTGAGTTTTTGCTTCAAGGCTCACTCCTTAGTAGAGAGAATGCCACCAAGCAATGGGTAGTTACAATAGAAGGTGAAGTGTTCTATTTATAGGCATGTAAAAAGATAATCCGGGACAATCCCCCGATGTGGCACTAAACAAATACCACAAATAGACTAAGCATACACTAATACACGTGCTCCCGAAATATTAGCGGATCCAGAGCTATCTGGACCGCCAATTAGCGGATCCGAAATATTAGATGAATCCTCATGTTGACAAGAAAAGTTACTCTCCCCACGTTCACGTAATTGCTGCGACATTTGACTCACTAGTTGTGCCATATTTTGTATGGACTGTTAAGTGGTTTCCATGAACGTAAGGAAAGTTTGTTTCAAGGAATCAGATATGCGGTCAACTATGAGGTCCAAGTCTGAGCTTGGGAAATTTTGGGGTTGGGTGTTGATGGGCTGAGAATGAGTCCAATGATTTGAAGTGGGGTGTTGGTAGAATTCTGGGTATTCGGGAGGAGGATACTGGGGTGAAAATGAAGTATAAGAATTTGGATATGAATTGTCTCCCCACGAATCCATCACTCTAGCGTTGTACGCGGATGCGTAATGGTCATATTGAGCATTTTGGGAAAATGTGTGCTCATACTCGGGCTCAGGGGGAACAAAAGGACATTCCCCGATAACATGACCACTCAACTCACAACAGTCGCACGGTACGGCTACTGGAGCCACCGGTGCACTCATGTCGTCTGCCATACGCATGAAAGAGGCCAAAGTTTGCTGTAATGTCTCAGTTTGTTGACCAGCATATGATCTGACGTAACTAGATGGTGGTCTTGCAGTCGGTGCCTCTCTCATACTACCCCAATATGAAAATTGCTCAGTCACACAATTAAGATTGTCCCAACCATACGGGGTGTTAGTCTGAGCCACCCCAGGATGCATGGGTCGGGAGTACCAGGGAGAATTGTCCTGGTCCCAACAATGATATGGATGGTCGCCCATGTAACCATCCATCTCAACAAAAACTCTCGAGTCGACCACTCTCACCACCACGAGGCTATGCTCGTAAAAAGTGCTCGACTCGACCCTAAAATGCTAACAGAGAGTGTAAAGGGGAGGAGACTATAACATAGAAGAAGGTGAGAAGAAGATGACTCAGAGGAGAAGAGAAGAATCCAAGAGCTAGCGTGGGTAATGGGATCAGGTAGAAGCCTAACTAGCTAGCACGACTCAAACAATGTAAGGCAATGGGTCCTTAGCCTAGACGACGCCTAACTTCGAGGTCACTAGCCTCGACACGCCTCACCTCTCTACAACGAAGACCACAATGCCCAGAAAGTGATACCATATCCGGAGATCCAGTACCTCCTACTATCGACAACGTAGGCAACGCCAATCAGGCCATGACGGTCTCAACTACATTACTCTCCTAGTGCGTCCGAAATCCTAAGGCCAATGTCTACTTGCTTTTAGTTGAGGCTTTATTAAGAGTGATTTTTAGGGCCAAGGAAAGGGTGATGAAATCCCCCACCTTGTCTTTTATGGGACAACCCCTCCTTAGTAGCGTTTTGATCCTAGATCTAGCAATCAATCGCTCCAATCAAAACGCTCAACTCACTCTTGTCCTGATGCAATTCCTACTAACTAATGCATGGGCATACAAGATGCATGAATGAGTG
Organism: Triglochin maritima; assembly: GCA_963682175.1. NCBI lineage: Eukaryota > Viridiplantae > Streptophyta > Magnoliopsida > Alismatales > Juncaginaceae > Triglochin > Triglochin maritima. The sequence continues at coordinate 22,328,143 of OY821791.1, forward strand.
TAGGAAATGCGTACCTCACGCCAGCGCTCAACAACTGAAGATAAAGCTAAAAGAAAAGACGACTATATGCCTAAGTCAAGTTCATGATGCGTGACCTAAACAATTAAGAATGTCTAATCTTTTGCTTTGGATTTTCAGGCCAAGTTGATTAATAGGGATTGGTTTAATGATCTGGGAGCAAACTAGAAGTCACATCATGCAAAATAGTGCTCCCAGATAACTACAATGAACAAAAAAACAACCAGAAATTTTTTGAGAGAGATTGAGTCTCACCAGGCCGCCAATTGGCGGTCTGAGACCGCTGATTGGCGGTCTGTTTTGGGTCTTTTCCTCTCAAATACCTCCAGTCGCTTCCCCTTGATCTGAAAAATGCCTGAAACAGACAAAAACTAAAAACAAAAAATGAAAACCACTCGGATCGTCCAAACCAAAGTCTGGACAGAGCACCTCCCCGACAACGGTGCCAAAAACTTGATTGATCGTTTTATATTAAACCGCAAGCGCATGACCGCGTTAAAGCGGTGGCACATACGGGTCGTCCACTCGGAGGTGTGTCGACGTTTGGTTTGTGCGAAGGCGAGTGGTAAATAAAAGAGAGAAATGTTGGTTACACTAAACTACACTAAGGTGCAAGTGGAAATGGAAAAGAAGCAAGAAAACTAAACCCCAAAGGGGGTAGAGAAATAATGTGAATATAAAGATGTGTTTGTGTGTGTGTTCAATTAAGCTCCTCATAACATGTAGTGCATGAAATCATAAAACTACATCCAACTTTGCCTCCACATGAATTAAGATAAGACTACATCATTAAAACATACAAGACAATAATTGGAAATAAGCTAAATGAACTCTTGTATAAAGACTACACCCTACTATGCCTCCACATGAATTAAGATAACCCAATATCATTAAAACATAGAAGACATTAACTAAGGTAAAGGCAACAAGAGTACATACACTACAAATTGTGTTTCCAATATTAATTCTATCCATATCCTAACCTTATCATTCCCCATAAAATAGGTCCACTAATCAAAGCATAAGCTAAGCTTCATTCAAGAGCATTAGCATATCAATGATAAGAGTGAAAACCCATTACATGGTTATGGAAATCATATAAAGCTCAAGGGATTAAGATAACACACACTTAATACACTACATGAGCATATCACATATTTCTCCACCCCCCAAGTGGGGATGAAACTACTCACACATATTTAAACTAACTATATTAACAAAATGAAGCATAATACTGAAATGAAACTACACTAAGCAAGTAAGAAATACTAAATAAACTTAAAAGGAAAGGAAAGACTAAACAAGCATGCACAAATTAAAAGACAAGATTAAAAGAAACTAGAACAATTATTTTATTAACAATGACTCACATTGAAAGTACCATTCTTCTCCACCTTGAGTTTTTTCTTCAAGGCTCACTCCTTAGTAGAGAGAATGACACCAAGCAATGGGTAGTTACAATAGAAGGTGAAGAGTTCTATTTATTGGCATGGAAAACGCTAATCCGGGACAATCCCCCGATGTGGGACTAAACAAATACCAAAAATAGACTAAGCATACACTAATAAATGCGCTCCGAAATATTAGCGGATCCAGAGCTATCTGGAACACCAATTGGCGGTCTATAAGCTTCAGATCCATTTGGTTTTTGTGCTGGGCTTTGCTTGATGTATTTCTTGGTCTTGGATGCATCTACTTTGTTTATTGGATCTCCGACCCGAATCGAATTGTCAAAATACTCCCTCATGATGGTGTGGAGTTTTCTGTTTTGCACTTAGGTCCTTCGGTCTTACGTTCAGGTCCTTCTCCCTTGCATCTTAATCCCCAGGTCTCACAATTAAGTCCTTTTTCCTGCTTTTGGGTCCTTTCATGGCTCTTCTCTTCAACACTCTTTAGTTCTGAAATTCAAACATAAAACTCGTCACGTAGCATTGCTTAGGTGTAAGATAATGGATATAAGATACAAATATAAGCATGAAATGATGTCAATCAAGCTGGTCTCCCACTTATTGTTTGTGGATCATGCCTCGTTGTTTGCAAAGCCACAGAGAAATGCTTGAGTAATCAAGCACGTGTTGTATAGGTTCACGGCATGCTCGGGCCTCCATTTCAACAACTCGAAGAGCCAAATTTTGTTGGGACAAACTGTGGAGCATGGGGCATGGATTTGTGAGCTCCTTGGGATGCCAAGGGTCGAGTCCCGGTCATATATCTTGGGCTTCCTTTATACTCAGGAAGGATGGGTTGAACACATTGACCGACTCTTCTGGAAAACATTAAGGCGATGTATTGAGTATGTTGGTGTCTTTGAGCGTCTATTGGAGTTCAGCCTTCCTCTTTCCAAGGCAAGTGATGAAGGAAGTGGAGAGTATTATGTGCCGGTTTATTTGGGGGGGGGGGGCAAAAAAGTGGGTCGCGGTGGCATGGAAAGACGTTTGTACACTGAAGAGTGAAGGGGGCTTGGGGCTGAAAAGGCTCATAGAGTGGAATGATGTGGGCATGGTGCGCCTTCTTTGGCTTGTCGTGGAGAACAAGGGCTCGTTATAGGTCAGAAGTATGAGGAGGAAATACTTGAGGAACCGCTCGATTTGGCTTGCACGTCCCCCTTCAAGCTGCTCATGGGCTTGGAGAGAAATCTTGCGGGTGCGGGATATTGCAAGCAAGCTTTACGAATACTTGACATGGGTGATAGGCTTCACTACAATTTAGAGGTCCCTTGGGACACTAAGGTATCCTATTTTATCAGAAATGGGGAATGGAACCTCCCACCGCCGAGGTCATGCGATATGGAGGCGTTGTGGGCTAAGATTTTGGAGATACAAATTAATGAAGGAGAATATGAGCCCAGTAGGGTGACGGCAAGAGGTGAGAAGTTCATAATCAAGGAGGCATGGGGTTGGGTCAAACCCCGTGGTGCGAGTGTGGCTTTGGCAAGAGTTCTTTGGCATAAACACCACGTTCCAAAACATGCAATCACAGCTTGGAAGGCTATGAGGGGCCGGCTGGTTACGAATACACTTATGCGACAAAGAGGTGCCCATCATGACACGTTATGTGTCCTTTGTTATAAGGAGGAAGAAGACTGGTGAGAATTAGATTTATACCGCAAGTGCACGGCGTCAATGAAGATGTGGCAAATACGGGTCGAACATAAGGAGGGAGAGATTTGTTATTAATGTAATTTCGATTGGGGGAAAGAAGGAGAGAAGAAATAAATTGGGTTTTGAGATTTTCGGTTTTTTAATTATCTAAAGCAAGAAACAAGAACAAATAAACTAAAACAAGAACAAAGAGGTGAATTCCGTCGGGTGGAGGTTTAGATTTAAGGTTTAGATTAGAGAATTCAGAAACTTATAATAAATCATATTAGTTATGAAGCATTACATGATAAATGATTTAACATAAACTCAAGTAATCAAAATAGACTAATACGAACTTAAAATAATAACATTTATTTGTCTTCTCTTCACCCTAAATCCGTCACCTCCACCCTTTGGAAAGAGTTAGAAACTCATGGAGGGAGGAAGAAGGGATCCTAGAGGCATTACAAAAGAAAACATAAAACACAAGAAATAAAAGACAGAATTTTATTACTCCAAAGAAAAGACTACAAATAAAAACAACTAGAAACTAGGTCTAAGGCCAAGGACCCTTCTACCATCGTTCTCGGGGCTATTTATAGCCGATACAAGGGATCCCAATATATAAATGGAACGTACACGCGTCAATACAGCATTGGTAAAAATTTGAGCACACGGATCGACTTTTGTGCGGCTAAATCGCCGCAATTTGCACATGAGGTGCGGCGGAATCGCCACCTTTTTGGCTCGGATTCGATCCAGATTTTTCCTGTGTGTTTATGGTATGATTTGATCCTCCTTTGCGCGTCTGGATTGATTCTTTCCATTCTTTTGAGGTCCGGATTAATTCCTTTATATATATGGAGATTCACATTGATTTTTCTTTAGATTTTCTCCAGGATAATAAAAGCTACTCGTGATTTGCAATTAGGTCCTTGACTTTTTGCAATTAAGTCCCCGGCTACTTTTGTGCTCAAGTCCTTGTTCTTTTTGTGATTAGGTCTTGAATGCTTTTATGCTTGGATACATTTCCATTTAAAACCCGATAAGCTTGAACTTGGTCTTTATGATAGAAATGAGTCTTTTTCACGTGTTTATGCTCAGAATGTGGGTAATTTGCATTCAGGTCCCTGTATTCTGTAAATAAGACTAAACACATACCTTAGTAGCATTTATTGGTATAAAAGTAATCTAAATGAAAGACATATGATGCAATGTATGGAAAGAATCAAATACCCCCACACCTAGATTTTGCTAGTCCCTAGCAAAACAGAAAATAAGAAAAATAAAAACAGGGAAATCCTAACTCATTTTCGTAGGAATCACGGTTGCACTTAGCATGTGCAACAAGCCTTTAAACCCCCAAGTTTCCTTAGAGGACGAGTTTTGTCTCGTGAGGGTTTTCAGTTGACACACCCACAAAGTCTTAATTCAACATTCCATTAACAACTTTCAATATCCCCACCTCAACCTTATACATCTCACTTAGAATTCTTGCATGCTCATTATATAAATCTAACTCATCAAAATTCTGACTTGATCTTCATTCCTCCAATATTCACACCACTAACCCTTCTACACATGTTATCACTTAAATTATTTTGCACGCCTCCTCCGGTGGTGAAGTATCATTCGGATCAACCATGGCATGGATCATTCTTTTAGCTTTGGGCCTTGAGTATTTTTTTTTTCTTTTCTTCCGTGATTCAACACATTTGCTTTTTTGACACTTTTACCCTTTTTGCATTCGTGTAGCGAGTTTGGTCGATAATCCCGAGCTGGTAGACTCAAGTTATCGGGTTTCAAGATACCCCTACGGACCAGTGACTCAAAGGCTTGGGCTTTTGTAATCATTTTGCAAAATGTGTTTTCTTCACTTTATTCCTTTATTTTTAGTTTTATTTTCCTCAAGGCTTAATTGCTATTAGAAGTCCACACTTCCCGGTATATTTTCCTCAACCTCTGCTTTTTATCAACCACTTCAAAGATTTGATTCATCCAATTTAAGTGCATACATGTCTTAAAGGGCAATGAGTTATTTCTTTGGAACTTAGATTTATGTCATAATTTCTACAAGCAGAACTATATAATAAGGAACAAAAACTCAACGCAATTTGTACACGGGTTTTGGCAGTTCAATCTTAAGCTATGTCATGAAACATTGATTGTTTTTTTTAGAAATAAAAGACAGATTTTTTTTTAGAAATAAAAGACAGATTTTTTTTTAGAAATAAAAGACAGATATATAGATAAATATATACATAAACACCCCCCCACACCTAAATCATGCATTGTCCTCAATGTATGCAAATATAAAGCAAATGCACTTATTACCTTGGTGAACTGCGGTGGAAGGATGGAATTTTGCTCAAAGTCAACCATAGTCAGAACTGGATTGAATGACACCATATTGGTGCATGTATGCAGTTGAATTGTTCCCCATGTTGCAATGAGAGTCCTGAGTCACAGGTTCCACACCCCTCACATAAATTGGTTCTCTTATTTGCTCGAGTGATGGTGGGTGTGTCGCAGAATTACTCCTCCTTTTCTCACTTCCTTTTTGATTTTGTGATGATTTATTTGATTCAGAAATCTTATAGATACGTGCTCTCATCACAACATCACTTTGATTGCATATTATTTCGGGCTCACTATCAACATGAAAGATATTAAATTCAGCTTTTAAGTTCCCAAAAGATAATTGCATGAGCCCATTTCGACAGTTTATCAATGCTTCAGAAGTGGCTAAAAAGGGTCTGCCTAGAATTACAGGGATTTGTTGTTTAGGATTTACAACAGGCGCGGTGTCTAGTACGACAAAATCCACTGGGTAAATGAAGTCACCAACCTTGATCAAAACATCCTCTACTACACCTCTTGGTTTCTTAATAGAGCAATCAGCAAATTGAAGGGTTGTCCTAGAGGGTTTTAGTGGACCAAGGTTCATTTGCTCATAGACAGAGTACGGGAGTAGGTTAACACTAGCACCAAGGTCTAGAAGGGCTTTGTTGATAAAAGTATCTCCTATTGAACATGAAATTGTGGGACACCGAGGATCCTTATATTTTATAGGAGATGTGTTGGACAATATAGAACTTATGTTTGCAGTTAAGAATGCCTTCTTTGGTACGCTCGTTTTTCTCTTTTTAGTGCACAAATCTTTTAAGAATTTAGCATAAGCAGGTATTTGTTGAATCATATCTAAGAGTGGAATGTTCACCTTAACTTGCTTAAATACTTCCAAGATTTTCTCTATTTGTGCACTTGAGTTCTTTTTGAGTCTATTGGGGAATGGGGCTTTAGGAACATAGACTCGCTCAGGTTCAGGTTGAGCTATGGGTTCAGGTTGAGTAGGTGGGTTGGGCGTTTCAGATTGGACGTCGGGTTCAATGGTTAGGTCATATGTGGTAGCTTGATGGCTCGATTGATTAGATGTTCTAGGATTTACCACATTATTATCAATCTGTCTTCCGGACCGTAATGACACTACTGCATTTATTTGTTGGAACGGTCCTTCCTCATTAACCATTTGAACCGGTCTAGGGTTGTTATTTCCTGAAGGTGGTTGATAGGGTTGATATGAATTATTAGATCTAGGGTTCACCTCAGGTTGACTTGGAAACTGACCCTTTTCTCTTTCACCTACTATTTGTGCTAGTTGGCTGACTTGTGTCTCTAGCCTTTGGAAGGTCTGGTTGGTTGTTTGTATAAAGGTTTTTCTTCAAATTTTCCAAGCTTGTCAACCTAACCTCATGATCGTTATTGTTACTAAACCCAGATGATGTATTATTTTGATTATACGGGTTTGGTTGTTGTCTAGGAGGTTGACCCTGTTGGTTTGATGAGAAATTGGAATTATTACGCCAACCCGAGTTATAGGTTGATGCGTATGGGTCATTTCTAGCATGGTTATACATGGCATTAACTTGGTCCCATTCCGCACAATCCTCCATTACATGACCTGTTTGACCACATCTAGAGCAAGGGATAGGCGAGGCTTGAGTCACTCGGTTTTGGGTTCGTAGCTCTAAACTTTCCATTCTGCGCATAAGGGTAGCTAGTTTTGCTTCAGCCGCTATGTTGGCATCTACAGCTAAGACACATGGTTTGGGTTGGCTTGCTATTCTAGATCCAATACTTGGGTTAAGCGGTGTTCTAGCATTGTCCCATTGCATATTGTTTTCAGCTAATTCCTCAAGAAAAGTCCAGGCATCATTTTCATTTTTCGACATAAAGTTCCCTTGGCTTACAGATTCTACCATAACCGTAAATGTGGGTGTCAATCCCTCATAAATAATTTGGCAAAATTGCCATCTTGGAATTCCATGATGAGGGCATTGGGTGAGAACACTTTTGAATCTTTCTAGATAGGAATAGAATGGCTCGCTCTCAGACTGAACGAATGCAACAATTTCATTCCTAATCCTCATAGTCTTATGGTTGGGGAAATATTTTTTTAGGAAAACTTGAACAAACTCAGCCCAACTTCTAATGGATCTTTTGGCTAGACTATATAGCCATTTCTTAGCGTCGTCCTTCAGTGCTAGAGGCACGAATTTCAGACGCACTGCCTCCTCAGGGATATGCTGGTATTGCATAAGAGAGCAGATTTCCTCAAATTCTCTAAGGAAGAGATATGGGTCTTGCCTAGAGGTGAACTTAGGCAACATACTCATGTATTGTGCCTTAAGTTCGAAGTCGCGACCCGGTATGGTGGGCATAACGATGCACGATGGCTGAGCAGCCATCGCTGGATAGCATCGATCCCTCAGAGTTATAGGTTGTGCAACAGGCAGGTCCACTACGTTCTCACCCATTGGATCCGGGTGAGGTGGTGCAACAGATGGATTGGGGCTAAGTTCCAGACTGGAATCTAGCTGAACTCGTGAGAGTCGATTACTCAAGTCCCGAATCCAAATCTGAGTGCACCGGGTTGAATCAATTTTTGAATTCAAATTCGAAATTTAAATTCTAAATTTAATTTCAAGAATTAATTACAATTTTTTTTATATTTTCGTTTTATTTTTTATTTATTTTTATTTGTTTTTTTCAAAAGGGAAACAAACAATAGAATGGGGGAAGATGAGAAAGGAATCCTAATCTAGAGAATTTAGGTGAGAAGAGAAAGAAGACTCAGATGAGAAGGGAAACCTAACTCTAAAGATAGAAAGAGGGTTGGTCAGAAAATTCCTAAGAAAGCACGGTTCAAACAATCCTAGACCTAGTGTCGCTTAGATCTAGACGACTCCTAACTGGTTGAGTCGAATTGATTTGCTTGATTCACCTCCCTCACTAATCAAACAAACTTGGCCAGGCCGTGTATAGCTAGTGGGGGCGCTTCCGACAGAGTCGGTGCCAATTAGACAACCACTTCGCTTGGAAGACTTACGTCAACACAAAAACACTTTCTAGACACCAAATTAAATTCAATCGGCTTCAGGTCATAGCAAGTCAAACCAATTCTTCTCCTTAAATGAGTCTGAGTCCTTAGGGGTCAATGTCTAGTTGATTTTAATTTAAGGCTTGGGTGACACTTTAGGTTTGTGATTTGTGGGCCACGGAAGGGTGATGAAATCCCCACCGTATCTTTGCCTACGGAGTTGCCCTTAAGATAGTTTAACTTAGATCTAGCAAAGATAGTCAAACAATGGTCTTTAGAGGGGGGCAATTTGAAGGTTGTATGCAAACTAGATTATATGCTTAAATGCATTCGATATAAACCGCAATACGTACCTTGCCTCCAGCACTCTTCAACAAGAATTAATTTGCAAGAATTTAGCAAGAATAATGCAAACAAAACATTATATGATGCATGCACTAAGTTCTTCTAGTTTTGCCAATTTTTAGGTCAGAGTTGAATTATTGCAATTTATGGAATTTTTGCCCTACACATGCAGTTCTATGAAAAGGAAATTTTCTGAAAATAGAAATTACGAGGAAAAGAGGCAACAAAGGTTACCTTATGTAATGCTCAGTCGGGTTCACCGCCCGATCTCGAAATTTCAGATGCTCTGCGCGTCCATCCAGCGATGATGCGCGTCCCAGAAAAGTTTGAAGCCCAGAAGCTCCAAGTGTGCGGCGATTCCGCTGCAGGTTGTTCTATAGGTGCGGCGATTTCGCCGCTCGTTTAGCTCAGATCGTGCTCGGATTTCGCCGTGCACTCTGTTGTCTCCTGAAACACAAATCCAAATAGTTAGATCACGCACAAGATAAATAGAACAGAATCGAAATCAACAAAAAAAACAAAATCTGCGTCGTCTCCCCGGCAACGGCGCCAAAAACTTGGTGAGAATTAAATTTATACCGCAAGTGCACGGCGTCAATGAAGACGTGGCAAATACGGGTCGAACACAAGGAGGGAGAGATTTGTTATTAATGTGATTTCGATTGGGGGAAAGAAGGAGAGAAAAAAAGAAATTGGGTTTTGAGATTTTTGGTTTTTTAATTATCTAAAGCAAGAAACAAGAACAAATAAACTAAAACAAGAACAAAGAGGTGAATTCCGTCGGGTGGAGGTTTAGATTTAAGGTTTAGATTGGAGAATTCAGAAACTTATAATAAATCATATTAGTTATGTAGCATTACATGATAAATGATTTAACATAAACTCAAGTAATCAAAATAGACTAATACGAACTTAAAATAATAACATTTATTCGTCTTCTCTTCACCCTAAATCCGTCACCTCCACCCTTTGGAAAGAGTTAGAAACTCATGGAGGGAGGAAGAAGGGATCCTAGAGGCATTACAAAAGAAAACATAAAAACACAAGAAATAAAAGACAGAATTTTATTACTCCAAAGAAAAGACTACAAATAAAAACAACTAAAAACTAGGTCTAAGGCCAAGGACCCTTCTACCATCGTTCTCGGGGCTATTTATAGCCGATACAAGGGATCCCAATATATAAATGGAACGTACACGCGTCAATACAGCATTGGTAAAAATTTGAGCACACGGATCGACTTTTGTGCGGCTAAATCGCCGCAATTTGTACATGAGGTGCGGCGGAATCACCACCTTTTTGGCTCGGATTCGATCCAGATTTTTCCTGTGTGTTTATGGTATGATTTGATCCTCCTTTGCGCGTCTGGATTGATTCTTTCCATTCTTTTGAGGTCCGGATTAATTCCTTTATATATATGGAGATTCACATTGATTTTTGTTTAGATTTTCTCCATAATAATAAAAGCTACTCGTGATTTGCAATTAGGTCCTTGACTTTTTGCAATTAAGTCCCCGGCTACTTTTGTGCTCAAGTCCTTGTTCTTTTTGTGATTAGGTCTTGAATGCTTTTATGCTTGGATACATTTCCATTTAAAACCCGATAAGCTTGAACTTGGTCTTTATGATAGAAATGAGTCTTTTTCACGCGTTTATGCTCGGAATGTGGGTAATTTGCATTCAGGTCCCTGTATTCTGTAAATAAGACTAAACACATACCTTAGTAGCATTTATTGGTATAAAAGTAATCTAAATGAAAGACATATGATGCAATGTATGCAATGCATCAAAGACCCGTCCCATCATTTTTCGGGTTGTGCGTTCACGAGGCGTGTGTGGGGTTCAGCCCTATGGAAGCTCGGGCTGGACACCGGAATTGCAATGAGTCTTGAGCGTGGGCTTGTACGGTCCAAAGTACCAATGGTGGCCAAATCAGTAGGCTGACGTGAAATTGGATAAAGAGAGCGAACCTCACAATACTCCCATGAGCACAAGCTTGAAATTGGATAAAGACGAAAAAGGCGAAGAAGTTGACATTAAAAAATATCGAGGAATGATTGGTTCATTTCTTTATTTAACCGCTAGTAGACCTGATATTATGTTTAGTGTTTATCTTTGTTGTCGTTTTCAATCTTGTCCTAAAGAATCTCATATGCATGCATTGAAAATGATTTTTCAATATTTGAAAACTACTTGTGATTTTGGATTGTTTTATCCCAAGACTCGATCTTTTGATCTCATTGCCTATAGTGATGTCGATTATGCCGGATGCAAATCCGATCGGAAAAGTACTAGTGGGACATGTCAATTTTGGGGAAAATCTTTAGTTTCCTGGTTTAGTAAGAAGCAAAATAGTGTTGCACTCTCAACAACTGAAGCTGAGTATGTGGCTGCCGTATGTTGTTATGCACAAATCCTTTTGATGGGGCAAACCATCAAGGATTTGAGACTTGAGTTTCAAACTATACCCATATTTTCTCATAATACTAGTGCCATAAACTTATCTAAAAATCCAATTCTTCATTCAAGAACCAAGCATATAGATGTTCACCATCACTTTCTTAGAGATCATGCTCTTAAAGGTGATATTGAATTGCAATTCATTTCAACAAATGATCAATTAGCGGATATATTTACTAAACCATTAAATGTTGATCAATTTTATAAGATTAGGCAAGAACTAGGGATGTGTAGTGCTAAAGAAATATCATAATTCATCTAATTTGTTTAAAAATCATTGCTTTAATTGTTTGCTTTTGTGGTATGTCCGCACCGGAAGGATGACCTATCATAGTTCGGTTAACCGGATTGTGTCTGGACAGGGATCCGGACTTGGTCTGGATTCACCATCTCGGTACACCGTTGCATATTCGGTTGACAGATACGTTCAGTTTACTAAAATTAGAAAACTTCCCTGTTCCCATTCCAACGGTTATCCGAAACTATATCGGACGACTGCCTGATTTGGGTGAATTTTTGAATTCTTTGTTGAGCCCTTTTTAAACGTTTTTAAAAAAAAATTGGTATCCGATTTTGAATTGGATGACCGTTGTGGATTTTTTATGAAATTCCCTGTTTATCTCAAAAGGGACGACCGTCCCCGTTTTGGTCATGCGTCCCCCCATTCCAGTAAACGTTCTTCTCTTACTGTCTTACTTTTGGCGGTATACCGAAGCCCGTTCGGTCGACCAGATGGTTGGTTTTTCTATCCGTTGGAACTGGTCCAACGGTCTTCCGAGACAATAATGGATGACCGTTGGACACGGTTTTTTATGTATGAAAACTCCCATATTCTCCCATCTTCTATATATTTCGATCCCCTCTACCATTTCTATCATACCCAAAGCACACTTTTGCTTCTTCCCCTTTCTCACTGCACAAACCTTTCATCACTTCGTCCATTCTTCTTCATGGGTCTAAGAAAAAATTGTTCATCCAAGAAGACGGCGGAACCACCAAAGAAACCGACAACTAGGAGAAGAAAGAAACTCGTTCCTCTGGCAAAGAAGACAAGACCCAACCTCGACATACCTTCTTCTTCTACAAATCCGGCGGACGAACTCGTCGACGAATATCTTCGGCCCTTCAACAAAGGCATCTTCTACAATCTTAAGGCGGAGGAGCACTACTACACTATTAGTGGTGCAAATCCAATTCCGGAGCGAAAGATCATCATCCATGATTTCGAGTCGATTGGATACTCAAGAGTATGGTAGGATTAGCGGATGTGATACCGCTTATGAGATATGGAAATTACTTGAATGTCATCATGAAGGATCATCTAGAATGAAAGAAACTACGGTTGATATATTTCTACGTAAATATGAATTATTCTCTATGCAACCCGGTGAAAGTATAAGCGAGATGAACACTCGCTTCACTGAGATTACTAACAATTTGAAATATCTTGGTAAGAAGGTGAATGAAGGTGGCAAGGTGCGGAAGATTCTTCGATCTCTCTCAAGCGATTGGGAGAAAAAGACAACTGCCATTGAGGAGGCTCAAGATCTCAACACATTGTCAATGGAGGATCTCATCAGAAGCCTTATGGCTTATGAGATTCAAATGAATGAGAGAAAAGAGATGGAGAGCTCGAAAAAGACAGAAAAAGTCATTGCTCTTGATGCTTACTTTGAATCCGAAAAATCGGATGACGAGGAGAGTGATGAAGAGCTAGCAATGATGGTCAAAAGATTCAAGAAGAGATGGATAGAAGATAAATTTCAAAGAAGGAGAAGGGATGTTGGAGAGAGCTCAAAAGGTCCTATCCGTTATGGATGTGAAAAAGTTGGAAATATAAAGAAAGATTGTCCCTTAATCCAATCCAAGGAAACAAAAGAGAAAAAGAGAAGAGAGAATGAAGAAAAAGAAAGGAGATTCAAAATAACAGAGAAGAAGTATAAGGAGAAGAAAAAGGCCCTCAAGGAAACTTGGGATGGATCATCGGGTTCATCCTCCGGTTCTTCAAGTGAGTCGGAAAATGAAGAAGCTCATCTATGTCTCTACACTCAAGAAGAAGTCGATGGAGAATTAGATAGTGCATCTTCATCAAGCGAGCAAGACGGACGCAACACTTGCAATGTCGCCAAAGATGGAGAAAAAGAGGTAATCTCAACTCATGAATCAAACTCATATGATGAATTACTTGATGCCTTTCATGAATTGCTTGAAAAATGTGACATATTAAGGCACAAAAGTAAATTATCTAGCTTGTATAAATGAATCATTGTAAAATGAAGTTGATAAGCTTGTGTTGGAAAATAAAAGCTTAAAAGAACTCAATGTTGAATCTCATTCTAAAGAAATACATGATCTTAGAGAATGCACTAAGCAATTGAGAATTGATCTTGAGAAATTCATCAAAGGAAAGAAAATGCTAAACATGTTACTTGGTAGTCAAATTCAATCGTTATAAAAGCATGGTTTAGGATACATGAATGAAAAGAAAAACTCTAAGAGTTATTTTGTGCATGCTTTAAATGGTGTAGTGAAAAAGAAATTTTCTTCAAATGTTTGGGTACCTAGAACCAAACAAATTTAGGTACCTAAAGCTAACCCCAAAGGACATAAACAAATATGGGTACCAAAATTATCTTCTTCTTCTTTGAATGTAGGTGAAAAAGAAGGGGAAGTGGTTCGTAGATAGTGGATGTTCGAGGCACATGACGGGAGACCACTCTATGCTCAAAACATTGAAATCAAAGAAAGGTGGAACCGTCACATTTGGGGATAATTCTAAAGGTCACATTATTGGCATCGGCGATGTTGGTAATGATTCTACTACTCAAATACCAAATGTGCTTTTTATGGATGGTTTGAAACATAATTTGCTTAGTGTCAGTCAATTAACCGATAAAGAATTCTCAGTGGTCTTTGATCAACATAATGTATACATTATTGCTAAAGCTAGTTTGAAAACCACTGTTAAAGGCTATAGATATGGAAATGTTTATGTTGTGTATGTCGATAACATTGACTCATTCTCTAAGGAAACATGCTTAGTTGCTTCAAATGACGAATCTTGGTTATGCCATAAGAGGTTAGGCCACATTAGTATGAGCCAACTTCATAAACTTGCTAAATTTGACTTGGTAAGAGGATTGCCCAAATTGGATTTCAAGAAAAATAAACTTTTACAATGCTTGAGAATTTGGAAAACAATTTAAAAGTTCTTTCAAGTCAATTAACATGGTTTCTACTTCAAAACCTTTGGAACTCTTGCATATGGATTTTTTTTGGTCCATCTAGAACCTTTAGTCTAGGAATCAAAACATTACATATGTCATCATTGACGATTTTACTCGATTTACTTGGGTTTGGTTTCTTGCAAACAAGATGAAGCTTTCAAGCAATTTGAAAAATTTACAAAACTAATTCAAAGATAAAAAGGGTCTTTGATTTTGAAAATTCATAGTGATCATGGTGGTGAATTTGAAAATGAATGTTTTGAGGAATTTTGTGATTCTAATGGTATTGAACATACTTTTTCTTTCCCAAGATCTCCTCAACAAAATGGGGTAGTTGAAAGGAAGAATAGAACTCTTCAAGAAATGTCAAAGAACAATGCTTTGTGAAATGATTTACCAAAGTATTTTTGGTGTGAAGCGGTTAACACGGCTTGTTACATTCTTAACCGTGTTTTCATTCGACCAAATTTAAACAAAACTCTCTTTGAACTTTGGTTTGGAAAAGCCCTAAAAAATTCCTATTTCAAAGCTTTTGGTTCTAAATGTTTTGTTCTCAATACCAAGGATAATTAGACAAATTTGATGCTCAATTCGATGAAGCCATATTTTTGGGATATTCAAGTAGGAGTAAAGCATATCGAGTTATAACAAGAGAACTAGTTTTGTAGAAGAATCCATGGATGTTCACTTTCAAGAACAACCATATAAGGACAATTCTAACCTTGATGATGAACTTATTGACCATATTCGAAATATAAGAACTCAAGAACAACCCAATGAAACATCTCAAGAAAAACAAGAGCTTCCAAAGGATTGACAATATAAGAAGGATCATCCTAAGGATCTTGTAATTGGTGATGTATCAAAAGGAATTGTTACTAGGTCTAATGCTCTTGTTATATGTGACTCTTATGCATTTATATCTCAACCTGAACCTAAGAAAATATAAGAAGCATGTGATGATGAATTTTGGTTAATAGCTATGCATGAAGAGTTAAACCAATTCCTTCGTAATGATGTTTGGGAGCTTGTTCCGAGACGTAAAGATCAAACGGTAATTGGCACCAAGAGGGCTTTTCGAAACAAACTTGATGAATCCGGACAAGTGGTTAGAAACAAAGTTCGATTGGTCGCTCAAGGTTACAACCAAGAGGAAGGCATCGACTTTGATGAAACCTATGCTCCGGTAGCTTGAATAGAAGCAATTAGAATGTCATTAGCGTATGCATCATACATGGATTTTAAACTCTTTCAAATGGATGTTAAAAGTGCATTTTTTAATGGTTTTATTATGGAAGAAGTTTATGTTAAACAACCACCCGGTTTTGCGAATGAAACATACCCCGATCATGTATTCAAGCTTAAGAAGGCTCTTTATGGGCTTAAGGAAGCTCCTAGAGCTTGGTATGAAAGGTTGAAGACCTTTTTGCTTGAAAACGGATTCACCATGGGGAAAGTTGACACCACATTATTTACTAAAACCAAAGATAAAGATTTATTAATCATACAAATATACGTTGGCGACATTATATTCGGTTCTAGTAATGATTGTCTAAGCCAAGAGTTTTCTAAGTCTACGCAAGGTGAATTTGAAATGAGCTTGATGTGTAAACTCAACGTCTTTCTTGGACTCCAAATCAAGCAAACCTTGGAGGGAAACTTCATCAACCAAACCAAATACCCAAGACAATTACTCAAACGATTTGGATATGAAGAGAGTGAACCTCACAATACTCCCATGAGCACAAGCTTGAAATTGGATAAAGACGAAAAAGGCGAAGAAGTTGACATTAAAAAATATCGAGGAATGATTGGTTCATTTCTTTATTTAACCGCTAGTAGACCTGATATTATGTTTAGTGTTTATCTTTGTTGTCGTTTTCAATCTTGTCCTAAAGAATCTCATATGCATGCATTGAAAATGATTTTTCAATATTTGAAAACTACTTGTGATTTTGGATTGTTTTATCCCAAGACTCGATCTTTTGATCTCATTGCCTATAGTGATGTCGATTATGCCGGATGCAAATCCGATCGGAAAAGTACTAGTGGGACATGTCAATTTTTCGAATTTCCGGCGAATTTTTCAAATTTTTCGGATAACCGTTTAAAGAATCTCTTGAAACGTTTAAAGAATTTTTTGTCCTAAAGAATCTCTTGAATTTTTCAAATTTTTTGTCCTAAAGAATCTCTTGAATTTTTTGTCCTAAAGAATTTTTCAAATTTTTTGTCCTAAAGAATCTCTTGAAATTTTTCGAATTTTTCAAATTTTTTTTAAAAACGTTTAAAAAGGGCTCAACAAAGAATTCAAAAATTCACCCAAATCAGGCAGTCGTCCGATATAGTTTCGGATAACCGTTGGAATGGGAACAGGGAAGTTTTCTAATTTTAGTAAACTGAACGTATCTGTCAACCGAATATGCAACGGTGTACCGAGATGGTGAATCCAGACCAAGTCCGGATCCATGTCCAGACACAATCCGGTTAACCGAACTATGATAGGTCATCCTTCCGGTGCGGACATACCACAAAAGCAAACAATTAAAGCAATGATTTTTAAACAAATTAGATGAATTATGATCTTTCTTTAGCACTACACATCCCTAGTTCTTGCCTAATCTTATAAAATTGATCAACATTTAATGGTTTAGTAAATATATCCGCTAATTGATCATTTGTTGAAATGAATTGCAATTCAATATCACCTTTAAGAGCATGATCTCTAAGAAAGTGATGGTGAACATCTATATGCTTGGTTCTTGAATGAAGAATTGGATTTTTAGATAAGTTTATGGCACTAGTATTATGAGAAAATATGGGTATAGTTTGAAACTCAAGTCTCAAATCCTTGATGGTTTGCCCCATCAAAAGGATTTGTGCATAACAACATACGGCATCCACATACTCAGCTTCAGTTGTTGAGTGTGCAACACTATTTTGCTTCTTACTAAAACAAGAAACTGCAACGCCCGCTATCTTCAGTTCTCTTCTGTCCCCTATTCAGTAAATGCAACGCCCGCTATCTCCAATTCGGAGACTTCCTCCCCTATTTCTCCCAAGCGGGGGAGGGGAATACGTAGGAATAATATATGGCCGTACCGCTGTTGCTGCGAGAGCACTGCTCAGTGGCGCGGGCAGAAAGATCGCTTCCTTTATAAAACATTTGTGGGTGAGACCTGGACCGAGGAAAGCAGGAAGAAAGAGGGCCTCCTTTCCCCTAGAGGGGGAAAATGGATTGGCTTTCGACGAATATATCAAGCAAGCAGAGAATCCCTGTTTTCAGCAGGAGAGGAGCTCCTTATTTCCTTTTTTGTATGTACCAGCAGGCTCATTTCCCTTTCGGCGGAAGAGTTTCATCCAATTCTACATTTCGAAAGATGGAGGGAAATTATAGAAGGAGTGTTAACGTTTTGCAGCGTGTTGGTACTCGTTGTAAGGGGAAAAGGTCTCCATTCCCCTGCTCTTAGATCGGCGGGCTGAGCCACTAATCGTCCGTTTCCCAGGCACCAACAAGAGATTGAAGCGGAGAGACGAAGTCTTGCGATGCGAAAGAAGGAAGAACCCGAGCTAAGAGCAGGGGACGAAAAGAAGAATGCAAAGCTTCCCTCTAGCGATCCTTCATCTTCGAAAAAGAAGCAAGCGACACCGGATCTTCTCAACGAAGTGAAGCCAGAGGTTTTTCCAGGGATGGGTAGCGTGTCCTTAGAGATGACTCATTAAGATCAGAATGGAGCAGTCCGTCAATCTGATAGTTGACAAGCTGACTTGCCAACAACAGAACAAAAGAAGATGATTCAGGGGTATACGCGGAAGCTCCACGGGGACCTTCTTTTTTCCTTCCTTGGAAAGGATCTCTGGCCTGATCGCTGGGCCGGGCCTTTCGTTTAGTTCTCAATCCCTCATTCCATACTCTTTCTTGCTACAAGAGTACTTGCGCCCTATAGCTTCAAGAGCTTGTGCCCGCCTCAGAGGTCTTTTCCTTCCATCTTGGCGGGAATACATCAACATCTTCTTTTGCGGACTTTTATTCTCTACGATAGGGAAGCTACATCCCCAGCTGCACTAGTCCCTTTCTCTCATGCACCATTCCTTCGAGGCATTCCTCACTCCGAACATTCCTGAGTTGGGCTTCTCCGGTTTGCTGCCAAAGCGCTTCTTCCCGACCCTCCTCTCC